>BLSH010313759.1:13101-46150 GCA_018402905.1 Glandirana rugosa | reverse complement strand
TCTTGAAAAAGCTGTATTGTTCTTCCATTAAATGTTATTTGGTCATTTTGCCTGGCTTTCCATAATATGTCTTCCTTCAGGGGGAAGCTGTTGAGGCAGCAAATAACATCTCTTGGCGGTGAGGAGTCTGGACCTTTGGGTCTGAGGGCTCTGTGAGCTCTTTCAAACTCTATAGTGGAGTCAATTGGTCTTTCTAGCAGGTTGTTAAAAATGGAAGTGAGGACTGGTTTGATCTCATCTGCATTTATGTTTTCTGGGATCCCCCGTACCCGAATATTCTTCCGTCTCCCTCTGTTGTCTAGGTCTTCCATTTGCCTATTTAGTGTAATTAAGTGCTGTGAATGGCAAGAGGTAACTTGTTCTAGCCTTTTAATGGCTTTATCTCTTTGTTTACCATTTTTTTCGTTTGTGGTTAGTTGTTCAGTTAGCATAAATAGTTCTGCTTTGAGTTCCGTTATAGCTGAGGAGAAGGATTTTTTGATGTCTGTGGCGATTTCAGTCATATCCCTGTATGTTAGGGGCTGGTCAAGATTCACTGTGTCTCTATGTGACCTTTCAGAGGTCGCCAATGACTCATTATCAAAATCTTCTTCATCTGTGTAGTCCTGTGTTGGGAGAGTTTTTGATTCTGTGATATTTCTATTTTTCTGTGTTTGGTTTTTGAAGATGTCAGCAATATCAGGACAAGAAGAGCCTGAAGTCAAACGTTGATATCTGGTCTGTGATCCTGATTGTGAGTTGGATTTTTGTGGTTTGCCCATGTTGTGGTAGTTTTTGAACTGTGAAGTGCCTTGTGTGTAGCTTTTAAGGAAGTGCCATCATGTTATATCACATCAATGATTGAAAAAGTGGGAGTCCCAAGATGGCCGCTGTTCTTCACTATATTATAGTGTTTTATAAAGCGTCTTATACTGTCTGGAGGTGGAGATGGGTCTTGTTATAAATCTCCTTTGGTAGGCGCGAGGAGTGAGAGGACTGGGAGATGAGGTAATAGTTTGATCTCCGCCGTCGTCCGTGCGGGCGTATTGGGGTGTATAAATTTAGTCCGGGGACTGGTTTGGGCCTTCTGCAGCTTAGGCCGTGAGAGCGCCGGGGAGCATCTACCGAGTGGTATTAGGATATTGAACCCAGATATTGGTTATCGGGTGTTATTTGTCCTTACTCGTGTCGCCCGGTTTGTAGTACGAGCGTTCTCGTCCGGGGACTTCGCAAATTTAGCCCGGGGTCTGGGTTGGGCCTGCCGCGTTATAGGCCGCGTTGGTTTGTAAGTGATCCTCAGGTCTTAAACCTTAGATAGAGGGTCAGTTGTGTTCGTGGTGGTGTTGTGGAACACAATCTAGTGTGTTTTGTTCTCACCCGGTCTTTTGTTCGCTGGATTAGCCGTGATTCTCCTTCACCAGCTCGGAGCTGCTCCTTGAGACGTCCGCCACCTTGCTCCGCGAGCCACGCCCCCCGTTCTATTCTTCTAGGGAAGTTTTGACACAGCCTGGAAGTATGTTTCGGCCATTATCGTGCTGTAAGATGAACCCCTTACCAACAAGCCATACTCTAGAGCAGTGTTCCCCAACCCAGTCCTCAAGGTCCACCAACAGGTCATGTTTTCAGGATTTCCCTCAGATGAATCAGCTGTGGTAATTACTAAGGCAGTGAAACTGATCAAATCACCTGTGCAAAATAATGGAAATCCTGAAAACATGACCTGTTGGTGGGCCTTGAGGACAGGGTTGGGGAACACTGCTCTAGAGCAGTGGTTCTCAACTCCAGTCCTCGGGACCCACGAACAGGCCAGGTTTGCAGGATAACTGAAGTGTTTCACAGGTGATATCATTTGCTGCTCAGTGATTGCAGTATTCTAGTCTGCATCTCCCCAAGGTAATACTTAAAATCTGGCCTGTTGGTGGGTCCTGAGGACAGGAGTTGAGAACCACTGTCTTAGAGGGTATTGAATGGTGCTGCAAAATGTTGGGTAGAATTTTGAACAGCAATTCTTAGCAAAAGAATGTTCTCATAAAGTTTGTTTGTTTTCCTGATCATTAGTGGGGTCAAATCGACGTTTGTTTTTGACTCCAGAGACGAGGAAGTTCAAAGGAGCAGGATGGAAAGTTTTTCTGGATTGAACAAATTCATAACATTGTATGTGGTTTTCATTTGATGAAGTCCATCCTGCTCTCTAGTTCCCTCATCACCTCCTCCCATATTCGCCCCCAGGACTTCTCCCGAGCCTCTCCCATCCTCTGGGATTCCCTACCCCAATTGTGTCAGGCTGTTTCCAAATCTATCCACTTTTAGGTGATACTTGAAAACTTTTTTCTTCAGAGAAGCCTATCATGCCTCCACCTAACAACTACGCTTTTTATTTTCTCCATCAGCAAATCCCCCACAGTTACTATTGTTTCTTATACTTGACCCTCCCTCCTAGATTGTAAGCTCTAACGAGCAAGGCCCTCTGATTCCTCCTGTATTGTATTGTAATTGTACTGTCTGCCCTAATATTGTAAAGCGCTGCGCAAACTGTCGGTCAGGGGAGGGCTGGGCAAGGGGGCAGGGTGGCAACTGCCCCCCAGGCCACCCCAACTTACATTCAAAATGGCTGGCTAACTGCAAGCAGAGGGGGTCGCCCAGGGCCGGCCCTACCATGGATGATGTCTATTATAGGAGCCGGTCCAGGAGGCGGGACTTCATATGACAGCGTCCGCGCCAGGTAAGCAGGAGATCCCCGCTCTTTGTAATCCAGCAGCTCTCCTCTTTCTGCATTGCAGGCTGCATTGGATGGGCACTGGTGAGGCTGCATTGATGGGCACTGATGAGGCTGCAGGGTACTGATGAGGCTGCATTGATGGGCACTGATCAGGCTGCATTGATGGGCACTGATGAGGCTGCACCTCCTTTGTTGCTATTAACATTAACCACTTGCCGACCGTCAATCGGCAATTGACGGCGGCAAAGTGGCGTTGTAAGGCGAATCGCTGTCATATGACGGCGGCCGCCAGATCGCGCACAGTGAGCGCGTGCGCGCCGCCGGAGGCGCGCCCGCACGCTCACTGTGTCCGGGGTGGGCCAGGGAGCGGGTGCGGCGGCTTCGATTGCCGCCGGCCACCCGCGATGCCCCCCCCGGAGTGAAAGAACGGAGGTCCATGTAAGTAAACACGGATCTCCGCTCTGTGAAGGGGGAAGGGCTGTGATCACAGCCTTCCTGTACATGGAGGCTGTGACCACTTCCCTTCCCCAGCTAGGACAGTCCCCATACAGTTAGAACACGCCCAGGGAACATAGTTAACCCTTAGAGTGCCCCCTGCAGGTTAACCCCTTCACTGCCAATGGCATTTACACAGTAATCAGTGCATTTTTATAGCACTGATCGCTGTATAAATGCCAATGGTCCCAAAAAAGTGTCAAAATCGTCCGACATGTCCGCCGCAATATCGCAGTACCGCTAAAAATCGCAGATCGCCGCCATTACAAGTAAAAAATAAAAAATAAATAAAAACCCCAAAAATGAATTCTCATCATCCGTAAACGCGGCCACTTTTGCGCAAACCAATCAATAAACGCTGATTGCGATTTTTTTTATCGCAAATATGAGGAAGAATATAAATCGGCCAAAAACGGTGAAAAAAAAATTTTTTTATATTTTTTTTTAGGATTTGTATTTTAGCAAAAAGTAAGAAATTTGGTTTTTTTTTGCAAAATTGTCGCTCTTCTTTTGATTATAGCGGTGATCAGAAATGACGCAGTGGTGATCAAATACCACCAAAAGAAAGCTCTGTTTGTGGGAAAAAAAGGACGCAAATTTCGTTTGGGTACAACGTCGCACGGCCGCGCAATTTTCAGTTAAAGCGACGCAGCGCCGAATCGCAAAAAGGGCTTCGGTCCTAAAGCTGGAAATCCTTCCGGTCCTTAAGTGGTTAAATTATGTTACCACATTGTATCATATTTGTCTTGCTTCATAACATCAATATCTATTATAAAACCAGGTAGCATGGATTGTGAGCTGATTCGGTGGTTCAATGGGCCACTTTACTGGACTTGCCCCCCAGGCCTAAGGCTGCCAGCCCTCTCCTGCTGTCGGTGTTATATAAATCCTGTATAATAATAATAATTCCAAATTCAAATGTTAAGAGCAAATAAAATCCTTCAAACAACATTCAAATGTTCTGAGAATTTTCATACGCATTTTACTAAGACTTTTCCTAAGCATCTATGGCCAGATTTAGGCCCCGTTCACATAAGGCAATTCCAAATTGAGGCAGAATGAGTGACATGCGTTTAGGTGCCATTATTCTTAATAGCACTCCATACCTGGTTAAAAATGGTGCTAAGTTTGTTGCCCAAAAACGAGCAGGAACTCCTTTTGGGTGACACCTGTGCATGCAGGGCCGGCTCTACCACTAGGCAGAGTAGGCGGTCGTCTAGGGCACACTGCCGCCCTGGGCTCCCAGATACTGTTGATCTGTCACTGCTCTGCATCGATCACTCATCACTGGAGAGCCATGGCTAGCAGTAAACCAGGGCAGTAAAATGAGGCGGGTCCAGAGGCACAGGTGTGGGACCACGGCTAAAGAAATAGGTAGAGAGGCACTGCACAAATCTCCACCTCCGCCACCTCCATCGAATATATGGACAGGGCAAAGGGGGTGGAGTCAGGGGTGGAGCCAAAATGGGGGTGGCAAAATGAGGTTTCGCCTAGGATGTCAAAAATCCTTTCACCAGCCCTGTGTGCATGGAACAACCCATTGAAGTGAATGGGCTTCCCTATGTGCTACATGCATGAAAACTGAATGGGGTCTGAGCATTTTGTTACAGCTGCAATAAAAATGATATGTCTGGTATTTATCAGCTATTCAAGAGCTTACAAATTTAGGGGACATAAAGGGACCATGAGCCTGAAGGCTTATGCTACCCTCTGATCACTATACAGGAAACAAGGAAAGAGATCCCTTTAAGGTGAGTCATAGCATGAAAACCTTTATTTTGCAAGATTAGGCACAGTTCAAAGCTGTACTCCAGGCTGATTAAACAAAAAAAAAAAAAAAACAATGCAGTTTTATATCCAATAATACATCATTACATTTTTAAATGCAAGCACCTGAGTTGGATCTAGCGTCAGCCTTTTTCAGCCCTGTACAGCAGAGCTATAATTGGTAAAAGAAGAAGCAGCATAGGCGTGCGCACAGGGTGTGCCAGGTGTGCCTGGGCACACCCTAATCACCCTGTATGGTGCAGATCCCCCCTGTAAACCTCGGATATTTCCCCAAAGCCCCTAACGGGGCTCCTAAAATATTTGTAAACACAAAATTTAAAAAAATAAAATACTACAAATAAAAATTACTGACACCAACCTCTGCCCTACTGACACCTCCACTGCTCTACTGATACCATCAGTACACACACATGTGTTTGAGCTTTGAGGTGCACACCCTAATGCAATAGGCTGCGCACACCTATGATAGTAGGAGAAAGCAGAATGTCAGATCTTCTCCTACACATGTCCAGGGGGTCGTTACATTTCTTTTTATTGTTTATTATTATTAGCTGTTTTATATATGTATTGGTTTTGTACTTGTATACTTCTTTTTATATTCAGAATCATAACCTTTTACTTTTAGATTTATGACTTTTGCATTCAAACTTGTTTTGTGGCCCTTGTGAAGGAGGAGTGCATTTGACCCCCAAAAATGCTTTGGCTTTATTCTTCAGCCTCGGTTCACATTTAGGTGAATTCTATGCGGATCGGATGCGATCCGAAAAGCATGTCATCTAAAAAGCATTGTTTCCAATGAAGGCTGTTCATAAACTGTATATGCAGGGCAAATTTGATCCGGTTCAAAAAAGGGTTCTGTGTAAGCTTCGTGCGGTGCGGTGTGAATTTCAGCTCCATAGACCTCTATGGGACCGGATTAAAACCGCAGTCCAGTGTTCACATCACTGCAAATTTTTATTTTTTTTGCCTAGTTTTTATAAAAAATAAAATCCTTTCCCTCGCAAATTTGCGCTAAATTCGCATTGAAATCGCACATGGCAAGCAGAATTGGCAATGTAAATTTGCACTGTGTACTGCTTTAAATTTGCAACGAATTTGCAGAGTATAAGTGTAAACCTGGGCTCAATGAATCTATTTTATCATGTGGGCAGCACAGTGGTGTAGTGGATAGAACTTTCGTCTGGCAGCAAATGGGCCGCTGGTATGAATCCCAACCATGACACTACCTGCCTGGAGTTTGCATGTTCTCCCTGTGCCTGCGTGGGTTTCCTCTGGGTACTCCGGTTTCCTCCCACACTCCAAAGACATGCGGGTAGGTTGATTGGATCATGTCTAAATTTGCCCTAGTACAGCGCCGGATTAAAAGCATCATGGCCCTGATGCTGAAGATTTACATATTAACCACTTCAGCCCCGAAGGATTTCACACTTTAGGACCAGAGCCCTTTTTGCGATTCGGCGCTGTGTCGCTTTAACTGACAATTGCGCGGTCGTGCGACGTTGTACCCAAACGAAATTTGCGTCCTTTTTTCCCACAAATAGAGCTTTCTTTTGGTGGTATTTGATCACCACTGCGTCATTTCTGATCACCGCTATAAACAAAAGAAGAGTGACAATTTTGCAAAAAAAACAAACAAATTTCTTACTTTTTGCTAAAATACAAATCCAAAAAAAAAATATAAAAACCATTTTTTTTCATCGGTTTTGGCCGATTTATATTCTTCCTCATATTTTTGATAAAAAAAAAAAATCGCAATCGGCGTTTATTGATTGGTTTGCGCAAAAGTGGCCGCGTTTACGGACGATGAAAATTCATTTCTGGGGTTTTTATTATTTTTTTATTTTTTACTAGTAATGACGGCGATCTGCAATTTTTAGCGGTACTGCGATATTGGGGCGGACATGTCGGACCATTTTGACACTTTTTTGGGACCATTGGCATTTATACAGCGATCAGTGCTATAAAAATGCACTGATTACTGTGTAAATGCCATTGGCAGTGAAGGGGTTAACCTGCAGGGGGCGCTCTAAGGGTTAACTGTGTTTCCTGGGCGTGTTCTAACTGTGGGGGGACTGCCCTAGCAGGGGAAGGGGAGCGATCACAGCTTCCATATAGAGGAAGGCTGTGATCACTCCCTTCCCCCTCTCACAGAACGGAGATCCGTGTTAACTTACATGGACCTTCGTTCTTTCACTGCGGGGGGGGGGCATCGTGGGTAGCCAACGGAGATCGAGTCCACCCTACCCGCTCCCTGGCCCCCCCAACACAGTGAGCGCGCGGGCGCGCCTCCAGTGGTGCGCGCGTGCTCACAGTGCATGACATCGCAGCCGCCGTATGGCGGCGTTTTGCGATATCGAGCCATCTTGTCGCCGTCAACCTGCGGTTGACGGTCGGCAAGTGGTTAATGTCGCCTGCCTCCTTGACATTTACATATCAATGCTGCATGAGCCCTGCGATTTACATACCAATACAACCCACAATATACATATCAATCATTTGTACACAGGGCTGGGCAGCATTAGTGGCTCACTGGGCTGGGCCTATCTTAAGATAGGGGCCTGTAGCTACAGCTCCAATAGCCCCTATGTTAATCCAGCCCTGCCCTAGTATAAGGATGGATGTGAGTTATGGCCTTGGATTGTAAGCTCCTTGAGGGCAGGGACTGATGTGAATGTATAATGTATATGTAAAGCGCTGTGTAATTTTACAGCACTATAGAAGTACCTGAAATAAATAAATTAAACTACCTTGCACTTCTGGATATTGGTTGGGAGCTTCCATTAGATTATATGTACAGGGGGTGGATACATGACAGCCTAGGTTCAGAGGAAGTTTGCAGAATGATGCTGGCTGTCATTCAACCCAGGAGACCGTAGACATCTAGTGGCTGAAAAGAAATATTACAGGGGACAGCTTTGGATTGAGGACAAGTATTGCTACAAAAGCAACTTTTTTATTTTATCTTTTACATATTAATATTCATTATTATTTGTAACTAAAAGTTTTGCTTTCATTTTGAACTTAAGCGTGAGGAATATGTTACTGAAATTTGGGGATGTTCTTACTTTTTTTCTGTTTCTTTAGCATAGGTATAATTTTACCATCACTTATAATTGAAACTTGACAGGCTTTTTCATCATAGACAGGAAACATAGATTCTTTGGTGCCTCTTATGTGTGAAATATTTAGAGTCTTAAACAGTCAAAATTTAAAATAATAATATGTTCTGTTATGACAATTCCTCTCGTCTTCATGCTTGCTTTCATTATTTCATTATTTATACTAGTTAAACAGCTTTCCACTCAATTAGCCCTCATTAACATTAATTTGTATGTGACAAGTATGTTATTATCGTTACCGTTTATTGTACAGCTCGGTGGTGGAATGGGACATGGTGTGACTCATATGTTTGCCTACAAAATAGGCATAGTCACATTAAAAGAGCCTTTGTATTTTACATGGAGATTAATATGATCCCCCTTTGAACCTTCAATAGTTAGCATATTGCAGCTTACCAATCATTCGATGTGATGCCTGCATTCGTTTTCTTTTTTTAGGCTTTTTCTCCTGTTTTTCTGGTGATCTGGTCAGCAGCACATCTCCTGTATTAGAGTGCCCTAACTCTGGATGAAGGAGCACAGGGGGCACGTTTGGACAGCAGCTTTGTCAGTCTGGGGGGAGAGGAGTGTTAAATGTTATAAGTAGAGTTGAGCGAACACCTGGATGTTCGGGTTCGGCAGGTTTGGCCAAACTTTCTGGAAACGTTCGGGTTCGGTAACGAACGTTATCCGAACTTTACCCCGAACCCTATTGAAGTTAATGGGGACCCGAACTTTTTGGCACAAAAATGACTGTAAAAAAGTCCTGGAAAGTGCTAGAGGGCTGCAAAAGGAAGAAAAATGGGAGATGTTATTGGATCTGCAATCTGTCCCTCAAAGCAGTAGTAATCTCTACCTAGTCCAGTATCAGATTGTTCTGTAATCAATAATGCAGGATGAGAGATTGTTCTGTAATCAGATCGTTCTGTAATGCAGGGTGAGAGATCGTTCTGTAATCAGATCTTTCTGTAATGCAGGATGAGATGTTATTAGATCTGCAATCTGTCCCTCACAGCAGTAGTAGTAATCTCTACCGAGTTATTATCATTGCAATCTGTCCCTCACAATTTGTCCCTCACAGCGCCGGCAGCATCCTCTCCCTACACTAACCTGAGAGCATGTGACATGCAGCACTGTGACTCCAGCCTCATAAAGAGGCTGGGTCACATGATGCACTGGCCAATCACAGCCATGCCATTAGTTGTCATGGCTGTGATGGCTTCTAGGGAAAACCAGTTAAACGCTTGTTGATTGGCTGCCCTGCAGCTATTCAACATGCGTGATAAAATACCAGAACCCAGAATCCAGAACCCGAACATTTTTCTCAAACGTTCGGATTCGGGACACGGACACCCGAAAGTTCGGTACGAACCCGAACTTTACAGTTTGGGTTCGCTCAACTCTATTTATAAGCAGTTACAGCAAACATTTTTTTTTTCCTTTTAGGTATAGCACCCTCCTAGGTAGGTGCTAGAAGAGCTTCTGCTTACCAGAAAGGCTGCCAGGTAAATTTAGATGCTCTCTGCCTACCAGGGAGCAGGGATCCATTGGTAAGGTCTGCTCTGTGTGCTCAGATGCTGCTCATGTTGTCTGAATGTTTCACACTGGTCCAATGGGGGAGGCATATTGAACAGTGGGAGGAAACCTGACAAATGAGAGCATAGGCATAGTTACAGCCCTGGTGATTGGCAGCGGAAAGTGCCTCCGTGCATGCTGGGTGACTGCAGTATATATGCCAAGGGCACATGTGCTTGGGGTCTTCGGCTGAAGAGCGAGGTCCTGGAGGGAGGGGACAGCTGCCCCTCCTCTGCACAAGCTGCCATGCGGCCTCAGGTGGTTGACCTGAGGGCCGGAATCTTAGTGAAGCTGCAACCCAGAGCAGAACTGACTGGAAAGGAGGCACACCAGGAAGGATCTGTTTCGGCCTACTGTGAGTACAGATCTGTGTCTTGGGGCCTGTCCAGTGAGGGCCATCCCTTCAGTTAGTAGAGTCAGTGGACGGATATCAGTCAAAGGGGATGCTAGTGAGTGTCCTGAAGATAAACGGTTTCACCAAGTCTCCTGCCAAAGCAAGCAAAGGACTTATTTCTCCCATACACATGTCGTATGGTATAGCAAAGAGTCTGCTACCACAGTTAAAGTGTTTGTTAACCCCCCAAAAAAATTGAGATTCTGGTCCCTTAAAGCAGATTAACCAGTTAACAACCGGCCCATAGCCAAATTACGTTTACAGGGCGGTTGTTTAACTCTGGGAGGGCGTACTATGATGTGCTCCCATGAACACGCTTCCCGCTCGCCCCCTGGGCCGCGCACACGGGAACATCCGTGACTAGGGGACCAGGCGCATCACGGATCGCAGTGAATGGCCGCTGTGAGCGGCCTTTTACTGCGTGATTGCTCTGTCACATTACGGAGCGATCACATGTAAGCAAGCCGGTGGAAGTGCTGGCTTTTCTCTCCCTTCTCCGCACCGATCGGTGCATTTTGAGAGGAGAGGGGGAGAGAGGACGTGCTGCAGCGATGTGGGCAGAATGTGTAGTGCTGCTAAGTGACAGGCTGTAACAATCACCATCCATCCAAGCTCACCCACCCAGCTATCCTCACCCCATCCATGCTCAGCCCCCCAGCCACCCATCCTCACCCATCCATCCATCCATGCTCACCCATCCAGCCGTCCTCACCCAGCCATGCTCACCCATCCAGCCATGCATGCTCATCCACCCATCCATGCTCACCCAGCCATCCATCCATGCTCACCCAGCCATCCATCCATGCTCACCCACGCAGTCGCGCTCACCCAGCCAATCCTCCATGCTCACCCATTCCATCCATTCATGCTCACCCACCCAGCCATGCCCACCCACCCAGCCATGCTTACCTATCCATCCATCCATGCTCACCCACCCAGCTGTGCTCACCCACCCATCCATGCTCAGTCATCCTCATCCGTGCTCATCCATCCCCAACCATGCTCAGTCATCCCCATCCGTGCTCTGTCATCCTTGCCAGCCCCGCCCCCCACAGTTAGAACACATACAGGGAACACAGTTAACCCCATTCACTGCCACCTGAGTATTAACCCCTTCCCTGCCAACAACATTTATACAGTAATCAGTGGACATTTAAATTTCTGATCGCTGTATAAATGTCATTGGTCCCAAAAAAGTGTAAAACATGTCCGACATGTCCGCTGCAATATTGCAGTCCCAATAAAAATCGCAAATTGCCGCCATTACTAGTAAAAAAAAAAATTAATAAAAACGCCATAAATCAATTTCCATAGTTTGTAGACACGATAGCTTTTGCGCAAACCAATCCAATCGATATATGCCGATTGCAATTTTTTTTCACCAAAAATATGTAGAAGAATATATATCGGCCAAAACCGATGAATAATTTTTTAAAATATTTTTTTGGGGATTTGTATTATAGCAAAAAGTAAAAAATATTGTTCTTTTTTCAAAATGGTCGCTCTTTGTTTGTTTATAGCGGTGATCAAAAATGATAAAATTTGGGGAAAAAATGATAAAATTTGATAAAATTTGTGTTTGGGTACAACGTTGCACGACCGCACAATTCTATTTCAAAATGCAACAGCGCTGAAAGCTGAAAATTGGTGTAGGCATGTAGACATACTTCAAAAGTAAAATAGTGCAAAAACATACAATGAGTATAAAAGATATTCTGAATGATTGAGTACTAAAATATACTACCCGACCACAACCGTCTGGTCAAGGTAGCAATGGAGATAACATTGCATATAACTCTGCATTGACCAATCCAACATGATTCGGAATGTTTTCTACTCCTACATCAGGGATATTCGTTTGTGCAGTTTAATGTATAAACAATCTAAAGAACAAATTATAAACATATCACACATCAAACGGCTGGCTACATGGCATGGGGTGGGGCAGTTGTACTGTGAGTACACCGACTACTGCACCACAGGTAATTCTGACAACAAAGAGAAATCAACAGAAACTTTCAGACCATGATCAAATAAGGGGGAATTGTCCAGGATCTGCATTCAACAAATAGACATCATGCCAAATATATGTTGCAGCAGCCAGTTCTTAGATGTGGTGGCTGCATTCTTTTTTTTAATAATTTTTAAAGCTAGCAACATTTAGACAAGTAGAGAAAATACCTGTTGATCCTACCAAAAATCCAGTGTCCTTGTTATCTGTCTTTCAAGCTGTTTTCTGTAAATGACTAATTTACCTCCCCCATGTAAAGAAGATGAATGGAGGAAGACCTATTTATTAGACATGTGCAGTTCATTTTGTTCCAAATTAAAATTCAGGCAAATTTTCAGTTTGACAATAGTACCGAATTTAAACGAATCCGAAATAACGAAAAAAAAAAAATTTGGACGGAATTCAAATTCGAATAATCTTGAATCATTTTCAAATACTTTTTAAATTCAAATAGTTTTCAAATTCGAAAAGTTTTCCAATTTCCAAAGAGAACAAAATATAATAGAAAACAAAGGAATAGAAAAAGAAAAGAAAAAAACAAAACAATAGACTAGAAAAGAATAGAACATAAAACAAAAGAATAGAATACAACAGAGTAAAACAGCTCTGTTCCACTCCACCACATTATATTCTTTCATTTTCTGTTATATTCCCCTCTATTGTATCCTATCTTTTCCATTCTATTCCTCCACTTTCCACTCCAACGATTCGGATTTGAAAACGAGTCAAATTTGAAAAATTTTAGAATTCGAAAACTATTCGAAAACTTCACTTCACTTTTGTGATAAAATAGTTAAATTAAAAAAAAAAAAAAAATATATATATATATATATATATATATATATATATATATATTAGCAAATATTTAAAAATAGAAATATAGCATATACAATTGTTACACAAGCCACGTTGTCATGTAGGCCTCATACACACGGACGTTTTTTGACGCCGGCGTTTTCTGGCGTTTTTTGCAGCTCTCCATGTTAGTCAATGGCCCCATAAAAACGCCAAAGTTTTTGAGCTGTAGATGACGTCGGCGTTAGTGAGCTGAAACTAGAACCCACGGCCAGCGCGTTCTGAGGCTGTAACATTTTGCCATTTTTTGACGCCGATGCCGCAAAACGCCACCTAACGCCTAATAACGCCAACTAATGCTGTACCGGCGTTAACCGGCGTTTTTTGACGCCAACGTTTTTAGGTTGAAAAATAGCAGAGGGATGATTTTTTTAAAAAACGCCTATTGACGTCGACGCTCACTAACGCTCACTAACGCCGAAGCATAACGCCGAAAAACTATTCTTTTTCCTTGATGTCGGGCCCGACGCTTTGTTTATTTTTTAAGAAACGTCCGTGTGTATGAGGCCTTAATGTTATTTTCCTATTAAATCTGCAGCTGCTATCATTTTCCGTAAAACTGAATACAAAATGACAACTTGGAGGCCGTGGGTGCACAGAATGCTCCCAGAAATGTAATTTCCTACTTATGTGATCGGCTCACTGATTTTCCAATAAGTCTACACTAATATTCAAGTCACCTTTTAGGTATCCTCCGCTATATGAATTTCAGTTTTCAGAGATACTCCCCATGGGTTACATATTTTTAAAGGGATGCTGACGCTGAAGGTTTTCCTATTAGAACACTACCAGTACACCAGGTGATTATAATGAGCCAGCCCCTCCCATTCAGAATCAGTATCCAAAGGACATGGTGAAACAAGCAGCTATTTATTTTAGAGCAACAAAAGGTAGGAATATGCTACAAAGTTTGTTACAATACCTGCAATGTACTTTGTTCTCCAAGTGGGAGTTACGCTTTAAATTTTAGTTTTTGTATTTATATATGCTTTATTGTTCTTTTTATAGTTCACCTGTAGTATGCAATAGCAGGCTAATACAGGATTCTGCACATATCACAATCACATTCACAGTTATTATGTAATATTATATTTTACCATATCAGGATGAATACTGTATCAGTTTTTTCATTTAGTCTGAGGAACACATTACAATTTCAAATAACAGGGTTTCAACAAAACGAGTCACTGAGAGAGTAGGGTCCTAAAGGTCTAAACTGAATATTTAGGTTTAGAGGGAGATCTGATTTGCTATATGCTCTTTTGTAGATGAAAATGAAATTTGAGCATCCTCCTCCAGTATACAGTAGTGTCATGCACCTGGTACTATGATAAATGCATGCATTTCACAGAGAGTACAAATGGACCTTCTCAATAATGAGCGAGACTTGTGTCAGTCTGTTTGTAAACAGAGAAGCCGAAATGCAAACTCAATAATACCTGATAGGATCTTGATGTTCCATATGATGTATGGTGCTGTCACTGCCATGTCTTACAAATGTGTAATGGAAGCAAATTTTCCTGAAGGCTCTTTTAACTCCTTGTCCGGTCACTGAGCCGACACTGCATTTACCTTCATTTATCAAAGGATGATTATTCTTTGTGAAAATCCATCTTCTCATAAATACAGAAGTCCCGTTACTATATTATTGGGTTATTTTTATATCTTTTACTTTTAATATCAAATTATTAAATTCAAAAGACCATCTCAGTAAAAGGGGAGTTAAAAACATGAAGGAACTGGAAATGGGTATAAAACAAACCTGCAATTCATAATAGTAAAGAGCAGCGCTAGAGTAAATAGACAACAATCTTGTGCAAATGAAATAAAGTGCAAATACTGCAAAAAAGTGTTTTGGTCAAAAATATTAAAACTGGTGTCCATAAATTCAAGTCCTTTTTCAAGTGTACAGCATTAATGCTTCATAATGATTCCATCACCATTGTTCACCGCATGCAAGTGATCACACTGGGGGCTCACCAGAAATCTGGAATAAGACAGCCTGTTTAATCAGCAGAGGGATCTCAATCCAATCTTCATAAGTTTATTGTTTTATATGAGATATACATATGGTGTTTTTATTTATAAATTTTAGCATGTTAGTTTATTAAAATTTGACACACATGATTGGGTGGTATGGCTCAATATGTTGTACCCCGCACGGCCTCTCGGATTGCGGGCCCCCGTCCACTCTGTGTGCTTGGCATAGTTAGCTGTAGATGCCTTAGGAGGTCTGAGTATATTTCAGTGTGAATTGCTCAGCCGTTCGGACTCCCAGAATGGATTGGTGACTTGTTGGAGACGCCATCTGGTGGTATGAGGATGCCACTATTTAGGAGGGCTTGGATCGCCGTGTGGTCAGCCCTGTGATCAAGTCGGAAGTGACGAAACGCGTCAGTGGCGTGGCCACACGGCGACCCAAGGCGAATCAATACACAAGCGGCTAGGACGCTCAGTAGCAGGAGGAGAGGAGCGTGGAATGGCCGATGGGTAGAGGTCTCTTTTACAAGTAAACCTGTGATTGTCACTATGTTTTGATGTAAGCGCATTATATTATTTTGGAAATAAATGACCTGTTTTAAGAGATACACTATGAGGACTCTCTCTTGTTCCCCATGATTGACATAATTGGAGATCTATTGTTCCTTGTGGTGCGGACCTTATGAAGCGAGATTGGATTGAGATCCCTCTGCTGATTAAACAGGCTGTCTTATTCCAGATTTCTGGTGAGCCCCCAGTGTGATTACTTGCATGCGGTGAACAATGGTGATGGAATCATTATGAAGCATTAATGCTGTACACTTGAATTTATGGACACCAGTTTTAATATTTTTGCACCGACACTTTTTTGCAATATTTTTGCACTGACACTTTTTTGCAGTATTTGCACTTTATTTCATTTGCACAAGATTGTTGTCTATTTACGCTAACGCTGCTCTTTACTATTATGAATTGTAGTGAATATTATTTTGTATGGTTTATTTATAGCAGCTGCTCCACATTATATGCATTATATTAATTATTATCATTAGAATTTAATTGACGCTTTTTTAAGCGCAGTGTTTTTTGTATTGTATTGTATAAAACAAACCTGATTCCTTTTAATGGGCGTATGTGTTTCTAGGAACAAGCAAACTGGTATGTGCAATGAAGGCTTGAACCAACATTTTTTTTTTTCTTTAATACTTGTTTTTTTGTAAATGGACAATACAAAAACAGCCAATCCCAAAATATTATTCCATACATTACATATAGCAATTTATACAAACAAGGCTGGTCCACAGTGATTGAATAAGCATGGCAAGTTTTCCACAATTGGTACGCAGCCTATAATATTCAGAGTGGAGTGCTACAAAAAAATAATCATAAAAAGAAGCAGCAAGAAACAAAAATTTAACAATGGAATATTAAGAAACCATTGTCTCTATGCGTACTTTTACCAGTTTCTCTATACACAGTTCAGAAGTGATCAAACTAAGCATCTGTTATGTGGTTTTATCAAATCTCATAAATTGTGGTATAATATAATGTAGGGGTCATTTAAAGGGTAGGATCAGTAACCAGTTAGAGAAGAGAGTCAATGATGTCCTGACTATCTAGCCCAAATCTTATAGAATTTCACCCTCTGGCCTCGTAAGTCAATTTATATAAAGGTAGATAGGTATTTTGCTTTATTCGTTTTTTTCCACAAACTGTCGTGTAAGGGTTCCCTATGTAGCCATTGAAGTGCCAGTATAGAAGGAGCCATACAAAGTATCTAATATTTAGATCTCCAAAAATATCCAATAGGCACCATTTGGGATTACAGATTTTATGAAGTTCAAAGTTAGAAGAAATAAATGCTACAACTTTTGAAGGGCCTAACTCTATCACAGTTCCACGTTATCTGGAGGAAGTCTCCAGGAAACCAACATAATTTTAGAGTACTAAACAGTATAATGTCCCAAGGACAACTTGTCAATTCATATTTTGAAGCAGATTGGCAATGTAACCTACAGATGAACTACCACCCGGAGTAATGTTCGGTGGCGATGCAGCTTTTAACATTACAAGAGGTTACGGGATGCTAATTTCCACCCTCTGGGATATCTTTAGCCTTATAAGGTGGTACTATAATTCCTAATTAGTTATTGTCACGGCTGCTCTCCTCTCCCCCCTCCCTGTCCCTCTCCTGCTCCTGTCTGCCCTCCCCTCTCCAGCGTTTGCCGGAGCCAGAGGGCTGCCCCCTACTGAGGCAGCATCCTCTGCTCTCAGCCCAGTGCCGGAATGTCAGCCCCCCTGCTCAGCCTGCGGGTGAGAATTTTCACCCGCAGGCTGGCAGCTTGTCACCGCACGCTCCCCCCTCCTGTCCCTGCGGGCACAGCATGGTCCTAATCTCCCAGGCTCTATGCCTGCTGGGGAGACAAAGGTCGCACTCCCTGTGTGGCCTGGAGATGAGAGGGCAGGGCTTGTCACCATGGAAACCTGATGCTAGGTCAGGGGGTTGCCTGGAGACAAGTGTGTGCCCAGCCCGGCTTTTTAAAGTGCCGGAGCAGGGCAGCAAGTGGTTTCACCCCCGGTACTTCCCCACGTGTGCTGGCTGTGAGCTGCCAGCCAAGGACTTTGCCCTTGTGTGCCCGGCTCTGTGCTGCAAGAGCTAAGCCAAGAACTTTACCATCTGTGTGCCTGCCTCTGTGCTGCAAGAGTCACGCCAAGGACTTTGCCCCCTGTGTGCCCTGCTCTGTGCCGCAAGAACACTGCCAAGGACTTTGCCCCCATGTGCCCTGCTCTGTGCTGCAAGAACCATGCCAAGGACTTTACCCCCTGTGTGCCCTGCTCTGTGCTGCAAGAACCACGCCAAGGACTTTACCCCCTGTGTGCCCTGCTCTGTGCTGCAAGAACCATGCCAAGGACTTTGCCCCCTGTGTGCCCTACTCTGTGCTGCAAGACCCTCGCCAAGGACTTTGCCCCTGTGTGCCCTGCTCTGTGCTGCAAGCCCCAGCCAAGGACTTTGCCCTCTGTGTGCTATCTGCTGTGCGCCTGCTCCAGACGAGGACCAACTCTCCATGCGCCATGCTGTGAGTAGACTAACTTATTGCTACCAGAACCTTGCCTACCCTGTGTGCCCGAAGAAGCTCTTTCCCCGGCCTGTGGGAAATTCCTGTCGCCTGGCTGCAGGCTAACCTCTCATCCCTCAATAAAGCTTGTGTTAGCACTCCTACTCTCCGTGTGTGTCTGTTTCACCCACTCCTTCATTACAGTTATATTCTAATGAAAAAAAGCATACAGTTATCAAGTCCTGGTGGTTCTGGGACCAGCCTCTCTAGCTGGTAGGTTGGACACGGACTCATTGCTAACCTGTCAACTTCAGCACACTGATATGGCCACATTTGAACCTAGGGGGAGATCCTGTGGGGAACATAGTGGACATCTGCCTGATTGGCTTAGAACTTTACTGCAGCCATTCATTTACAAGTGCACTGTCTTTGAAGATGAGCAATGAAAGTATACACATTGTCTCTGCTGTCTTATATGTATTGATGGATGTATCAGACATTATGTCCCCTTAGTAGTATATGGTTCCCCCTTATCTATCCTAGGCATGTCTGGTTCCTACAAAGTCTATAGCTTCGCTCCACGGTGCTGCCTCCAGGTACTTCTTTTCATGAACTATATACATGGACTTTTTATATGGACTTTTATATGAATTCCCTTGAATTTACATTATGTCCTTCATATGTTTTTAACCCTAGTGTCACAACCTTATTTTTTGGTTGCTACCATTAGTTTTTAATTTATCATTTTAGTTCTCCTTGGACATACCTCTAGCGCCACTGTGTGTTATTTTGTTGCAGCCAGATGTGTAGAACTGGGAGCTGAGGATCTCAGGGCAGGAACCAGGAACAGGAACAACATGGTAGCTGATCAGGAGACAATTCAGAGTCAAGGAAACAAGCTAAGGCCAGTAACAGTCAGACAGCATGGTACCAAATCAGCAGGCAAAGACAGATTACAAAAAACAAGCCAAGGTTAGTAACAGCTGGGCAAACAAGGTACAAGGCAGAAGGGAGGCTGAGGTCACAACAGACAGGCAAAAGTCCAGAGGTGGATTGGGAGTCAAGCCGGGACATACATGTTGTGGCAAAAACAGTATGTCAGATCTCAGGTAAACAAGGACAAGCTGAAGACCACTCAGCAACATCTGTAGACTATATAGGCCACTGGGCACCAGTACAGTGCCGGGGGTGCATGCTAATTTTTGTACAATGTGCAGGCACATGTGCCCTCACTGGATTCCTTCTGCTGATGAGATACCAACCTTCCCTACAATAGTACTGTGATTTCACAAGGGGTGGAGATTCTCACCTCATAACTCCTTTATGGGAAGTCACCCCATGCTCTCTTTGAGCTCTGGATTCTTCTATGAGGGTGGCTACTGCCACTCTGCCAGCTGTCTTTTAAATTCTAATTTTATTGGTTAAATATGAAGTAGAGATAGAGAAGGATACACCAAGCAGACTTCCGTAAGCAGTACTTCTGTAAATAAAGGAAAAGGTTCTGAAAAACAAAACAAATGCAGTCACCACTTCTAAGGACTGTCCAAATGCAATTCAGTACATTTTTGTTCTTGGGTTTAGGTACGTTTTAAGAAAATGTGAGTGAATTTTCATCTTTAGCACAGTTGTAATGTTTCCTGGACAGCGTTAGTAGCTCTCTGATTGACTTCAGCTTGGAATTGACTTTTAAATGTAATGTATACATTTATACATGCATACATGCTTATGCGGTTGACAACTCTATTAATATCCTTTTGTTGTCTTTTATTTGAAACCCCCAGAGAATGCATTAACAAGGCCATCTTTTAATGATGCAATAAAATCTAAAACTCTGCTCGTTTTCAGTCAAGAAGCATAAAACCTGAGCACGGAGAAGACTTGAAGTTACTCATTTACTCATTAGCAGAGGACAGCTCCATGAGTCATGTGTGTGTTATTTCATTTACATGCATCAGTGTCACTCCTTCGTAATGGATTTCTTCGAGTGATATCATTAAATTGTCAAACATAACAACACAACTAAGTACGAGCCAGTCCAGAGCCCTCAGCGACAAAATGAAAAGTTCACTGTGAATTACACCAGATAAACAGCCTTGTTACACAAAAAAAGGAAATATTAATATCATATCTTAAAATTAAAGGGTTGATCCACAAAAAAAATGTCAGGTTTTGGAAAATACTGGAGAGTAAAAAACACCTAATGGTATCTTGTATGTCTTAGAAAACCCTCTGGATGAGATCATGAGTTCCTGCACACCTCCTGCAACATTAGAAGGCTATGTTATTTCCATGTTGGGATATTTGTTTATTTTATATTATCGAGAATGGAATTGAAGTAGAGAGTACATTATCCCTAGATGGACAGGAACACCAAAATATCTTTAGGCCTCAAGAATGGGCCGGAACATATCCAGAAACTTTGAGGAAGAGATCCCACTTGTGGAGACCCCAAGAAAAATAATAAGCCCCCAGGTTATACAGCCCACTAGATTTCATGCATAATTTAAATATTACTTTTGGTGGACTGGCTCTCTAATATACATTTTGTTTAAAGGTAAACCGATGGTGTTCAAGGTAATAAAAGTCAAGATCTAACAGAACTTTTATTGCAAAAAAGATGGTGGATACAATCTGGCAACCATGCCTTGATTAATTCTTACCTTCCTAAGTCATCCAATGTCTACAGAACTTGTAAAATGGACCCACTGCCATGAGATCTCGACAATGGCCCCTAGGGTACCCCCTACTTCCTTTCCTAATCTTCTTCCTCCTCCAGTATCCCCCCTTCTCTCCTCCACCATGCCCTGGCATTCCTCTGTCTTCCCTTTTTCTCTTGGCCCTCTTTTTTGAGTTTTCTCTATCTTTCCTTCTTTCCAGTTCTCTGGTTTTCCCAATATGGCAAGTAGAGTGTGTCCTTAACTTCCCTTTTTGCCCACTTCCCCTCTTTTTGTTTTGAACTAGTGATCTTACCATGCTATGGGATAGTATTTTTGTTTTTGACCATCAAAGCTTAATATTCTCTGGCATTGTAGGGTCTCCAGTGACACTACCTTGGGAAGGTGAATCTAATTCTATGCGTCATAAGCTGTAATGTTTAAAACTGCAATATTACAGTTTGACATCGTATTAGCTAAGATAATCTCCCAACACTGTGCCTTTTTACATTCCTCCCTCTGTTGATTAGTTCTACTGCATTTAAACTACTGTGAGGTCAATTCTGTCAACATTTTATTAATAAAATTTAAGTGAAAAAAGGTGGTGGATAACTTATAGTTTTGGTTCACCTAAAAATGTACACTTTAGCTATGGGCTGACACGGGTCAGCCCATGGCTGAAATATACATTTTTTTTTACACATCATGCTGCCCTAGGCACATCCAATTGATGAAGCACTTTTGTACAAGCCCCACCTCTCGTGTCACGTGATTAGTTTAGTAAAAATTAATTCTAGAATATGCTATTACATAAAACAAAACAAGAAAATGTATTACAATTTGTAAATTTTGTTTTTTGGTGGCTGCCCCAAGAGTACATGTTTAATAGAGGTGAGTGCCTTTGATGAACCGTGCAAAAACACATGTTAAGGATGAGTCCTATGGACACCCAACCATCCGTCCTCTTTGAGCTTGTTTGATAACCCATTCCAAAACCATGGGACTTATTTTGGAGTTTCCTCTTTTGTGGCTCCAACAGCATTTTTGGAAAGAAAGCATTTGTGAGGTCACGTACTGTTGTTGGGTGAAAAGACCTGGCTTACAATCAGCATTCCTATGCATCCCAAAGGTCTTAAATAAGGTTGAGGTCAGGGATTTGTGTAGATCGAGTTCAGACTCATTAAACCATGACTTTGGACAAAGTGAACAGTCATGCTGGAACAGAAATAGGCCTTTCCTAAAGAGCATGAAATGTGCCTTTATATATGTGCTCCTACTATGGAGGCTATTTGGTTATTTGGTGAGGGGGCACACTGGACACCTTCACTGTCATTGTGCTATGTGCTGGGTGTCTAGTGCACTACTGTGCCTTTAAAGAGGGGTAGGCTACCTCCATGCATAGCTGTCTTCAATCTATTCATTATTATATATGTGCTCCTACTACAGAGGCTCTCAAAATGTATAGAGCTAGGACTGCAGATAATACTGGCATGCTGTGATGTTGCCTCTGCAGCTTATGCATGTATTTGCAAATGTGTGCAAACGAAACCCCTGTTTTTAACATTAACTGTTAGACAGGACAATTCGGTTTGTTGCAGGCTGGCTGGTAAGTTGAGCTGGGAATTTTTCTTGGTTGTTGTTTGGCATGCATTGCCCTTCCATGTGCTCCTTGCTGTTAAGGTCAGTGATAGGTTGGGGCAGTTGCCATATGTTTGCACTAAAGTTGCGTCTCCCTATGCTTTGAGCATCAAAAGAAACACACAGACCTGTAGTCTAGATGACAAGGCACTCCCCTGTTTCTCCCCGTCTCTTCCTCAAGCTAACAGACTGGCTCTAGACTGCACTGTCCACAGTTAACGCTTTCCTGTGAAGACTGGAATTACAGGGAAGAAGCACTAAGAGAGCAGGCGCCAGCAGCATTGAACGTTGTAAACTGCAAGCGCTGGAATAAACACATTTAATGTTTATTTTATTGCACTCAGTTTGTTAACCTCCCTGGCGGTTTTCCCGAGTGTGGCTCGGGGTGAATTTCCATTAAAAAAACGGTAACGGTGGGCGTGGTCTGGCTCTGCTCTAAGATGGAGGCTTAGAAGCGGCTCTCTCCCTTCACGAGGTCCAGCACACAGCTCTTACAGCCCTCAGCCTGATTCATTATGGTGAGAACAGCGCGCAGTATGTCGGCCACCAGGTCGCGGTCCCCCCTGGGACAAGACACGCAGATCAGCCTCCAGATTCTGGAGATATTTCGGACAAGGCAGAACCCCGGGTCGCAGACATTACAGGCCTCACAAGCCTCCCTCTCACGTAGGTCCCGATCCCCCTCACGGAGCACGCGGGAGAGCGGACCGCGGAATCTCCCTGCTACTACCGATGTCCGACGCTCTCACTCCCCAGCTCACTCACGGGCTCTGAATATCGACGACCTTCGCAGCATCGCTACAGACATGAAAAACACACTGGCGGCCGAAATAGCAGACCTGAGAGGAAATATACACGCGATGGCTCGCAAGGTAGAGGACATTGAAGAGACACGTGCGCGCCATGACAACTCCCTGTGCCAAGTACAGCAAATTACAGAATCACACGCCATCCAGCTTAGAGAGTTCAATAGACATATAGAAGACTTGGATAATCACTGAAGAAGATGTAACCTACCGTTAAGAAACCTACCTGAAATGGTTGAGCCCGGCCAACTTTCCCGCGCTGTGGGGGCCATATTTAATGAGATCCTGGAAAGACCCCCTGCTACCACAATCACGATGGAGCGCATTCATCGTGCCCTTCGCCCGAGGGGGAGAGATACCAACCCCCCCAGGGATGTAATATGCTGTCTAACAGATTTCCCCCTAAAAGAGGAGATACTTCGCAAGGCTAGAGCCAGACTCCGCATTATGCACAGAGGGGCAGAAATCAAAATATTTCAAGACCTTTCCACCATCACTTTACAGCGCAGGAGGGAACTAAGACCACTGTTTGAGACTCTTAGGGAGAGGAACATTATGTACCGATGGAAATTTCCCTTTTGCTTATCTGCAACAGCAAATGGCCAAGCGGCAAACCTAAGGATCCCAGAAGACATGGAACACTTCTGCTCCACTTTGGATATCCCTGTGGTAGACCTCCCATACTGGTATAGCGATTTCGGCATACCACCTTTGCGCAGAGCACCGTCCATGGATGGGGTCCTGGAGGCTGGCAACTTCTACATCCGCCCTCGGCGTACTCACCCTCCACCGCCAGCTTCACCTCAGGATACTGGCACTCCAAGAAACAGCAGCCCAACTGCTTCACCGGTGGCCCGCAAACCACGCCACTCTTAACTGGGCTACTAACACTACGCTACAACTACCTGTAAGGTGTGTTACCTGGCACGGACAGATTTTTTATTTATTTTTTATCACCCTCCTCCATATCAGAGCTATCAATGCCTGAACAGATAACGATGTTCCACTACAGCACAAAGACATTGACTACCCCACTCTACATCCAACTTCTTACCGGCGGGTCAACATCACGAACGAAGGCTGGTGGCTTACAAGAGGGGACTGACTCACTGAAGCCGGCACCATGATATGCCATATAACTTTAGGAATAGGATCTGGACGCTCACTAAAGACAATATCTGCACAGAGCACAACCACTCTATCCCCAGCAGTGACAGGTAGCCTCTTCCTTCCCCTGATATCTACTCTTCTCTGTACCCTGACCTTCAGACCGGAACAGTAATGCTACGGACGGCACATTACAACTCCAACTTGAATATGAAAGACGGCTAGGATTGCACCCCTCTACGGGACGCGGAAACTGATTTCCCTCCACATCGCCAGAAGACACCCAGAAGCAGACCTGATTTGCTCGCTGATAGATTCAGAAGAAACTGCACATTCTTCTCCACGGATCCATACTACCGCTGCAACACTTCCGGATCCGCACTCCACATGCTCCTCAGAGCCTAGACATTGTACTATCAGTCACCCATAAGGTCTCCTAGAGGACAAAGCCTTCCAACATCTCCGCTAGAGACCCAGGCTAACCAGCTAAGTATCACATAGTCATAAGAGTGACAAACGGGTACACTACAGATGGTATAATGCCGTATGTTTAAACGGACAGGCCGAGTAATAGCAGTAATAACAAGAGAATCGCAGCCAGATACATACAGATGCTAAAGCGAGTAATTAGTTGTCAGACTGTTTATAGGCATATCCGCTGTTCACTGTTGTACATATGTACTGTCGAGAGAGAGCTTCACTGGGACCACACATCAAAAGGGAGCCAAGAAATTAATAGATCGGAATTCCGTAAAAGCTGAAGTATTACCCACCTAGATAATTTCAGGGGAAAGAGGTGTGCAGCCATCATTGTAAGACAAGCATTAGCCCCCAACCAAATCACATAATTACAGTGGACCCAGTGGAGTTCTCCTCTTTTGTGTGCTAGGACAGACCATGGGGGGGAGAACCTCCCCCCCTCTGGCCTTAAGAAACACGTCTTCTGGTTCTGTGATATGGCCTTTGTTTTCTGGGATATCCAAAACACTATCAACCTAAATACCATCCCCTCCCTCTCTTCATGTAAGGCATACCCTGCTAGGCAGTCAAACAGACTCAGATGTTCAGAAACCTGCCCACTTAGAAGTTACCTCTACGAGTCACAACACTCACGCCAGGCGAACAAACCTACATGTATTTGCGTAGATATTAACAACTACCAGTTTCAAGCTGAACCAAACAGCTGCAAGCAGGCGAGAAAACAGGTTTGCTGTGTACGAACACCTCCCATCCGTGCATCACACCAATACCAATGCAGCATCTCACTAACATAGGGCACCTGGAGATCACCTTAGGCCTAATTCCTAAAAAGCCTCACTTACCAGTGAACACTTTCTGGACACCATGTCCACAATCACGATCCAAACCTTCCATCTCACACGCACGATATCTACAATATGTGACCCTCTGGGGATCAATACCCACCCCTTTACAATTGTTCCAGAGTAAACGAATGCCCCTTAAAAGATCCTTGGGCGAATACTCACACCTACTCGGACACATAGATATAACAAGCAATCATTGAAAACCCCGCTACATAAACCCCCACAGACATACTACTCCCTCCCAACACTTCACATATGGCAAGCAAAGATATTCCCATCTCTACCTCTAACACATCTTCAGAGGAGGAAGAGGAACTGAGAAGCAGGCAGTGCTAACACTGCTGCGGATGACTCACTCACAAATAAGCAAAGTAGGGCGACATTAACATCCTGACCTCGAGGGAGCAACTCTCTGGTCCCTCCCACAAGCGTAGCCAACCACACCTACAAACAGCAGTCGCAGCTGTGCAGCTGTGCTGCTGACCCAGACCAATACCACTGCAACCCCCCACTTGTGGGTACACTGATCTACCCCCCACATCTGGTCCGTTTTCCACGAACCACTCCCCCACGTCTCATACCTGGCTAGCCAGCCATCCCTACAAATTCATCAAAGACCATCACCCCCCTGAAACATACACCTTCCTCCCTCTCTGATTGTAGCCTTCACTCTCTGGATACTCTCACCTCTACTTCCTCTCTACCCCTACTTTTCTCTTCCCCTTGCCTCCACCTCCTCACCCGCTGACTAGTGCTGCAGATAACATCGCCCTTGCAGATGAGGTTCCCCCAATCAGGGGACGAAATACTCTCCCCTCTCTCACAACGATCCAGTCAGAGACGGTCAGCAAGCCGGTAACTATCAAACTAGTTTCACTAAACGCTAAAGGACTAAATGTCCCTGAGAAGAGGTCTAAACTACTAGCCCAAATGAAAAGCCTGAATGCAGATGCAATATACCTACAGGAGACTCACTTTCGCACTGACAATATTCCTAAATTGCTAAACAGACATTTCAACCAAGTCTTCCATGCAACCTCCCCCCTTTCTAAAATGAAAGGGGTGACAATACTAATCTCCAAAAACACCCCACTACAAGTAATGGATTCCATCATTGATGCGCAAGGTAGATACTTGTTCCATTAAAGGCACACTCCATGGGAAGCACATTACCCTAGCTAACATCTACTGCCCTAATGTGGCTCAGGTCCCCTTTCTAAGGAAGATCAGGCAACAATTGGCAGGGTTCCAACAAGGGCTAACACTTCTAGGAGGTGACCTAAACGTGCCTTTGGACCCACTTTTAGATAGCTCCTCAGGCACATCAGCTCTCCCCTACAGGGCATTACGGGAAATAAAAAAATCCATCCAAACACTTTCGCTGCATGACACCTGGCGTACACTTCATCCCAACGTCAAGGACTATACCTTCTTCTCTCATCCTCACAACCAGTATTCCTGCATTGATTATATATTCCTACCCCAGCAAGATCTACCACTACTAGTGAAGGCCACAATTGAAGCCATGACAATATCCGACCACCACCCAATTAAAGCGACTATAACACTCACAGAAAAATCTTCTTTCACCCCGATATGGAGACTAGATCCGGCCATACTAACGAACAAAATAGCTGTCGAGGAGATTGGCACTTCCCTCAAACAATACTTTATAGAAAATTGCACTCCAGACACCTCCACTGTTATACAGTGGGAAGCACACAAATGTATGCTGAGGGGACAGATAATTTCCTTGATGAACAAAATCAAAAAGGACAGGCGTAGGTGGCTCACTGAACTATACTCTAAAATTAAAAACCTTGAAATAACGCATAAACACACGCTCGCTCTAAAAACACATCAAGCACTTATAGCGGCACGCATAGAGTTACAAGAGGAATTAGGACGCAGGCTTTGGAGAAATCACATGCTGTCACAAAAGTTCTTCTATGAACACAGCAACAAAAGTAGCCATCTCCTAGCAATGGCCCTCAGGGTATCAAAAGCCAAAAACACTGTTCACAGGTTAAACCTTCCTTCCAGAAAATCGATCATCCACAATGTAGGCATTGCTGGGGAATTCAAGAAATTTTATGAGACACTATACAACATCCCCCAAACCGAGACGAATAGAGCCAGCCAGGACCACATATTGAGCTTTCTAAACAAATTCTGCCCTAAGGCTATACCCAAAGAGATAGCAAACGAAATAGATGGTCCCGTTACTGCCATGGAATGGAAAAAAGCTCAAACACAAACAAAGCCTGGGAAAAGCCCAGGACCTGATGGATTACCAGCAGCCTATTACAAGGTTTTTAGTGACATCCTATGTCAGCCTTTCCTCCGCGCCTTCAACTCCATACACTCTGACACCCCCATGACCCAGCTATGTTAGCAGCCCACATTACGGTGATACCAAAGGAAGGTAAGGATCCGTCTCAAACTATGAACTACACACCAATTTCACTACTAAATGTAGATGTAAAAATCTATTCTAAGATAATAGCAAACCGTCTACAGACAGTGCTCCCTTCGTTAATCACTCAAGACCAGGTAGGATTTGTCCCAGGCCGAGAAGCTAGGGTCAACACTATCAAGGCCATCAATATACATCACTGGCCGAGTGACCAGATCTTGGCATATCAGTTCTATAGAGATGGGAAAAAATTTCCATTAGACCACCTTCCACTTATGCCAGGCAACAAAGCCCCAATACCCCCATGGCAAGCACTCATACTTACGCAATACTTGAACTCCATGAACCGCACCTCACAATGTTCCAGGTCACTAACACCCTTTGAGTTACTGTGTGCAGACCCCACAGACACATCTTATATCCTCTATACATGCTCTCCTCTTTGCACAGCTCAAAGAAAACCACAATAAAACTTATCGAAAATGGACAAATTAATTATCCACGCCTTTATCTGAGCAAGATTGGGAAAGAATACATGAATACATTCACAAAGGCTCATTGAATGTATCCACCCAGGAAAATGAGTATAAACTCTTGACGCGGTGGTATCGCACACCAGCATGGTTGCATAGGCTGAACCCATCCATTCCAGGCATATGTTGGCGCTGCCTTAATGACAAAGGTACCCTATTTCATATCTGGTGGGAGTGCCCAAAAATTCAAAATTACTGGAAAATGGTTTAACAAATCATAAAGAAAGTCACCACATACTAATTAGATTCCAACCCAGCTCAATTCCTATTGCACCATTCACAGTTAAGCCATACCACATATCATAAATCACTGATGATGTTCATGTTAAACGCGGCTAAACAGTGCATCCCGGTACACTGAAAATCTCAAACAACGCCATCAGTTAAGGAATGGCTCCTCAGAATAGCCAAAATAGCTGAGATTGAAGAACTAATTCACATAGCTCATGATACCCCTGGGAAATACACCACAAAATGGGCCTGCTGGACCCACGTTACCATTTCACGGGAATACAAAGAGCTCCTCACTTCCTAAATACCACATAGACTACCAGGCCACTCCTGAAAAAAACACATCCCTGAAGGGGAAAGACTACAACTCGGACTAAACAAACCAGAGAGCTTATAAATCAGAAAACAAACTTCTGGGTATCCCTAGAACTACCCCTGGGACAATATCGCTCTCTCATTAATAGACGCACACAATGAGCATCTCAGGAGAAAGCGCACAATTCTCAACCACAAGGGACTATTCCTCTTCCAGTTAAGCGACCACAAACAATGACATAATCTGCACTGTCACGGATAGAGGGGAGAGGCAAGGGAACACACATTCTTTACTCTATATAATCTAACCTCAAAGCTTACTTTCAGCCTTACCCTTCCTGCGACACCCAACCTACAGAAATACAATTCTACCTACCCACAACACTGTTTCAGACTATATGTTTCATTTTATTTTTTCAACAAGAACCCTCATTTCCCTGTTTTAGACCCACGTGAGACTTTCTGTTCACCGCTTACTCTCCGGAACTCTAGTCGAGTCATGGTCCTTGCTATTGAATATTCTAAACAACGTCCCAAAAACAAAGGGACCCAGACCCCCCGCCACAGTATGTTCCCAATAGGGGTGGCGAAGGGTCGTGGCGCTCCCTATATTAGCTTACTCCAACAGGCAAGAGATACAGGAGCTAGACACAGACTCAGCCTTACCTTATTAGACAACCTAAATAAATAAGATGAATACATCTTCCTTGCAGGACTGTTCCCCCTCCCTTCCCCCCACCTCTCTCTCCCGCATTCCCCCCCTCCCGCTCCCCCCTTCCTTATCCCCTACCTCCTCTTCTCACCCCCCCCCATTCAATACCAAATACAATACAATATAAGGGTAAGCTTATTGCCATATGGACTAGTCTAACAGCACAATCTTCCACACCACGCCATCCTGCGTCTTGTCGCATGGGGCCGGAGTCCGGTGGCAAATTCAAAAAGTGAAACATATCACATACAGTACACTGTAGTACTGTATCAAATCATTTCACGTCTCTTTTGTCCCTAGTGCTTTGTCCAGTGCCCTGCATGCACTTTTATATTATATATGCCATTCTCTCTGCCTGGAAACTTGAGAATGTCCATAGCATCCAAAAAGCGTCCCTTTACAGCTTTACCAGCTAGAAAACAGCGATAGTAAATAAGAATCATTTGCAGAATTGAGTGAAACTGATTTGTGATGAAATTTATCATCAGACAGCGACAATTCTGCAACTGAGCAAATTTCAGTGTTTTGGACTTGATTACATTATTGAATACATTTTATTATTATTATATAATTATTCTTATATATTATTATTATTATTATTATATATTGTTATTTTTGATAACTATTTATAGTTATTTATTATATTATATTTTTTTTCATATATATTATAATTTATGATTTCGTTATTTCAAACTTTATCATACCTGGGATGTCTGCTAGACTCTTGTCTTAAGTGAGTTATTCCTATGAATTACAGGCCTACAATATAAAATGCCAAATTTCTATGTGAAACAATGTACCACTTTGAGATGCAAAAATCTGACATAATCATACCGCCTGGGAGGTTAAGCTAAAAAAAATTGCTGAGATTTTAATATTACTTTAAGAGCCATTCACACCCGCCTTGTCTGTTGCATTTTCTCAAATGCATGCAAATTAATGTACATTGCAGTAGGTGACCCATTTTTTTATTTAATTGACTACCTAACACACCACAATAGAAAAAAAAACACACATGTAACATTTTTGGTGCAGGATGCAAAATGAATGGCACTGCAGTGCATAATGCTTGCAGTAATGTGTATGTTATTGCAGTGCAAATGTGTAAAAAGGGAATAAGAGATTCTTGGAAACATCTATAGTAGGTGTCATGGTCAGGTGTCCTCAAACTTGTGGGCCATATAGTAGATGTGATGGTCAGGTGTCCTCAAACTTATGGCCATATAGTAGGTGTGATGGCCAGGCGTCCTCAAACTTGTGGCCATATAGTAGGTGTGATGGTCAGGCGTCCTCAAACTTGTGGCCATATAGTAGGTGTGATGGTCAGGCATCCTCAAACTTGTGACCATATAGTAGGTGTGATGGTCAGGTGTCCTCAAACTTGTGGCCATAAAGTAGGTGTGATGGTCAGGCGTCCTCAAACTTGTGGCCATATAGTAGATGTGATGATCAGGTGTCCTCAAACATGTGGTCATATAGTAGGTGTGATGGTCAGGTGTCCTCAAACTTGTGGCCATAGAGTAGGTGTGATGGTCAGGCATCCTCAAACTTGTGACCATATAGTAGGTGTGATGGTCAGGTGTCCTCAAACTTGTGGCCATATAGTAGGTGTGATGGTCAGGCGTCCTCAAACATGTGGCCATATAGTAGGTGTGATGGTCAGGTGTCCTCAAACTTTGGCCATATAGTAGGTGTGATGGTCAGGCGTCCTCAAACATGTGGCCATATAGTAGGTGTGATGGTCAGGTGTCCTCAAACTTGTGGCCATATAGTAGATGTCATGGTCAGGTGTCCTCAAACTTGTGGGTCATATAGTAGATGTGATGGTCAGGTGTCCTCAAACTTGTGGCCAAATAGTAGGTGTGATAGTCAGGCCTCCTCAAACTTGTGGCCATGTAGTAGATGTGATGGTCAGGTGTCCTCAAACTTGTGGCCATATAGTAGGTGTGATGGTCAGGCGTCCTCAAACTTGTGACCATATAGTAGGTTTGATGGTCAGGCGTCCTCAAACTTGTGGTCATATAGTAGGTGTGATGGTCAAGCATCCTCAAACTTGTGGCCATATAGTAGGTGTGATGGTCAGGCATCCTCAAACTTGTGACCATATAGTAGGTGTGACGGTCAGGTGTCCTCAAACTTGTGGCCATATAGTAGATGTGATGATCAGGTGTCCTCAAACATGTGGTCATATAGTATGTGTGATGGTCAGGCGTCCTCAAACTTGTGGCCATATAGTAGGTGTGATGGTCAGGCGTCCTCAAACTTGTGGTCATATAGTATGTGTGATGGTCAGGCGTCCTCAAACTTGTGGCCATATAGTAGGTGTGATGGTCAGGCGTCCTCAAACTTGTGCTCATATAGTAGGTGTGATGGTCAGGCGTCCTCAAACTTGTGGCCATATAGTAGGTGTGATGGTCAGGTGTGCTCCAACTTGTGGCCATATAGTAGGTGTCATTGTCAGGTTTCCTCAAACTTGTGGCCTTATAGTAGGTGTGATGGTCAGGTGTTCTCAAACTTGCGGTCATATAGTAGGTGTGATGGTCAGGCATCCTCAACCTTGTTGCCATTTAGTAGGTGTGATCAGGGCCATCTTTAATATTGATTGGACCCTGGCCAAACATTTTCTTGGGCCCCCTCCCCCCATGCAATTTCACTCTCCATCTGCTCTGAGACATACAATAAATAGCAGCTAGACTCAAAATCAGTTTACTTGCAATTGGTTGCCAGAGGTTACAGAATATCATTACCGCTTACTGACTGGTTGCTAGAGGTTACAGCACACATTACAGCTCACTGATTAGTTGCTAGTGGTTACAGCACATGCTTTCTGCTTGTTTGGTTGCTAGAGATGACTGTACATCAATACTGCTCCCTGATTGGTTGCTAGAGGTTACTGCACATCATTACTGCCCACAGATTGGTTGCTAGAGGTTACAGCTAGAGTTGAGCGAACCCGGACTGTAAAGTTCGGGTCCGTACCGAACTTTGGGGTGTCCGGGACCCGGACCCGGACCCAGACTTTTCAAAAAAAGTCCGGGTTCGGGTCCTGAGATCGACATTGGAGATCGTTGGTTAGACACCCGTCATTACTACACGTCATTGGAGATCGTTGGTTAGTCCCTCGTCATAACTACATGTCAGTAGAGATCGTTGGTTTGTTCGTCTTTCGTACACGACATTGGTGATCGTTGATTAGTCACTCGACATTACACACGACATTGGAGATCGTTGGTCAGTCATTCGCCATTACTATAAGACATTGGAGACCGTTGGTTAACGTTCATTTGACTAAAACTCAGATCGACGATAAATAACATACAGAGTCTCGTCTACCTCTCACTTTAACGTACCCCCCTCCCCCG
>BLSH010313722.1:32551-50630 GCA_018402905.1 Glandirana rugosa | reverse complement strand
GGAAGAATGTCCCTTACATTGGTGATCAGTGGGAAGAATGTTCCTTACATTGGTGATCAGTGGGAAGAATGTTCCTTACATTGGCGATCAGTGGGAAGAATGTTCCTTACATTGGCGATCAGTGGGAAGAATGCCCACTGTAAGGTGCAGGTGGTTACCTACCTCAGGAACCCCTGGAAACCATTGGAGGTGTCCTCGTTGAGAAAGGCTGGGCTATAAGGAACAAGTTACTGTCCACTCACCTTCTGTACGTCTGTGTCGTGTTTTTGCTGCATTTTTAACTTCTCTTCATGAAATTTTGCCTCCATGGCTTTGATCTTCAAGTCCATCTAGAAAAGAACACAGCATTATGGGCAGCACATAGATCGTCCACCTACCTGTCAAATGAGGTAAATAAAGTCTCAGATGCTTGAAGTGGACCTGTCATCAGATATAACTTTTCTTTAACAAAAGTTTTTTTTTTTGATCCACCATAGGATTCAGGAAAAGTGAATTACATACTGAAATCCATACCTCGAGATAGATGCGAGTGAATGTACTAAGCCCCGGAAAGCATCCAGGCACCAGGGCATAACCCACACCCAAACCAATGTGGTGAAGGCAATCAGGGTGGACTGCCCAACATTGGCAAACAAGGGAGGGAAAATGTGGGGAGCTGGGGGGAGGGGATAGCAGAGGGAAAGAGTGGTCTGGGCAGAGCACAAAAGAAAATAAGTTATAATGGATGTGCCCCACGTTAAAGTGAGGTAGCTCCTAGTGCTTCAGCCTTACTCACGTGAATCTCCAGAAACAGGGTCATGTGGGTCTCCAGAGACAGGGTCATGTGGGTCTCCAGAGACAGGGTCATGTGGGTCTCCAGAGACAGGGTCATGTGGGTCTCCAGAGACAGGGTCATGTGGGTCTCCAGTGACAGGGTCATGTGGGTCTCCAGAGACAGGGTCATGTGGGTCTCCAGAGACAGGGTCATGTGGGTCTCCAAAGACAGGGTCATGTGGGTTTCCAGAGACAGGGCCATGTGAGTCTCCAGACGGGGTCATGTGATTCTCCAGGGACAGGGTCATGTAAGCCTCCAGAGACAGGGTCATGTAAGCCTCCAGAGACAGGGTCATTTGAGTCTCCAGAGACAGGGATATGTGGGTCTCCAGAGACAGAGTCATGTGAGTCTCCAGAGACAGGGTCGGTATGCCTCCAGAGATGGGGTCATGTGAGTCTCCAGAGACAGGGTCATGTAAGCCTCCAGAGACAGGGTCATTTGAGTCTCCAGAGACAGGGTTAGTAAGCCTCCAGAGACAGGGTCATGTAAGCCTCCAGAGACAGGGTCATGTAAGCCTCCAGAGACAGGGTCATGTGAGTCTCCAGAGACAGGGTCATGTGAGTCTCCAGAGACAGGGTCATGTGAGTCTCCAGAGACAGGGTCATGTAAGCCTCCAGAGACAGGGTCATGTAAGCCTCCAGAAACAGGGTCATTTGAGTCTCCAGAGACAGGGATATGTGGGTCTCCAGAGACAGGGTCAAGTGAGTCTCCAGAGACAGGGTCGGTAAGTCTCCAGAGACGGGGTCATGTGAGTCTCCAGAGACAGGGTCATGTAAGCCTCCAGAGACAGGGTCATGTAAGCCTCCAGAGACAGGGTCATGTGTGTCTCCAGAGACAGGGTCATGTAAGCCTCCAGAGATGAGGTCATGTGAGTCTCCAGAGACAGGGTCATGTGGGTCTCCAGAGACAGGGTCATGTGGGTCTCCAGAGACAGGGTCATGTGGGTCTCCAGAGACAGGGTCATGTGGGTCTCCAGAGACAGGGTCATGTGGGTCTCCAGTGACAGGGTCATGTAAGCCTCCAGAGACAGGGTCATGTGAGTCTCCAGAGACAGGGTCATGTGGGTCTCCAGAGACAGGGTCATGTGGGTCTCCAAAGACAGGGTCATATGGGTCTCCAGAGACAGTGTCATGTGGGTCTACAGAGACAGGGTCATGTGGGTCTCCAGAGACAGGGTCATGTGGGTCTCCAGTGACAGGGTCATGTGGGTCTCCAAAGACAGGGTCATGTGGGTCTCCAGAGACAGGGTCATGTGAGTCTCCAGTGATAGGGTCATGTGGGTCTCCAAAGACAGGGTCATGTGGGTCTTCAGAGACAGGGTCGTGTGAGTCTCCAGACGGGGTCATGTGATTCTCCAGGGACAGGGTCATGTAAGCCTCCAGAGACAGGGTCATGTAAGCCTCCAGAGACAGGGTCATTTGAGTCTCCAGAGACAGGGATATGTGGGTCTCCAGAGACAGAGTCATGTGAGTCTCCAGAGACAGGGTCGGTATGCCTCCAGAGATGGGGTCATGTGAGCCTCCAGAGACAGGGTCATGTGGGTCTCCAGAGACAGGGTCATGTGGGTCTCCAGAGACAGGGTCATGTGGGTCTCCAGTGACAGGGTCATGTGGGTTTCCAAAGACAGGGTCATGTGGGTCTCCAGAGACAGGGTCATGTAAGCCTTCAGAGATGGGGTCATGTGAGTCTCCAGAGACAGGGTCATGTTAGCCTCCAGAGACAGGGTCATGTAAGCCTCCAGAGACAGGGTCATGTAAGCCTCCAGAGACAGGGTCATGTAAGCCTCCAGAGACAGGGTCATGTGAGTCTCCAGAGACAGGGTCATGTAAGCCTCAAGAGACGGGGTCATGTGAGTCTCCAGAGACAGGGATATGTGGGTCTCCAGAGAAAGGGTAATTTGGGTCTCCAGAGACAGGGTCGGTAAGCCTCCAGAGACGGGGTCATGTGAGTTTCCAGAGACAGGGTCATGTAAGCCTCCAGAGACAGGGACATGTGTGTCTCCAGAGACAGGGTCCCTAGAGATTGGTTCATGTGAGACTCCAGGGATGGGGTCATGTGTGTCTCCAGAGATGGGGTCATGTGTGTCCCCAGAGACAGGGTCATGTGTGTCCCTAGAGATGGGTTCATGTGTGTCCCCAGAGATAGGTTCATGTGTGTCCCCAGAGATGGGGTCATGTTGAGACTCCAGTGACCGGGTCATGTGAGACTCCAGGGACGGAGTCATGTGAGACTCCAGGGACGGAGTCATGTGAGACTCCAGGGACAGGGTCATGTGAGACTCCAGGGACAGGGTCATGTGAGACTCCAGGGACAGGGTCATGTGAGACTCCAGGGACAGGGTCATGTGAGACTCCAGAGACAGGATCAGGTGAGACTCCAGAGACAGGGTCATGTGAGACTCCAGAGACAGGGTTATGTGAGACTCCAGGGACGGTGTCATGTGCGACTCCAGAGACAGGGTCAGAGACAGGGTCATGGGAGACTCCAGAGACAGGGTCATGGGAGACTCCAGAGACAGGGTCATGTGTGTCCCTAGAGATGGGTTCATGTGTGTCCCCAGAGATGGGGTCATGTGAGACTCCAGGGACGGGGTCATGTTGAGACTCCAGTGACCGGGTCATGTGAGACTCCAGGGACGGAGTCATGTGAGACTCCAGGGACGAAGTCATGTGAGACTCCAGGAACAGGGTCATGTGAGACTCCAGGGACAGGGTCATGTGAGACTCCAGGGACAGGGTCATGTGAGACTCCAGGGACAGGGTCATGTGAGACTCCAGGGACAGGGTCATGTGAGACTCCAGGGACAGGGTTATGTGAGACTCCAGGGACAGGGTCATGTGAGACTCCAGGGACAGGGTCATGTGAGTCTCCAGAGACAGGGTCGGTATGCCTCCAGAGATGGGGTCATGTGAGCCTCCAGAGACAGGGTCATGTGGGTCTCCAGAGACAGGGTCATGTGGGTCTCCAGAGACAGGGTCATGTGGGTCTCCAGTGACAGGGTCATGTGGGTTTCCAAAGACAGGGTCATGTGGGTCTCCAGAGACAGGGTCATGTAAGCCTTCAGAGATGGGGTCATGTGAGTCTCCAGAGACAGGGTCATGTTAGCCTGCAGAGACAGGGTCATGTAAGCCTCCAGAGACAGGGTCATGTGAGTCTCCAGTGACAGGGTCATGTAAGCCTCCAGAGACAGGGTCATGTAAGCCTCAAGAGACGGGGTCATGTGTGTCTCCAGAGACAGGGTCCCTAGAGATTGGTTCATGTGAGACTCCAGGGACGGGGTCATGTGAGACTCCAGAGACAGGATCAGGTGAGACTCCAGAGACAGGGTCATGTGAGACTCCAGAGACAGGGTTATGTGAGACTCCAGGGACGGTGTCATGTGCGACTCCAGAGACAGGGTCATGGGAGACTCCAGAGACAGGGTCATGGGAGACTCCAGAGACAGGGTCATGTGAGACTCCACAGACAGGGTCATGTGTGTCCCCAGAGATGGGGACATGTGAGACTCCACAGATGGGGTCATGTGAGTCTCCAGAGACAGGGTCATGTGAGTCTCCAGATACGGGGTCATGTCAGACTTCAGAGACAGGGTCATGTGAGTCTCCAGAGACGGGGTCATGTGAGACTTCAGAGACGAAGTCATGTGAGTCTCCAGAGATGGGGTCATGTGAGACTCCAGAGACAGGGTCATGTGTGTCCCCAGAGACAGGGTCATGTGAGTCCCCAGAGACAGGGCTATGCGTGTCCCCAGAGACAGGGTCCTGTGAGTCTCCAGAGATGGGGTCATGTGAGACTCCAGAGAAAGGGCTATGTGAGACTTCAGAGACGGGGTCATGTGGATCTCCAGAGACAGGGTCATGTGAGTCTCCAGAGACAGGGCTATGTGTGTCCCCAGAAACAGGGTCATGTTAGTCTCCAGAGACGGGGCTATGTGTGTCCCCAGAGACAGGGTCATGTGTGCCCCCAGAGGCAGGGCTATGTGTGTCCCCAGAGACAGGGTCATGTGAGACTTAAGAGACGGGGCCATGTGAGACTTCAGAGACAGGGCTATGTGTGTCCCCAGAGACAGGGCTATCTGTGTCCCCAGAGACAGGGCTATGTGTGTCCCCAGAGAGGGCTATGTGTGTCCCCAGAGACAGGGTCATGTGTGTCCCCAGAGACAGGGTCCTGTGAGTCTCCAGAGATGGGGCCATGTGAGACTTCAGAGACAGGATCATGTGAAACTCCAGAGACAGGGTCATGTGAGTCTCCAGAGACAGGGCTATGTGAGACTTCAGAGACAGGGTCATGTGGGACTCCAGGGACGGGGTCATGTGAGTCTCCAGAGACAGGGTCATGTGGGACTCCAGAGACAGGGTCATGTGAGTCTCCAGAGACAGGGCTATGTGTGTCTCCAGAAACAGGGTCATGTTAGTCTCCAGAGATGGGGTTATGTGTGTCCCCAGAGACAGGGTCATGTGTGTCCCCAGAGGCAGGGCTATGTGTGTCCCCAGAGACAGGGTCATGTGAGACTTCAGAGACGGAGCCATGTGAGACTTCAGAGACAGGGTCATGTGAGTCTCCAGAGACAGGGCTATGTGTGTCCCAGGAGATAGGGTCATGTGTGTCCCCAGAGATAGGGTCATGTGTGTCCCCAGAGATAGGGTCATGTGTGTCCCCAGAGATAGGGTCATGTGTGTCCCCAGAGACAGGGTCATGTGAGACTTCAGAGACGGAGCCATGTGAGACTTCAGAGACAGGGTCATGTGAGTCTCCAGAGACAGGGCTATGTGTGTCCCAGGAGATAGGGTCATGTGTGTCCCCAGAGATAGGGTCATGTGTGTCCCCAGAGATAGGGTCATGTGTGTCCCCAGAGATAGGGTCATGTGTGTCCCCAGAGACAGGGTCATGTGAGACTTCAGAGACGGAGCCATGTGAGACTTCAGAGACAGGGTCATGTGAGTCTCCAGAGACAGGGCTATGTGTGTCCCAGGAGATAGGGTCATGTGTGTCCCCAGAGACAGGGTCATGTGTGTCCCCAGAGACAGGGTCATGTGTGTCTCCAGAGACAGGGCTATGTGTGTCCCCAGAGACAGGGCAATGTGAGTCCCCAGAGATAGGGTCAAGGTTTTGAACTTGGAAAGCACTTTGCAGCTAACTTGTACTGGAAAATGCCTCAATGCAGCGTTTAGGGCATGAAGGTCACATCCCAAGCCAACCTCTGCATGACCAGTGAAGAAAAGGGTTAGCAAGAACTGTCAGACTTTTCTTAGTCCTCGGACACTGGCACAAAATTGGGGCATGCTGGGTATGAGAGGGGAAACCATGGAGCTGGCTTACAATTTTTCCGTTTGCCAGTGTTCAAGTCTCCTACAGGCCGCAGTATAACACGACAGTCCCTGAATTCCTGTGTCCCTCAGTGGATGAGAGAGAAATACCATTTGTGACACCTACTGTATATCTGGACAGAGATCACCTAGGGTAGAGAACCCTCTGTACCGGGGTATTGTGACATCCAGCATTAACATTACATATGGTGACCACAGCCCCGTCATGCATTCCTCCTGCAGATCAGCAGAATGAGGTCACTGTGTCCAGCTGAGGACACGGCCGTCATACGGGGATGTAAACCTCCTGTCAGCGACTACACAAGGAGAGCACGTTTCCCTGTGAAGGTTTAAACATTTCCAGAATGCCTTAGTCAGATCTGGAGAACCACTTCAAAGGCTCCGTTCCCAGAATCCTTCATTGCTCAGGCAGCCCACCAAGGGGCCAGGAGATGGGGATTTCACAGAGGAAGAGCTGCTGGGAAAAGCAGCCTTTATCACTTCCAATCCAAAAAAGATAAATAGAATGAAATCTGACTTTACCAGTCCGGGCACTTAGAGGTCTCATGGTGGCAACCACAACCAAGAGCAGTACCAGAGCTGCCAGGGGAACAGCTGACAACCCCAAGGGTCTATCTTAGTTCTGGGTGGAAAATGGAAGGGTTGATGGCTGCCTGTGTCCCCGTCACGTACCTGGTGGTTGAGTCTGACTTATGCGGGGGCAACCTCTCTTATGGCCCTGGTTCGAGAACCCCTGGTAGTGGAGACAGGGAGCTCTGGAGCACAGGGGGGCACGAGGGCTGGACTTGGTCACAGATGACAGGTGATGGTCCACAGAAGCTCGTGCAGACAGTAGAGTAGTGGTTCAGGCCGGGTCGGTAACAAACTGGTGGTGCCGTACAGGTGGCTCAGGCTGGCGGATAGTCGGGTACAGGCAGGGTCGGCAACATGCAGGCAACAGAAGTACAAGGGGTCAGGCAGAGGCGACGTCGTAAGCAGGCAGAAGGTCGGGGCAGGCAGCAGGCAAAGCAGGTCAAACGGGAAGCCAGGGTCACAGGTACAGGAAGTCTCTTAGAATAAGTACTGGGGTCACGGGAACCAGAATGCTGTAGAACGGACAGCGCTGACTGCAGGGTGCAGAGGGCTTAAATGGCCGTTCTGGTGCCAACGCCGGCGTGCACACGCTACGTGCGCCCGCGCATTGGCCTGCCAATGGCCCCGGATGGTTCCTTACGCCCCCCACTTGGGAGATTCACCCTTTCTAGTTCTCCTGGTGGCCAATGTCATTGAGACAAAAACTGAGAAATCTAAAATGTCTTCAACAGGAATATATGGGAAATCTTCCAATGGGGACACCAGTTCTGGTGACAACTCAAGCTGGCCATACATGGTTTAGCTTTTTCTGTGTTCAGCCAGCGATTTCTACAGATTCGAGGTGGATGGGAGAATCCTCCCCTCGCTGAGCTATTGTATTCTGCTAGCGGGAGGCACTGCCGTGAGCGGCTTTTATCCAATACGGTGCATGAACAGAAGTCGATCAGTAGATCGGCTTCTGTTCACCTGCAGAGGCCATACATAGATTAAAATTTGGCTGGTGCCTGCTGACCCGGCTAATAAATCTATCTATGGCCACCTTAACCCCTTAACACCTAAGGGTAAAGACAAATGTTAATGCCTAAGCACAATTTCGCAACTTTGACATGTGATCGTAAAACCGTACATATCATCACAATTACTGTGTGCAACCAAGTGAATTATACCGCGTTTTTTTTTCAGGACAAATGTGGTTTTCATTTGTTGGTAGATGGTAACGAATGTCTCCTGGGTTTTTTTTATTATCATAAAAAAACTGGCCCAAAATAGCAAAAAAAAAAAAGAAAAATCATTTTTTTTTAATACAGCGGCATATTTCTTGTTCCTACCATAACCTATCACCAAAGAACAACCTAAAATATATTCTCCTGCTCCTGGCGATTGCAGGGATACCACATACAGCTGTGCTCATAAGTTTACATACCCTGATTCCTTGGCCATTTTTCAGAGAATATGAATGAGAACACAAAAACATTTTCTTTCACTCATGGTTCGTTTTTGGCTGAAGCCATTTATTATCAATCAACGGTGTTTACTCTTTTTATATCATAATGACAACAGAAACGACCCAAATGACCCTGATCAAAAGTTTACATACCCCCAGTTCTTAATACCCTGTATTGCCCCCTTTAACATCAATGACAGCTTGAAGTCTTTTGTGGGATTTGTGGGTGATGAGGCTTTTTATCTTCTCAGATGGTAAAGCTGCCCATTCCTCAGTTCCTGGAAATTCTTGGGCTGTCTTGCATGATTTGCATGTTTGAGATCTCCCCAGAGTGGCTCAATGATATTGAGGTCAAGAGACTGAGATGGCCACTCCAGAACCTTCACTTTATTCTGCTGTAGCCAATGACAGGTCGACTTGGCCTTGTGTTTTGGATCATCGTCATGTTGGAATGTCCAAGTACGTCCCATGCGCAGCTTCCTGGCTGATGAATGCAAATGTTCCTCCAGTGTTTTTTGATAACTGCATTCATCTTGCCATCAATTTTGCCTTTGTAGCTCACACATCCCCAAAACATCAGCAATCCACCTCCGTGCTTCACAGTAGGAATGGTGAACCTTTCATCACAGGCCTTGTTCACTCTTTTCCAAATGAAGTGTTTATGGTTGTGGCCAAAAAGCTAAATCTTGGTTTCATCACTCCAAATGACTTTGTGGCAGAAGGTTTGAGGCTTGTCTCTGTGCTGTTTGGCGTATTGTAAGTGGGTGCTTTGTGGCATTTGCGTAGTATTGGCTTTCTTCTGGCGACTCGACCATGCAGCCCATCTTTCTTCAAGTGCCTCCTTATTGTGCATCTTGAAACAGTCCCACCACATGTTTTCAGAGAGTCCTGAGGTTGATTGTGGGTTTTTCTTTGTATCCTGAACAATTTTCCTGGCATGGATATTGGCACTGGGCATGGATCCATGTCCCTGCGTTGCAGAAACACAGGAGACGACTGGGCATGGATCCATGCCCCTGCGTTGCAGGAACACAGGAGACCACTGGGCATGGATCAATGTCCCTGCGTTGCAGGTACACAGGAGACCACTGGGCATGGCTCAATGTCCATGCATTGCAGGAACACAGGAGACCACTGGGCATGGATCCATGTCCCTGCGTTGCAGGAACACAGAAGACCACTGGGCATGGATCCATGCCCCTCCATTGCAGGAACACAGGAGACCACTGGGCATGGATCCATGCCCCTGCGTTGCAGGAACACAGGAGACCACTGGGCATGGATCAATGTCCCTGCGTTGCAGGAACACAGGAGACCACTGGGCATGGATCAATGTCCCTGCATTGCAGGAACACAGGAGACGACTGGGCATGGATCCATGCCCCTGCGTTGCAGGAACACAGGAGACCACTGGGCATGGATCAATGTCCCTGCGTTGCAGGTACACAGGAGACCACTGGGCATGGATCAATGTCCCTGCATTGCAGGAACACAGGAGACGACTGGGCATGGATCCATGTCCCTGCGTTGCAGGAACACAGGAGACCACTGGGCATGGATCAATGTCCCTGCGTTGCAGGTACACAGGAGACCACTGGGCATGGATCAATGTCCCTGCATTGCAGGAACACAGGAGACGACTGGGCATGGATCCATGTCCCTGCATTGCAGGAACACAGGAGACCACTGGGCATGGATCAATGTCCCTGCGTTGCAGGAACACAGGAGACCACTGGGCATGGCTCAATGTCCCTGCGTTGCAGGAACACAGAAGACCACTGGGCATGGATCCATCTCCCTGCGTTGCAGGAACACAGGAGACCACTGGGCATGGATCAATGTCCCTGTGTTGCAGGAACACAGCTGACCACTGGGCATGGATCAATGTCCACACAGAATCCATGCCTTCCCTACTGACAGATCACCACTCTGCCTCTGTGCTGGATGATTGGCGGACATCAAGTCCGCGGTACCCGCAGATCAGCTCCCGTCCTTCTATAATCACAGTAAAAGCAGATCGCTGGCAGTACGTATGCATGCCCCAGGCCCGGAAGTGTCGGATCACGTACTGGCTGAACACGTACCACCTTTGCGCTGTATAAGTAAGTTGTACGGGCAGCAAGTGGTTAATATATGGAGTCAGTTTTCAACCCTGTCAGGGAAATGGACAAAGGACTGTTCCCAATGCCAATTTCCAACATGGCCGCTTCAGGCGCGCGCCTGTGCAAGTAGGCGCACGCAGGTGCGCGACGACGCACCCAAGCGCATGCGCAACATGACAATTAGTGGCTTCCCCCGGGCTATTTAAACCTGCTGCTGACTGGGATACATTGCTGGATTATCTGTCAGCTCTCCCGGGATTCCTGTGTTCCTGTTATCCTGATTGACCTCCTGTTATCCGACCCCGGCTGGTCCTGACCTCTGTACCTGCTCTGCTGTTTGACGTCTGGCTTGCACCACCGACTACTCTCCTGGCTTGATCCCTCCATTGACCCGGCTTGGCTTAAGACTTCGCTTTGATCTACTCCTGTGTGTTGACCCGGCTACTCCTAACTTGTGCATGAACTTGTCTCACAGTGCATGACCCTTGGCTTGGCTCCGGATTCTGTCTCCAGTCTAAACTCTTCACAGAATTGCAAGCACGCCAGTTACCTGCCATCCATCTTTTCAGACTTCCTGCATATCCTAACTGGCAACCCGTGCTTCTTTGGGCACTGCTCTCCTGTCTCATCTCCAGGCAAGCATTGCACTTAGCCGCAAGGGGAGCTCTCTAACATCTCGGCCTCACATCGGGTACGTGACAGCATAATCCAGCCAGTATGTCTGAGGCCGATGGAGGCACTTCCCCGCTAGAGGCTCTGTGCCAACAGGTCATTGCCCTCACCCAAGACGTGCAAAGATTATAAGAGGGTTATTTCCAACTGGAAGGCCGTTTGCAGCATTTAATGGTATCTCCAGCCCAAACAGACCAAGCAGCTCCTTCTACCAGTTCTGCGGCCATCAGTCCAGCTCAGAAACGCACTGCTGCTACTCACACCATAGTGGTTCCTCCTCCTGAACCCAGAGTCCCCACTCCTGAACGCTTCTCAGGGGACCGGAAGAAGTTTAGAGCCTGCATGCTCTATCTAGCCATGGACTTGAGACAATTAAAGTGGTGTTCATCATCTCCTTACTCTCAGGAGAACCCCAGGCTCACAGTCTGTTGGAGCAAAAAGACCCAGTCATTAATTCTGTGGACTTCTTCTTTAATGCTATGGCACGTCTATATGACGATCCCCAGCGGGCAGCTCCCGCAGAGGCTACCCTACACATCCTCCAACAAGGAAGGCGGCCTGTGGAGGACAATACTGTGGACATTCGCAATCTGCGGATACAGAATGGAATGAGGCCGCCCCTGCGATATCAGTATCACCAAGGACTATCTGAATCCCTTAAAGATGAACTGGCCAGAGTAGCACCCCCTGCCATCTTGGAAGGACGGATACAACCGGCTACTCAGCTTGATAGCCGCATGAGGAAAAGTCCCAAGCCTTCCAACCCACCTGGATGCTACCGAAGGTCCCCTCATCTCCAGCAACTGCACCCTCGTCTGCCTAGAAAAAAAAAGAGGAAGGTCTGGTGTCACCTCCATGCCCATATATGACTCCCCTCCATTCCCATTGGACACTCCCAAGTGATGCCTGGCGGTATGATGTTTCTACTGGACATCTAGATCAAGAAAGCGGGTTCCTGCTCTATACTTGTGCAAAATATTCAGGCTTGAATATGTTGGCTTTCTGGTAAGCCTTGCATCTTTAACCACTTGCTGACCGGCATCTGACGGCGACAAAGTGGTTGGATATCGCAAACCGCAGTCATGTGACGGCGGCTGCAAGAACCCGCACTGTGAGGCCGGAGGCTCACTGTGTTCCGGGGGGGCACAGTGCGATCTCGGCTGGCTACCCGCGATGCCCCCCCCCGCAGTGAAAGAACGGGGGGCAGTGTATGTAAACACGGATCTCCGTTCTGACAGAGGGGGAAGGGCTGTGATCACAGGCTTCCTGTATATGGAAGCCGTGATCCCTCCCCTCCCCCTGCCAGCCCAGCCCCCATACAGTTAGAACACACTGAGGGAACACAGTTAACCCTTAGAGCGCCCCCTCCAGGTTAACCCCTTCCCTGCCAATGGCATTTACACAGTAATCAGTGCATTTTTATAGCACTGATCGCTGTATAAATGCCAATAGTCCCAAAAAAAGTGTCAAAATGGTCCGACATGTCCGCCGCAATATCGCAGTTCCGCTAAAAATCGCAGATCACCGATATTACTAGTAAAAAATAAAAACAAAAAAAACCCAGAAATGAATTCTCAGGAGAGAGGGAGCCGGCGTTCTTCGTCCTGCGTCACCATGGTATCCCGAACAAAGTTTATAGGAGGTCCATCCTGCCCCAACTTGCTCACAGCCGCAAAAAGAGCTGCATCCCGCTGTTCTGGAAGCGGGCACAGCCGCCGTCGGTTGCCGTTTGGTTGAAGAAAGTAGCTGAAATTAAAGTGGATGTAAACCCACCACCCACCCAGTATAAACTAATGGCACATTATTAATGTATATATACATGCAAGCCTCCTGCATCTATCCCTACCTTGCAAATGCCCTTCCTGTAAGCACTAGCAGCTCTGTAAAACTCTGAAATCAGAGGGTGTTTGTGTTTGCTGGAGCTCGGTGGGTGGAGTTGTGATGTCACAAGCCTCCCCATCCACCTCTATACTGTGAGGTTGAGGAGGGAGGGAGAAGGGAGTGTAAAACTTTCTCTGCTATGTGAAGGAGATAAGCAAACTGACTGAGCACAGGGCTGATCCTCTGTGTATTTCCCTGTTAGTCAGACTTTCTCTTCCTGAAAAAAGATAAGCTCATTACTCACAGTTGGATTAACTCTTTGTGGCAAGACTGGGCACAGATGACATGACATGCTATACTCTATGCCAGGGATTGGAAACCTGTGGCCCCCCAGCTGTTGTGGAACTACATTTCCCATGAGGCATTGCAAGTCTGGCAGTTCCAATTACTCCCAGAGGCATGATGGGACTTGTAGTTCTGCAACAGCTGGGGGGCCGCAGGTTGCCTACCCTTGCTCTATGCTATACCTCTAAACCATAATGTAGAACAATCTTTGTTTTCAGGTCATTTGATGGCCCAATCTGCTATCATTGCTGGACCCAACATCCATGTGACCACAACTGATATGAACAATGGTCACCCAAGTCTGAGGATCAGGGTTAGGTTGGTAGGGTGCAAATGCTTGGTATCGGTGCAACGCTAGATTTAACCATTCTCTACTTCTGTCCACACTCAAAGAAAGTCCTGGCTTTACAGTGTGGAATGGAGGACAATGGGTGTGTCTAATGGTACCAGAACCAAGCCTGTGTGCAGTAATAGGGGGGCTCCCAATCATATAGATGCCCCAATCTGCTATCATTGCTGGACCCAACATCCATGTGACCACAGCAGATATGAACGATGGTCACCCAGGTCTGAGGATCAGGGTTAGGTTGGTAGGGTGCAACGCTAGATTTAACCATTCTCTACTTCTGTCCACACCACACCACTGGCTTTACAGTGTGGTATGGAGAACAATGGGTGTGTCTAATGGTACCGGAACCAAGCCTGTGTCAGTAAAAGGGGGGCTCCCAATCCACAACGTGTATCATATAGATGCCCCAATCTGCTATCACTGCTGGACCCAACATCCCTGTGACCACAACTGATATGAACAATGGTCACCCAAGTCTGAGGATCAGGGTTAGGTTGGTAGGGTGCAACGCTAGATTTAACCATTCTGTACTTCTGTCCACACCACACCACTGGCTTTACAGTGGGGTATGGAGGACAATGGGTGTGTCTAATGGTACCACAACCAAGCCTGTGTGCAGTAATAGGGGGGCTCCCAATCCACAAGTGTATCATATAAATGCCCCAATCTGCTATCATTGCTGAACCCAACATCCATGTGACCACAGCTGATATAAACGATGGTCACCCAGGTCTGAGGATCAGGGTCAGGTTGGTAGGGTGCAAATGCTTGGTATCGGTGCAACGTTAGATTTAACCATTCTCTACTTCTGTCCACACTCAAAGAAAGTCCTGGCTTTACAGTGTGGAATGGAGGACAATGGGTGTGTCTAATGGTACCGGAACCAAGCCTGTGTGCAGTAATAGGGGGACTCCCAATCATATAGATGCCCCAATCTGCTATCATTGCTGGACCCAACATCCATGTGACCACAGCTGATATGAACGATGGTCACCCAGGTCTGAGGATCAGGGTTAGGTTGGTAGGGTGCAAATGCTTGGTATCGGTGCAACGCTAGATTTAACCATTCTCTACTTCTGTCCACACCACACCACTGGCTTTACAGTGTGGTATGGAGGACAATGGGTGTGCCTAATGGTACCACAACCAAGCCTGTGTGCAGTAATAGGGGGGCTCCCAATCCATAACGTGTATCATATAGATGGCCCAATCTACTATCATTGCTGGACCCAACATCCCTGTGACCACAGCTGATATGAACGATGGTCACCCAGGTCTGAGGATCAGGGTTAGGTTGGTAGGGTGCAAATGCTTGGTATCGGTGCAACGCTAGATTTAACCATTCTCTACTTCTGTCCACACCACACCACTGGCTTTACAGTGTGGTATGGAGAACAATGGGTGTGTCTAATGGTACCACAACCAAGCCTGTGTGCAGTAATAGGGAGATTCCCAATCATATAGATGCCCCAATCTACTATCATTGCTGGACCCAACATCCATGTGACCACAGCTGATATAAACGATGGTCACCCAGGTCTGAGGATCAGGGTTAGGTTGGTAGGGTTCCCGTAGAGTCCTGGCCGAGGTGAATGGGTGATCTGCACTGACCATACATAGCGGTAGAATGGAGAGTACCACTGATGATCTGGGGACTGTACACATTATAAAGAAAGAAGATGGGGAGAACATGCAGACGTGTGAGGATGTGACTACAGCGGCCCTACCACACCTGTACTATGTGGCCCCATAGACTGCCATCTAATGGGATCCGGGTGCTGCTGTGTGTAGGAGACCAATGCATAGTAAGAAGGAACGTTGATGGTTGAGGCTCAAAGCCTGCACTCATACATACAGCACGAGCCGCAACACACAAGGTCACCGGCAAAGAGCGGGCCGGGCGGCTAATGATCGCACCTCTTTTTTATGCAGTCGGAAGAGAGCCTGTTCATCCCCATAATCGGAGCTTCTTCTCAGCCGGGAATCTGGAGATATCTGCACAAAGATATATTTATGTGTCAGAGTCTGAAAAGAGAACTGTCTGTGCTGCCATACTGTAACCAAAATCAGATGGGAACAGGAGAATGACAGGAAGGTAGTGGTCCTATTTCAAACATTTTAGTACATAAAGCTCCATTGTACCGGACTACAGAATCTGATCTAAACATGTTATTTACATGTCATACCATGCCAGGCCTTACTGATAGAGGAGTTTTGAAAGGGTTGGAGTGCCATACCAGCTGGTATAGACCTTCTAAAAGATTTTTTTTTTGTGACAGCCAACGCGTTTCAGGGGCTCAGCGATCTAAGTGTTATCTGTTTTTTTAGCCCTGATGAAGGAGGAGTACTGAGCCCCCGAAACGCTTTGGTTGTTCCAAATTAAAAATATTTCTGAAAGTCTATACAAGCTGGTGTGGCGCTCCATTCCTTTCAAATTATCAATAAACTCCTCTGGGGGACCAGCAAGACCCCACAGTTGCTGGTGAGAAAACCTCTAGGACCGTAAACCACGCATTGCATTATAATGCATCTTCATAAGATTCAGTGCTCCTACATCACAAAGATTACTGATATAGTTACCTAGTCGGTGAGGTTGAAAAAAAGACACAAGTCCAACCTATGTGTGTGCTTTTATGTCAGTATTACATTGTATATCCCTCAATGTTGTGGTCCCTTAGGTGTGCATCTAATAGTTTTATGAAATTATCTATACTCCCAGCAGAGACCACTGCTTGTGGAAGAGAATTCCACATCCTCATTGCTCTTACCGTAAAGAACCCTCTACGCTTTTTAAGTCTAAACCGCTTTTCTTCTATTTTTATTGAATGGCCGCGTGCCTTTGTGGGCTCCCTTGTACGGAATAGTTTTGTCCCTATTGAGGGGTCACCCGTACAGTAGTTGTACTTTAACCACTTCAGCCCCGGAAAGGATTTCCAGCTTTAGGACCGGAGCCCTTTTTGCGATTCGGCGCTGCGTCGCTTCAACTGAAAATTGCGCGGTCGTGCGGCGTTGTACCCAAACAAAATTTGCGTCCTTTTTTTCCCCACAAAAAAACAAAAGAAGAGCGACAATTTTGCAAAAAAAAACCAAATTTCTTACTTTTTGCTAAAATACAAATCCAAAAAAACTATATAAAAAAACATTTTTTTTCACCGTTTTTGGCCGATTTATATTCTTCCTCATATTTGCGACCACTTTTGCGCAAACCAATCAATAAACGCCGATTGCGATTTATTTTATCGCAAATATGAGGAAGAATATAAATCGGCCAAAAACGGTGAAAAAAAATGTTTTTTTTTGGATTTGTATTTTAGCAAAAAGTAAGAAATTTGGGTTTTTTTGCAAAATTGTCGCTCTTCTTTTGTTTATAGCGGCGATCAGAAATGACGCAGAGGGGATCAAATACCACCAAAAGAAAGCTCTATTTGTGGGAAAAAAAGGACGCAAATTTCGTTTGGGTACAACGTCGCACGACCGCGCAATTGTCAGTTAAAGCGACGCAGCGCCAAATCGCAAAAAGTGCTCCGGTCCTAAAGCTGGAAATCCTTCCGGGGCTGAAGTGGTTAATAAAAGTCCATTTGTGGTCGAATAGTGTATAATAAACCCATGAGGTGAAAAAAACGATCACAAATTTAAATCAGTTCACAATTCCAAAGTGCTAGTGCCAAAAATATAGAAGTGCCAAAAACATATAAGAAGCCGAAAATCTTCTAAGGTGACAAAGTGCTTGAGAGGTGCTCATTAACCACTCCAGATCCGCGCTATTGCCATAGTACGGCTTCAGCGCGGATCTGGAATGCCGGGACGACGTCCATGGACGTCGTCCCCTGTGCACGCTCCTCGCACGCCCCCTAGTGGCAGCAGCGGAGCGTGCCCGTGGGTCAGGCGGACTCGATGGCCGCCCGAGACCCGCCGATCTCTTTTAGGAGCCTCAGAACGGGGAACCGCCGATGTAAACACGGCGGTTCCCCATTCTGTGACAGGGGACATAGTAGATCTACTGATCCCTGTCACTGGGATCAGATAGATCTGTTATGTCCCGGCCAGCCCTGCCCCCCCACAGTTAGAACACCCAGGGAACATATTTAACCCCTTCACTGCCCCCTGCAGGTTAACCCCTTCAATACCAATGACATTTATACAGTAATCAGTGGACATTTAAATTCCTGATCGCTGAATAAATGCCATTGGTCCCAAAAATGTGTCAAAAATGTCCGACATTAACCACTTCAATACCAGGCACTTAGGACACTTCCCGCCCAGACCAATTTTCAGCTTTCAGTGCTGTTGCGTTTCGAATGAGAATTGCGCGGTCGTGCGACGCTGCGACCATAACTTCACCAATTACAGCCTGTAAAAACTGTGTAAAAACCCTGGTTACCGTAAATAAGTCGCTAGTCCTTAAATTTACAGGTGACTAATGACATATTTACAGTAACCATAACTTCCCCAATTGGACGTCCCCCGTCACTTCCCCAATTTATACAAGGGACCCACAAGATTGACACCCCCCCGTCCCGACCGGCCCTGTATTGTCTAGATAGACTAGGGTCACTGTCCCTAGTCATCTAGATGATACAGGGGACAGTGTCTTACCCCTTGGCGGCACAAATGTAGCCGCCAAGGGGCAAG
>BLSH010313722.1:0-13662 GCA_018402905.1 Glandirana rugosa | reverse complement strand
TACGAGACATCCCCTATCTGTGTGGTGTCCCCAATCTACGAGACATCCCCTATCTGTGTGACGTCCCCAATCTACGAGACATCCCCTATCTGTGTGGTGTCCCCAATCTACGAGACATCCCCTATCTGTGTGGTGTCCCCAATCTACGAGACATCCCCTATCTGTGTGGTGTCCCCAATCTACGAGACATACCCTATCTGTGTGGTGTCCCCAATCTACGAGACATACCCTATCTGTGTGGTGTCCCCAATCTGTGTGACGTCCCCAATCTACGAGACATCCCCTATCTGTGTGACGTCCCCAATCTGTGTTACGTCCCAATCTGTGTGACGTCCCAATCTGTGTGACGTCCCCAATCTACGAGACATCCCCTATCTGTGTGGTGTCCCCAATCTACGAGACATCCCCTATCTGTGTGGTGTCCCCAATCTACGAGACATCCCCTATCTGTGTGACGTCCCCAATCTACGAGACATCCCCTATCTGTGTGGTGTCCCCAATCTACGAGACATCCCCTATCTGTGTGACGTCCCCAATCTACGAGACATTCCCTATCTGTGTGGTGTCCCCAATCTACGAGACATCCCCTATCTGTGTGGTGTCCCCAATCTACGAGACATACCCTATCTGTGTGGTGTCCCCAATCTGTGTGACGTCCCCAATCTACGAGACATCCCCTATCTGTGTGACGTCCCCAATCTACGAGACATCCCCTATCTGTGTGACGTCCCCAATCTACGAGACATCCCCTATCTGTGTGACGTCCCCAATCTGTGTTACGTCCCAATCTGTGTGACGTCCCCAATCTACGAGACATACCCTATCTGTGTGGTGTCCCCAATCTACGAGACATCCCCTATCTGTGTGACGTCCCCAATCTACGAGACATCCCCTATCTGTGTGACGTCCCCAATCTACGAGACATCCCCTATCTGTGTGACGTCCCAATCTACGAGACATCCCCTATCTGTGTGGCGTCCTCAATTTACATGACATTGCCAATCTACGTCATGTCCCAATTAACGTGACTTCCCAACCTGTGTGATGTTCCCAACTTATGTGACATCCCCAATCTACAAGACGTCCCCAATCTACATCACATCCCCAATCTACATGACGTCCCCAATCTACATGACGTTCCCAATCTACAAGACATCCCCAATCTACAAGACATCCCCAATCTACAAGACATCCCCAATCTACATCACATCCCCAATCTACATGACGTCCCCAATCTACATGACGTTCCCAATCTACATGACATCCCCAATCTACATCACATCCCCAGTCTACATCACATCCCCAATCTACATCACATCCCCAATCTACATGACATCCCCAATCTACATGACATCCCCAATCTACATCACATCCCCAATCTACATCACATCCCCAATCTACATCACATCCCCAATCTACATCACATCCCCAATCTACATCACATCCCCAATCTACATCACATCCCCAATCTACATGACGTCCCCAATCTACATCACATCCCCAATCTACATCACATCCCCAATCTACATGACGTCCCCAATCTACATGACATCCCCAATCTACATGACGTTCCCAATCTACATGACGTCCCCAATCTACATCACATCCCCAATCTACATCACATCCCCAATCTACATCACATCCCCAATCTACATCACATCCCCAATCTACATGACGTCCCCAATCTACATGACGTCCCCAATCTACAAGACATCCCCAATCTACATGACGTCCCCAATCTACAAGACATCCCCAATCTACATGACGTCCCCAATCTACAAGATGTCCCCAATCTACATGACGTCCCCAATCTACATCACGTCCCCAATCTACATCAAATCCCCAATCTACATGAGGTCCCCAATCTACATGAGGTCCCCAATCTACATCACATCCCCAATCTACAGCACGTCCCCAATCTACAAGACATCCTCAATCTACAAAACATCCCCAATCTACATCACATCCCCAATCTACATGACGTCCCCAATCTACATGAGATCCCCAATCTACATGAGATCCCCAATCTACATCACGTCCCCAATCTACATGACGTCCCCAATCTACAAGACGTCCCCAATCTACATCACATCCCCACTCTACATGACGTCCCCAATCTACATGACGTCCCCAATCTACATCACATCCCCAATCTACATCACATCCCCAATCTACAAGACATCCCCAATCTACAAGACATCCCCAATCTACATCACATCCCCAATCTACATGACGTCCCCAATCTACATGACGTTCCCAATCTACATGACATCCCCAATCTACATCACGTCCCCAATCTACATGACGTCCCCAATCTACAAGACGTCCCCAATCTACATCACATCCCCACTCTACATGACGTCCCCAATCTACATGACGTCCCCAATCTACATCACATCCCCAATCTACATCACGTCCCCAATCTACATGACGTCCCCAATCTACATCACGTCCCCAATCTACAAGACGTCCCCAATCTACAAGACGTCCCCAATCTACATCACATCCCCAATCTACATGACGTCCCCAATCTACAAGACATCCCCAATCTACAAGACATCCCCAATCTACAAGACATCTCCAATCTACAAGACATCCCCAATCTACAAGACGTCCCCAATCTACATGACGTCCCCAATCTACATGACGTCCCCAATCTACATGACGTCCCCAATCTACAAGACGTCCCCAATCTACATGTGTCCCCAATCTACAAGACATCCCCAATCTACAAGACATCCTTAATCTACATGACATCCCCAATCTACAAGACGTCCCCAATCTACAAGATGTCCCCAATCTACAAGACGTCCCCAATCTACAAGACGTCCCCAATCTACAAGACATCCCCAATCTACATGACGTCCCCAATCTACAAGATGTCCCCAATCTAAATGACGTCCCCAATCTACATCACGTCCCCAATCTACATCAAATCCCCAATCTACATGAGGTCCCCAATCTACATGACGTCCCCAATCTACATCACATCCCCAATCTACATCACGTCCCCAATCTACAAGACATCCTCAATCTACAAAACATCCCCAATCTACATCACATCCCCAATCTACATGACGTCCCCAATCTACATGAGATCCCCAATCTACATCACGTCCCCAATCTACATGACGTCCCCAATCTACAAGACGTCCCCAATCTACATCACATCCCCACTCTACATGACGTCCCCAATCTACATGACGTCCCCAATCTACATCACATCCCCAATCTACATCACGTCCCCAATCTACAAGACATCCCCAATCTACAAGACGTCCCCAATCTACATCACATCCCCAATCTACATGACGTCCCCAATCTACAAGACATCCCCAATCTACAAGACATCCCCAATCTACAAGACATCCCCAATCTACAAGACATCCCCAATCTACAAGACATCCCCAATCTACATGACGTCCCCAATCTACATGACGTCCCCAATCTACAAGACGTCCCCAATCTACAAGACGTCCCCAATCTACATGTGTCCCCAATCTACAAGACATCCTTAATCTACATGACATCCCCAATCTACAAGACGTCCCCAATCTACAAGATGTCCCCAATCTACAAGACGTCCCCAATCTACAAGACGTCCCCAATCTACAAGACGTCCCCAATCTACATGACGTCCTTAATCTACATGACATCCCCAATCTACAAGACGTCCCCAATCTACAAGATGTCCCCAATCTACAAGATGTCCCCAATCTACAAGACATCCTTAATCTACATGACATCCCCAATCTACAAGACGTCCCCAATCTACAAGATGTCCCCAATCTACAAGACGTCCCCAATCTACAAGACGTCCCCAATCTACATGACGTCCCCAATCTACAAGACGTCCCCAATCTACATGACGTCCCCAATCTACATGACGTCCCCAATCTACATGACATCCCTAATCTACATGACATCCCCAATCTACAAGATATCCCCAATCTACATGACGTCCCCAATCTACATGACATCCCCAATCTACATGAGATCCCCAATCTACATGACATCCCCAATCTACATGACATCCCCAATCTACATGACATCCCCAATCTACATGACATCCCCAATCTACATGACATCTCCAATCTACATGACATCCCCAATCTACAAGACATCCCCAATCTACATGACGTCCCCAATCTACATGACATCCCCAATCTACAAGACATCCCCAATCTACATGACGTCCCCAATCTACATGACATCCCCAATCTACATGACATCCCCAATCTACAAGACATCCCCAATCTACATGACGTCCCCAATCTACATGACATGCCCAATCTACATGACGTCCCCAATCTACATGACGTCCCCAATCTACATGACGTCCCCAATCTACATGACGTCCCCAATCTACATGACGTCCCCAATCTACATGACATCCCCAATCTACATGACATCCCCAATCTACAAGACATCCCCAATCTACATGACGTCCCCAATCTACAAGACATCCCCAATCTACATGACGTCCCCAATCTACATGACATCCCCAATCTACATGACATCCCCAATCTACAAGACATCCCCAATCTACATGACATCCCCAATCTACATGACGTTCCCAATCTACATGACGTCCCCAATCTAAATCACATCCCCAATCTACATCACATCCCCAATCTACATCACATCCCCAATCTACATCACACCCCCAATCTACATCACGTCCACAATCTACATGACATCCCCAATCTACATGACATCCCCAATCTACATGACATCCCCAATCTACATGACGTTCCCAATCTACATGACATCCCCAATCTACATGACATCCCCAATCTACATGACATCCCCAATCTACATGACATCCCCAATCTACATGACATCCCCAATCTACATGACGTTCCCAATCTACATGACATCCCCAATCTACAAGACATCCCCAATCTACATGACATCCCCAATCTACAAGACATCCCCAATCTACATGACATCCCCAATCTACATGACATCCCCAATCTACATGACGTCCCCAATCTACAAGACATCCCCAATCTACATGACGTCCCCAATCTACATGACATCCCCAATCTACATGACATCCCCAATCTACAAGACATCCCCAATCTACAAGACATCCCCAATCTACATGACGTCCCCAATCTACATGACGTCCCCAATCTACATGACATCCCCAATCTACATGACGTCCCCAATCTACATGACATCCCCAATCTACATGACATCCCCAATCTACATGACGTCCCCAATCTACATGACATCCCCAATCTACATGACGTTCCCAATCTACATGACGTCCCCAATCTAAATCACATCCCCAATCTACATGACATCCCCAATCTACATGACATCCCCAATCTACATGACATCCCCAATCTACATGACATCCCCAATCTACACGACGTCCCCGATCTACAAGATTTCCCCAATTTATGTCATGTCCCCAATCTACATGATGTCCCCAATCTACAAGATTTCCCCAATTTGCATGATGTCCCCAATCTACGAGACATCCCCAATCTACAAGACGTCCCCAATCTACGAGACATCCCCTATCTGTGTGACGTCCTCAATTTACATGACGTCGCCAATCTACATGACGTTCCCAATCTACATGACATCCCCAATCTACAAGACATCCCCAATCTACATGACATCCCCAATCTACATGACATCCCCAATCTACATGAGATCCCCAATCTACACGACGTCCCCAATCTACATGACGTCCCCAATCTACATGACATCCCCAATCTACATGACGTCCCCAATCTACATGACATCCCCAAGCTACATGACATCCCCAATCTACATGACGTCCCCAATGTACATGACATCCCCAATCTACATGACATCCCCAATCTACATCACATCCCCAATCTACATCACATCCCCAATCTACATCACATCCCCAATCTACATCACATCCCCAATCTACAAGACATCCCCAATCTACATGACATCCCCAATCTACAAGACATCCCCAATCTACATGACATCCCCAATCTACATGAGATCCCCAATCTACACGACGTCCCCGATCTACAAGATTTCCCCAATTTATGTCATGTCCCCAATCTACATGATGTCCCCAATCTACAAGATTTCCCCAATTTGCATGATGTCCCCAATCTACGAGACATCCCCAATCTACGAGACATCCCCAATCTACAAGATTTCCCCAATCTGTGTGACGTCCCCAAAATATTTGGTTTTATTGTTCATGTGGTGACTGATCTACTTTTGAAGTGTATAAAAACCTGTATTTCTGTTCAATAAACAGCCATTCCTTTGTTCTACCTCAACATCTTGTCTGTGAACGATGCTTGGGGTAAAAGGGCTGGTATTAGCGCTCGGTCTGCTGGAACTCTTTGGTGGGCAGGAAGCACCTAAGGGGGGTGCCAAGCAGTTCCGTCACAAATCTACGTGATTCCCCCAGTCTGTGTGACGTCCCCAGTCTGTGTGATGTCCCCAGTCTGTGTGATGTCCCCAGTCTGTGTCATGTCCCCAGTCTGTGTCATGTCCCCAGTCTGTGTCATGTCCCCAGTCTGTGTCATGTCCCCAGTCTGTGTGATGTCCCCAGTCTGTGTCATGTCCCCAGTCTGTGTCATGTCCCCAGTCTGTGTCATGTCCCCAGTCTGTGTCATGTCCCCAGTCTGTGTCATGTCCCCAGTCTGTGTCATGTCCCCAGTCTATGTTACATTCCCAATCAACCTGACATCCCCAATCTGTGTCATGTCCCCAATCTGTGTCATGTCCCCAATTTGTGTAGCATCCCCAATCTACGTGATTTCTCCAATCTATGTGATGTCCCCAGTCTGTGTGATGTCCCCAATCTATGTGACATTCCCAACCAACCTGACATTCCCAATTTATGTCATGTCCCCAATCTGTGTCATGTCCCCAATTTGTTTAGCATCCCCAATCTACGTGATTTCTCCAATCTACGTGATGTCCCCAGTCTGTGTGATGTCCCCAATCTATGTGACATTCCCAATCTACGTGATGTCTCCAATTTGTGTGATGTCCCTAATCTGCGTGATGTAGCCAGTCTGTGTGATGTCCCCAATCTATGTGACATTCCCAAACAACCTGACATTCCCAATCTATGTCATGTCCCCAATTTGTGTAGCATACCCAATCTGTGTGACATCCCCAATCTACGTGATTCCCCCAGTCTGTGTGATGTCCCCAGTCTGTGTGATGTCCCCAGTCTGTGTCATGTCCCAAGTCTATGTTACATTCCCAATCAACCTGACATCCCTAATCTGTGTCATGTCCCCAATTTGTGTAGTATCCCCAATCTACGTGATTTCTCCAATCTGTGTGATTTCCCCAGTCTGTGTGATGTCCCTATTCTATGCGAGGTCCCCAATCTGTGTGATGTCTCCAATCTATGTGATTTCCCCAGTCTGTGTGAGGTCCCTATTCTATGTGAGGTCCCCAATCTGTGTGATGTCTCCAATCTATGTGATTTCCCCAGTCTGTGTGATGTCCCTATTCTATGTGAGGTCCCCAATCTGCGTCACGTCTCCAATCTGTGTGACATCCCAAATCTGTGTGATGTCCCCAATCTATGTGGTTTCCCCAATCTACGGGACGTCCCCAATCTGTGTGATGTTCCTATTCTATGTGACATCCCAATCTGTGTCATGTAAGAATTGTTTAAAAATGCTGTCACTGTCCAGCGTAATACAAAGAGTGCCCCCAGAATCCCAGCACCGCTGTCACCCACTGAGCTGCAAAAAGTGTAAAATCCCCTGAGCTACTAAAAGGATCACTTGTGTATAACTAAATAGCACACGTGTAAAATAACTCAAAAAATGATAAATTGCTGGTGTAAAAACAAAGGGCATCCGTGTAGGATAATTTAAATGTACTAAAAAACATATGAAGTCATGTGACTAAAGAAGTAACGTGACATAACGCGTAGAGCATGGCTGGAGATACCGTGGACCGGAAGTGACGGCACCCCTGAAGAAGTCACGTGACGTAACGCATAGGGTGTGGCCGGAGATACGCAGACTGGAAGTGACGGCTCCCCTGAAGAAGTCACGTGACGTAACGCATCGGGTGTGGCCGGAGATACGCAGAACGGAAGTGACGGTTCCCCTGAAGAAGTCACGTGACGTAACGCGTAGGAAGTGGCCAGAAGTAACGTGAGAGGCGTTCCAAACGCCGTTGTTTGTAACTTTTATGCGATTTTAAAGATCTTTATATGTAAGCAGCCAATTGGCATTTAATAAACATGGATAATACACTATGGGAGGCATTTTTTTTACTTCTTTCCCCATATATGAGCGGAGGTAATACCACTTCAAGGGCCGGAGGAAGCTGGTATAATAGTGGCTCAGCTTGTTACACTATCATGTGGCTCCAAAGTCTTATGTGAGGCAATCCTATATTGGAGGGTATTACATTTATTGATGACCAATTACCCATTCCATAAGGAAATCTATCATTAAGGTTTTTTTATCACCTGTTGGAGGGGAGAGCTCTGTAAGGGGTATTGATGAAGGCACAAGATTGCATGGATTTATTCATAGGGGTGAATCATCGCACTACTGCACTTTTACTCATTGGATATATACTGTACAATTATCTTTTTATCACTATTGATTGATTTCATCTACTGTTTCATATAGAGCTGCAGCAATGACTTTCAGCATGAACTAAACGCTACAAAGAGGTTAAATCCTCTTGTTCAGCTTGTCTGAGCTTTCAGAAAGCAGGGGGTGGAGAGATGAAATTACGCTCCGTAGAGCTCAGTTAGAGACGGGTTGGAGAGAAGGGACGCACCCCCTTCACACAGCTCACAGGAACAGAGCTGAGGCTGTCAATCACAGGCTGTGTGCTGGAGCTCCCTCCCCTGTCACCTTTTATCTCATGGTGTCAGAAAGGAGTCATGCAGATAGCAAAGAAAGGAGGCAGCAGACAGGAATGACACCGAGTGCTCTGGACTGACACAGAGTAGAGGGAAATGCTTTGTTCAGATTTTATGTCTGAGGTTTACATAGAATATATTGTGACAAACACATACCACTGAAAGGTGAGCTGTGATTGGTCAGTGCATAGAATGGAGGGATATATCAGTAAATCAATAATAATATTCTGATGTCAGTATATTACCCCGAGATTCCAGCTGTTCAGACGAACGTCGAGGTCACTGTCATCCAGACTGACTGACGGCCGATCAGTGAGATTCACCTGGAGGGAAAAATAGAAATATTACTGAAATTGGAGTGACATCACCACTCTCCAGATATAAGATATATTATACAGGAGTGACATCACCGCTCTCCAGATATAAGATATATTATACAGAGTGACATCACCGCTCTCCAGATATAAGATATATTATACAGAGTGACATCACCACTCCCCAGATATAAGATATATTATACAGAGTGACATCACCTCTCTCCAGACATAAGATATATTATACAGGAGTGACATCACCGCTCTCCAGATATAACAGAGAAGTATAGTAAGAAGGTGTGTTATCTACACAGAGAAGTATAGTAAGAAGTTGTGTTATCTATACAGGGAAGTATAGTAAGAAGGTGTGTTATCTATACAGAGAAGTATAGTAAGAAGTTGTGTTATCTATACAGGGAAGTATAGTAAGAAGGTGTGTTATCTATACAGGGAAGTATAGTAAGAAGGTGTGTTATCTACACAGAGAAGTATAGTAAGAAGGTGTGTTATCTATACAGGGAAGTATAGTAAGAAGGTGTGTTATCTATACAGAGAAGTATAGTAAGAAGGTGTGTTATCTACACAGAGAAGTATAGTAAGAAGTTGTGTTATCTATACAGGGAAGTATAGTAAGAAGGTGTGTTATCTACACAGAGAAGTATAGTAAGAAGGTGTGTTATCTATACAGGGAAGTATAGTAAGAAGGCGTGTTATCTACACAGAGAAGTATAGTAAGAAGGTGTGTTATCTATACAGGGAAGTATAGTAAGAAGGTGTGTTATCTACACAGAGAAGTATAGTAAGAAGGTGTGTTATCTATACAGGGAAGTATAGTAAGAAGGCGTGTTACCTATACAGAGAAGTATAGTAAGAAGGCGTGTTATCTATGCAGAAAAGTATAGTAAGAAGGTGTGCTATCTATACAGAGAAGTATATACATGTTATGACACAGACACAGGGCAACTTCTTGTTATAATACAGAGCGGATGGGAACTTTTTATACAAGTGGCTTAACAAACACTTTAACTAAACACTGATAGAAGTCACAAGACTGCCATATACTGCTGACGAGAAAAGGTATTTAGCAGTTTATATTTACTAAATAAATTGCATTTCCCTGTTCTGTGTACTGTAGGAGATCAGATATAGTGACTGCAGAGTCCTGGGGAGAGCAGATATAGTGACTGCAGGATCCTGGGGAGAGCAGATATAGTGCCTGCAGACTCCTGGGGAGAGCAGATATAGTGACTGCAGGCTCCTGGGGAGATCAGATATAGTGACTGCAGACTCCTGGGGAGAGCAGATATAGTGACTGCAGGCTCCTGGGGAGATCAGATATAGTGACTGCAGGCTCCTGGGGAGAGCAGATATAGTGACTGCAGGCTTCAGGGGAGAGCAGATATAGTGACTGCAGACTCCTGGGGAGAGCAGATATAGTGACTGCAGACTCCTGGGGAGAGCAGATATAGTGACTGCAGGCTCCTGGGGAGAGCAGATATAGTGACTGCAGGCTCCTGGGGAGATCAGATATAGTGACTGCAGACTCCTGGGGAGAGCAGATATAGTGACTGCAGACTCCTGGGGGGAGCAGATATAGTGACTGCAGACTGCTGGGGAGAGCAGATATAGTGACTGCAGACTGCTGGGGAGAGCAGATATAGTGACTGCAGTGTGTGTAAGGAAGAACTCCGCTCCTCATACAAAGCTGTCTTGCTGTGTCACTGAATTCGGGGCAGTGGCTTACCGTGGGTCGGGGGTCCTCTGCAGACTGGGGGGTGGGGCTTGAAGAACGCATCCGGAGCTTCCAGCTGTATGAATTATGGGGCCTGGAAATAAAAGAAGAAATATTAAAGCGATATAAACGCACGCTGTGTAATGCACATTCTCCCTTCTATCTCTCTATGGGGATGACGGCTCTGTAATTATTTTAGCAAAACATCTAAGCACATTTTCCCTATTGGATACACAGCTGTCACATGACCCGGCTCTCTCCCAGCCTGTCTGCAGGGAAACATAAGCAGGAGGAGCTTCTAGTCCTCTGCCGCTGGTCACATGACCCGGCTCTCTCCCAGCCTGTCTGCAGGGAAACATAAGCAGGAGGAGCTTCTAGCCCTCTGCCGCTGGTCACATGACCCAGCTCTCTCCCAGCCTGTCTGCAGGGAAACATAAGCAGGAGGAGCTTCTAGTCCTCTGCCGCTGGTCACATGACCCAGCTCTCTCCCAGCCTGTCTGCAGGGAAACATAAGCAGGAGGAGCTTCTAGCCCTCTGCCGCTGGTCACATGACCCAGCTCTCTCCCAGCCTGTCTGCAGGGAAACATAAGCAGGAGGAGCTTCTAGTCCTCTGCCGCTGGTCACATGACCCGGCTCTCTCCCAGCCTATCTGCAGGGAAACAGAAGCGGGAGGAGCTTCTAGTCCTCTGCCGCTGGTCACATGACCCGGCTCTCTCCCAGCCTGTCTGCAGGGAAACATAAGCAGGAGGAACTTCTAGTCCTCTGCCGCTGGTCACATGACCCAGCTCTCTCCCAGCCTGTCTGCAGGGAAACATAAGCAGGAGGAGCTTCTAGTCCTCTGCCGCTGGTCACATGACCCGGCTCTTTCCCAGCCTGTCTGCAGGGAAACATAAGCAGGAGGAGCTTCTAGTCCTCTGCCGCTGTTCACATGACCCGGCTCTCTCCCAGCCTGTCTGCAGGGAAACATAAGCAGGAGGAGCTTGTAGTCCTCTGCCGCTGGTCACATGTTCAACATAAAAAAAAAGCAAAAAGAAAAACAAAACAAAACAGCATTTGGAATAGAGAGTAAAAATAAATAATTAATATCATGGTTTTAAATGGTCACACAAATATAGATTTGAAATCAAATCTTTATTATTTTGTGGAAATAACGCGGTGTGGGTGGATTTCTGCCAGTCACAGGCTGTGTCACGCTCCAGTCAGCCTGTGTTTTAGAATAAGAGGGAGGTGAAGCCTCCATCAATCTACATGTCCCACCACCGTTCTGTTTAGCTGGTTAGTGGGCATGGAGGAGGAGGGAGGGAGCGGCCTGTCATTGTGTATACGCCCACATGTGTGACCCCACATCTCTCCATAAAGAGTACCTGTCACGCACTATTCCTATTACAAAGGGATGTTTACAGATTTCTTTTATTTTTTTAAAGAGACAGCGTAAAAAATAAAATTAAAATAAACAATAATAATAATAAAAAAATTAAAGCTCCCCCGTTCCCACAAGCTCGAGCACAAAAGTGAATGCATATGCAAGTCGCCGCGATCGTTAGAGCGAGAGCAATAATTCTAGCGCTAGACCTCCTCTGTAACGCTAAACTGGTAACCTGTAGGAATTTTTAAAACGTCCCCTATGTGGATTTTTTAGTGCCGACATTTGGCGCCATTTCACGAGTGTGCGATTTTTCCAAGTGTGACGTGTTAGGTATCTATTTACTCGGCGCAACGTCCTCTTTCACATTATGCAAAAAAATTGGGCTAACTTTACTGTTTTCTTTTTTTTTAATGCATGAGACTGTTTATTTTTTCCAAAAAAAAAAAAAGAAAAAAAAAACACATTTGAAGAATTACTGCGCAAATACCATGCGAGATAAAAATTTGCAACGACCACCATTTTATTCCCTAGGCTCTTTGCTAAAAAAAAACATTTATAGTGCTTGGAGGGTTCTGAGTAATTTTCTAGCAAAAAAATGATGGTTTTTACATGTAGGAGCGAAGTGTCAGAATTGGCCCCGTAGGCAAGTGGTTAACGTTACAGAGGGGGTCTAGTGCTAGAATTATCGCTCTCGCTCTAACGTTCGCTGCGATAGCTCACATGTGTGGTGCGAACACCGTTTACATATGCTTGAGCGACCTACGTATGCGTTTTCTTCCGCGAGCTCGGAGGGACAGGGACACTTTCATTTTTTTTTTCTTATTTATTTTATTTTTTATTTGTATTCTGTCCCTTTATTAATTTTTATATTAAATCACTTTTATTCCTACTACAAAGAATGTAAACATTCTTTGTAATAGAAATAAGGGATGACAGGTCCTCTTTATGGAGAGATCGGGGGGATCAATAAGAAATAAGGGGTGACAGGTCCTCTTTATGGAGATATTGGGGGGTCTATAAGAAATAAGGGATGACAGGTCCTCTTTATGGCGATATCGGGGGATCTATAAGAAATAAGGGGTGACAGGTCCTCTTCATGGAGAGATCTGGGGTCTATAAGAAATAAGGGATGACAGGTCCTCTTTATGGAGATATCGGGGGTCTATAAGAAATAAGGGGTGACAGGTCCTCTTTATGGAGACATCTGGGGGTCTATAAGAAATAAGGGGTGAGAGGTCCTCTTTATTGAGATATCGGGGGGTCTATAAGAAAAAAGGGGTGACATGCCCTCTTTATGGAGACATCTGGGGGTCTATAAGAAATAAGGGGTGACAGGTCCTCTTTATTGAGATATCGGGGGGTCTATAAGAAATAAGGGATGACAGGC
>BLSH010313718.1:0-43655 GCA_018402905.1 Glandirana rugosa | reverse complement strand
TCAACACATAACCTGAGAGGCATCTTCACAGGCAAATAGAGCTCGCAAGTGTGCTATTTTACTCGAGTGGGTGAGAGCTGAAGTTGTAATTGCCTTTAACTGGGAGTTATTATAAGACACTGCTGGAGTAGATTTGGGAGGTATAGTAAATCAGGGCCATTAAGTATGGGATTACAATACATGAGATGCAAGGGATATCAGAAAAAATAAGGAACGTAGAATTTAAGGAGGTAAAACTAATTTAATTGGGGAAAGTTTGAACAGTGTTAAAAGAAAGTGATAGAATGTTGTGCATGTGTTGTGTACAAATGGGAAAAAATGTAAGTGATTTTAGAGAGATAATCGTGTATGTGTGTGAATGCTGGAACTTAGTCCTAGACCTAGAACTAGTCCTAGACAGCTGTGTGAAGTTGGCACCCCATGTTTGTAAAACCTGAATAAAAATATACCATTCGTTTGCGCCGCGTTTGCGCTGATTTGCGCCGCAAAAATGAGCGTTTGCGCCGGTTCGGTTTCTGAGATATTATACATTCAATTTTAATGCAAGCCCCACCCACTTTGCACCCAATGTTGCTGAATTTGAAAAACAAACGTGCCATTTGTTTGCGCTGCGTTTGCGCTGGTTTGTGCCGCAAAAATAAACGTTTGCGCTGGTTCGGTTTCTAAGATATTAAACATTCAATTTATTACAAGCCCCGCCCACTTTGCATGCCATGTTGCTGAATTTTAAAAACAAACACACCATTCTTTTGTGCTGCGTTTGCGCTGGTTTGCGCCGCAAAAATTAACGTTTGCGCCACTTTGGTTTCCGAGATATTGTGCGTTATTTGCTGTAACCCCGCCCACTTTGCACCCATGTTGCTGAATTTTAAAAACAAATGCGCCATTTGTTTGCGCCGTGTTTGCGCCGATTTGCGCCGCAAAAATAAACGTTTGCGCCGGTTCGGTTTCTGAGATATTAAACATTCAATTCAATGCAAGCCCCGCCCACTTTGCACCCAGTGTTGCTGAATTTTAAAAACAAACACGCCATTCTTTTGTGCCGCGTATTGCTGGTTTGGTGGATTTTGTACACAAGGTTTTACTTCACATGAGTAGTTTTGCCACCCCCACAGGGATCTGCCCCCCTTCCCTCCCCTCGGACAGGGGAGGGCCGGGTACAGCTGGCTCAGGCTCTAGTGAGGCAGAGCCAGCTGTCAATCAGGCAGCAGGGTGGATCTCGACAGTATTGTCTGGATCTGTCCCGGCTGCAGCGCGGCTGTGCGCTATCAGCATATAGTGGGCAATAGCCGCCACATGCTGAGTTTTTTGTCACAGGAGAACAGACTTCCTATTTGTCATCTTCTGAACATAAAGAGAACGAAGGCCAGAAAATGTTGGCCCACAGTTCTCTTAACCAAGCAAAGCAGCACTCCAGCAAATTCTCCTATAAAAGTCTCTTCTTTATTAAAGCTGTGTGAAGTTGGCATCCTATGTTTGTAAAACCTGAATAAAAATATACCATTTGTTTGTGCCGCGTTTGCGCTGATTTGTGCTGCAAAAATAACTGCCAACTTCACGCAGCTCTTTGTAAATTGCTTTTTTTGAAAAACATCAGTAAACCTTCTTTTCCTGGCAGAATCCATGGCAGCAGACAGGTGGGTGGCTCCGCTTCCACAGCTACCCCTATAGAACTTCTCTCCCATCAATCTTTGCTCTGTCCTGATTGCCGTGTTCCTTTTTTGTCCTCCGTTTGGACCAAGTGGATGGTTCACCTACCTGAAGATTGCTACGGCCACTGCTTCCGCCTCCCTGTGTCTCGCCGGCCGCTCTGCGCATGTGTGTCCGCGGGACGAGAATGAGGCCCGGCTTGTGCATGCACATGCGGGTTCCCGGCGCCACCGGGCAATGACGTCACGCTGGGTTGTAAATGGCCGGGTAGCCCCACACAGCCTCGGGAATGCATGCGGGCATTGCAGCAGCTCCCCTGGGCTGCGTGGGTGACCTCCTCAGCTAAGGTGGGTGGCGGGGGGAGAGGGGGGGGGATCTGGATCTGAATTCAGGATCAGAATCAGATTCTCATTGCAGATGGATGCCTCTCTACCCCCTGGTGGCCAGACCTCGCTCAACAGGTACCACTCAGGTTCCTTGGGATGGGAGATGGCTGGGGGAAAGGGTTAGGCATTGACCGGGGATGGTGAGACTGCGGCAGTAAGCCTAAAGCTTCTTCTACTCTCTTTCTTCCCTCAGCCCTCATAGGTCTGACTTACGCCGAAGCTCGCAGAAAAGGAGCAGCTCATCTAAATCTCACCATCAGCATCATCATCAGTCGTCTTCTAGATCTGGTCTTCACGGATCCTGCTCAGGGTCAGGGCACCGCAGTAGGGATACACACCACCCCCCTCCTCCACGCTCCCAGGAGAAACTATGCTGGGGGTGCAAGAGGGTGGTGTCTGCGGACATATCCCTGTGTGACCACTGCTACCAAAAATCGGTGGTCGAAAGGAAGAACCCAGATCAGCACCTGGGGGCTTTGATAAATTTTTTTGGTAAAAATACCCTGCAGGAAAGGGAAGCCCGTCAACCTCACGTGCCCGCTGCAGATCCTCCAAGGTCCCTAGTGGGTGAGAGCCAGTGGGATGTTCAAATGGATCCCTTCCAGCCTGATTGGTAGTCTCTGGCTCAATCGGACAGTGAGTCGCAGATGGAAGCACCAGAAGTAGGGTTCAAATATGCCCTAGTTCTTTCTCTGCTGAAGGCGGTAAAAGAGGCGATGGACTTGGAAGAGCCGGCCGTATCGCCTCCAAAACAAAAAAAAAATGTTAAACACCTCAGTAGGGAGCACTCTCATTTCCCCTTTCTAGCGGAGCTAGGGTGGAATTATCTCGGATGAATGGAGCAAAGTGGAAAGAAGGGGCTCATTAGCAACCAAAGTCCAAAAGCTGTACCCTTTCAAAGAAGAAGAGGTGAGACAGAGGCAGCTCCACTATTGGATGCGGCCCTGATGAGGTTTGCAAGGTACGTGACACTCCCATTAGAGGATACGGTCTCCTTCAAGGACCCCCCGGAGAGGAGAATCGACACAGACCTCAGACGAATATATCTGACAGCTGGAATGGCCTGTAAACCGGCCTTGGCCCTAGCGACACTCTCCAAAGCTATGGAGGTTTGGTCCGATAGTGTTGATGAAACCTTGGCAGGATTTTCCACTGAAGCAGCCAGAAGTTCGTCTATAAAAGAACTAAGGATGGCATCAGCCTTCATGGGGGAGGTGTCCCTTGACATCATCCGTCTCGTGGTCCCGGTGATGTTGGCATCAGTCACGGCTAAGCGGATCCTCTGGCTCCAGCCTGGTGCCAGATTCCTTTTGAGGGAACCTCCCTCTTTGGGAACAAGCTCAATGAGGCTGTAACCCGGGCCACGGGAGGAAAGTCTGGGTTTCTTCCCCAGGATTGGTGCCAGCCAAGTCAAAGTCATCCTTTGGCAAAGAAACAAGGATTTGATTGGGTCAAGGAAGCATGCAGTTATAAACGTGGGCGTGAGTTCGGGAGGCCCTGGAGGGCCAGGAGGTCAACAAACCAGAAAGCCTTGAAAGGCAGTTCCACAGGTGGACAAGGGCCATCTAAATCCTTTTGAGATTGGGCCCACTCAGGCAGGCATGGTGGGTGCTCATTTGCATCACTTTCGGCATGTCTGGGCGGCCTCAATCCAGGACTTTTTGACAGTCAAGACAGTGTCCACAGGCCACGCTTGGGTGTTCAGCAAAAGTCCCAAGCTAAGATTCATTCCACGACCATTCGGTCCTCAAGAGAAAAGAGGGAGATCCTGTCTGCATATGTGGAATCTCTACTAGAACAGGAAGCGGTCAAACCCATCCCAGTCAATGAGAGGGGCCAGGGTGTATTCCCCCTTGTTCTTAGTACAGAAGAATGACTCATGGAGACCCGTGATTGATTTAATCTATCTCAATTTATCCAAATGGGAAAGTTCAAAATGGAGTCTCTGCACTCTATCCAGCAATCAGTGCAACCAGGAGACTGGTTGATCTCCAAAGACCTCAAGGATGCCTACTTCCATGTCCCCATAGCAGCAGAATTCCAGCGCTATCTGCGGTTTGCCATAGGCCAATTACAATTTACTTGCCTCCCCTAGGGCCTGACAACATCACAGAGAGCCTTCTCCAAGGTACTGCTAGCAGTGGTATCGCTGTTGAGAGTCATAGGAGTCCATCTTTATCACTATCTGGATGACCTCCTTCTGCTAGCCCAAGACAAAGGGCAGCTGCTGGATCACCGGGACTTGGTCATCACCACCTTGCAAGAATTTAAGTGGCTACTGACCTTAGACAAGTCACCTGCAGCCATCCCAATCTGTAGTTTTCCTCTCAGCGCTCTTCAATATGAAGACAGGCACCATCTCGCTTCCCAAAGAAAAAAATCTATGTAATCCGGGACCGAGTCCAAGCCCTCTCGTCACCTTGGCTCTCGGGTGTCTGAGGGTAATTGGGACAATGACAGCATCCATTCCCATGGTGAAGTGGGCCCAGTGGAGGATGCGTACATTTCAGAGAGGATTCTTACAACAGTGGGAGTCACACAGCAAGATTCAACGCATCCGTGTAACTTCACCCATGAGACAATCTCTCCTGTGGTGGCTCCAGAGGTCGAACCTCCAAGTGCCACTCCCTGGAACCAGACATCTATATGCTGCACATACAAATACATGGCCCCATGCACGCAGCTACATATGGGGCTGTGGTTTTGTGTCGCTTACAAATGTGCTCAGAAAAAGGAACAAAGGTGCGTCTGGGTCTGCAAATCATGCGTGTTTTTCACACGTACGCATGTGTACTCGTCTAGATGCACATATGCGTTTAACCACTTCCCTACTACCATATCCTGACTGGGCATCATATGACGTCCAGCAGGATAACGTGAGGGCGCGAATGACAGTGATCGGTGCTGCGGTGTGTCAGTCTGACCCCCCGCATTACCAATCTCAGTAAAGAGCTTCCGTCTGAAGCTCTTTACCATGTGATCATCCGTGACCAATCACGGCTAGTCACAGTGTAAACAGGAAGAGCCGTTTATTAGCTTTTCCTCTACTCGCATCTGCAGACGCCAGTAGTGAAGAGCCAATCGGCTGCTCTCCTGACAGGGGGGTCTGCGCTGAGCCTTTATCAGTGCTGCCCCCCCCTAGGATGGCCACCCAGGACCACCAGGGAGCCTGCCCAGGGACCATCAGGGAGCCCACTAGGACCACCAGGGAGAGCCCACCCAGGGAGACGGCCAGGGAGCCAATCCTGACAACCAGGGAGCCGATCCTGACAACCAAGGTGCCGATCCTAGACCACCAAGGAGCCGATCCTAGACCACCAAGGTACCGATCCTAGACCACCAAGGAGCCGATCCTAGACCACCAAGGTGCCGATCCTAGACCACCAAGGTGCCGATCCTAGACCACCAAGGAGCCGATCCTAGACCACCAAGGTACCGATCCTGACAACCAGGGAGCCAATCCTAGACCACCAAGGTGGCGATCCTAGACCACCAAGGAGCCGATCCTAGACCACAAAGGAGCCGATCCTAGACCACCAAGGAGCCGATCCTAGACCACCAAGGAGCCGATCCTAGACCACCAGGCAAAAAGTTGTTGGAGATCTGCTGTCTTTTCCAGGGTATGAAGTGCAGTGCGCGGTACAGTGGGAGGAGCATTACATTAAGGAAAGCCAAGGGGGGTAAAGGTTCTGTACATAAGATTTAATAAGGAGGTGTAAAGTCAGTGTGGTTTGGCAACATATAACGCACAATATCTCGCAAACCAAAGCGGCACAAAGGTTTATTTTTGCGGTGCAAACGCGGCACAAACAAATGGCGTGTTTGTTTTTAAAATTCAACAACATGTGGTGCAAAGTGGGCGCTGCTTGCATTGAATTGAATGTTTAATATCTCAGAAACCGAACCGGCGCAAACGTTTATTTTTGCGGTGCAAATCAGCGCAAACACGGCGCAAACAAATGGCGCGTTTGTTTTTAAAATTCAGCAACATGGCGTGCAAAGTGGGCGGGGCTTGTAATAAATTGAATGTTTAATATCTTAGAAACCGAACCGGCGCAAACGTTTATTTTTGCGGCGCAAACGCGGCGTAAACAAATGGCGTGTTTGCACCCAATGTTGCTGAATTTTAAAAACAAACGTGTCATTTGTTTGCGCCGCGTTTGCGCTGGTTTGCGCCGCAAAAATAAACGTTTGCGCCGGTTCGGTTTCTGAGATATTAAACATTCAATTTAATGCAAGCCCCGCCCACTTTGCACCCACTGCTGCTGAATTTTAAAAACAAAGTGGGCGGGGCTTGATTAAATTGAATGTTTAATATCTCAGAAACCGAACCGGCGCAAACGTTTATTTTTGCGGCACAAACCAGCGCAAACAAATGGTGCGTTTGTTTTAAAAATTCAGCAACATGGCGTGCAAAGTGGGCGGGGCTTGCATTGAATTGAATGTTTAATATCTCAGAAACCGAACCGACGCAAACGCTCATTTTTGCGCCGCAAATCAGCGCAAACGCGGCGCAAACGAATGGTATATTTTTATTCAGGTTTTACAAACATGGGGTGCCAACTTCACACAGTTGTCCTAGACTTGTGTGCATCCTGTTAGCTCTGTGTAGACGTGACCCCCTCCCCTTTCTCTTTCTCTTGAAAAAATGTGCTGATAAACTGGAAGAACAAAGATCCTAATTTCTGTTGTTTAGACAAAACATTAACAATATGTTAATTAATTCATCTTAATTAATCTGATAAACAATGTGATCACAATTATTTTGAATCTGTTTTCCAATCATGGTAAAATGAAGCTTGCATTAAAAAGTGCACATAGTATAAAGTAACACAAATTAAATATCCTTTGATAGTGGAAACAGTGCATTTAAAAAAAGGGAAAATAAGTAAAACACCATCCTTTAAGGAGATATAGCTGTGTGATTGGAATTGAGATTATCACTTGAGTATTCATTTCTGATATGATGACAACAATTTATTAATTATATAGATATAATCGAATTGGTTTAGCAAACCTTTGGTTGGAAATTAAATCTAAAGGTTAGATAATAATGTGATGTGCGGGTCCATGATGTGAATGTAATAAATAAAATTAAAATATATCAGACCAAGTCCACACACCCTGTTAGGATAAAAGCCACCTGCAGCCAGCTCTTTTATAGATTTTTTAATCTGTTTTTTTTCTGTTCTTTCATATACAGATTATTGGTACTTTTTGTTTTTATTTATTTATTTTATTTCTGAAATCCAAAGCAAAATGTGTAAATAGTGAAGTGATGTGTTTTTTTCCGTGTAAGTGCAGTGGCAGCTGAAGAATACCTTGGATTTACGGACATCTATGCATGTCCGTACGGTGCTCTTATCATGTATTATGTTGTAACATCAGGAAAATATGTAAGATGGAAACTAAGAACATGAAACTGGAGTTCTTACACAAAGAGCATGCTAGGAAAAAACAAGCCATTGTAATATATTTCATGCAAGCTGGACTCAGTAACGACGGGTTCACCCAGCTATATCAGAGCAGTAGCTGAATGTAAGGTGCTACTAGACAAAGTTACAGGCATTATTTTGGTCAATTATTTAACTTTTAATGGTCCCACATTCTGTGCAGCAATTATTGCAAACAGCCAAACTAAATATTTGTCTGGGGGACGTGGCCGCGACCGGCATGTCAACAGAAGCATCTCACAGAGCTCCCTCTGCATATCCTGACATCGATCCACTCCCCGCTTACACAGAAGGACCAGACCGGTACCATTCGAATCCTCTCTCCACAAGGTTTGCTACGGTACTACCCGTGACCTGCTCTGCGGCTGCCATGACCCGTAAAACCAAGGAGGACGTGGCAGCCTCAGGACTGCAAAATGGCGATGCTGCAGCACTTCAGATGCCGAAGATGACTAAGGGACAGGACAAGCCTAAAGACACAGGTACCAAAAGCAAACCGCCTAAAGCAGCTGGTAAGGACAACCCAGGGGACATCCTCTACTACACCAAAAAGCTCACGGAGCTCCAGGGGCATAAAGTAAATGAGGAAAGCCTAGACTCCCCAGCACTATTTGCAAACACTGAGACTGAGCATGGGAAAGAGGCTGAGGCTGGGGATTCTCATACAGTAGGCCTCACAGTGTGCTCGGAGCCTGTGGACTGAGAACAACAGCCAACATTAAGCCAAATACTGAGCACAGTGCAAAATTGTACGGCCTTGGTTAATACAGGCAAAGACAGGCTGGGGGGATTGACTGAGGCTCCTCAGACAGGGCCTGCAAACGATCTGTGAACACACCACTGCCACAGAGAGCCGCATTAGCGACATAGAAGATCAAATCGCACCCCTAATTACAGAATCATGCTCTAATACACATGTGGCACACGAAAACATAGATAAAGCTGATGACCTCGAGAGCAGACTACGTCGAAACAATGTCCGCATAGTGGGGCTCCGGGACAAAACGGACCCCACGGAATTAATTGAATCCTGGTTACTGGAAATTTTTGGTAAAGAGGCCTCCGTGCCATTATTCGCCATTGAAAGAGCCCAATGCACCCAGACCAATACTGGCACGGTTTCTTTACTAGCGCGAAAGGGAGAAAGTGCTGCATCTGGCGTGAGAGAAACCGAATATACTATACAACGGGGCAAAAGTGTCATTCTACCCCGATTTTGCAGCTGAGGTGAAACACCAGGGGGCCAAATTCTTTGAAGTTAAGCAGAGGCTGTGGAGGATCGGACTGCCCTATGCAATGCTCTACCCGGCTCGGCTACGAGTTACAGCTAATGGGCGCACTCACTTCTTCAACACTGCAACCGATGCAGCGGAATAGCTTGATGTGCATGAGCCATCCCTACGACACCAACCTCGTGAGGACGTCGAAGCCTGATATCTCTGGATTACAAATGGGACATCTTAAGCTGCTGAAACATTAGGATAGTACAGATTACTCTATTATGCGAATTACACCCTAGCTTGTTTACACTATGCGCATGGGAGCTGACCTACACCGAACGGTGCAGCACTCAGAGACTGGGAGTGGGTGTAATCTGCTTATTGTGCTGGCTGTACCACACAGTTTGTTTTTTGCTTTACATAACCAAGACTGGCTGGTTATACATGAGTTTGCAAGTTGGTGGGCACCGTTGTGCTCCACAAGATCGATTATGGTTCCTCTATATGCTTTTATACAAGGATGTCTGTTAGAAAAAGATTGTGCTGAGGACGTGTTTGTATTTTGTTGTTGTTTCCTCTAGCTCCCGGAGGAGGCGGTGCCAGGAAGCTCTATTTAAACAGTGTGCTTCCTGTAAGCAAGTGCTGTCCGTTCTACAGCGTTTAGTGTGAGTTCCTTGCTTCCTGACTATCTGATACCTGTTCCTGTGATCCGGCCTGCTTTGACCCTGCTCTGAACTCTGCCTGCACTGACCCCGGCTTCCACGATCACTCTTCTACCTTGCTGCCTGAACGTTGCCGACCCAGCCTGCACCCGACTATCCGTCTGCCTGAACCCTTGTACTGCACCGCCCGCCAGTTACCGACTCGGACTGCCTCACTACCCTTCTGCCTGCACGAGCTCCAGCGGACATCTACCTTACACCAGAGACTGTCCAGCCCTTGTGCCCCCCCATGCTCCTGAGTTTCCTGTCTGCACTACCAGGGACTCACAAACCGGGGCAGCAAGAGCGGTACCCCCTGCATAAGCCAGACTCCATGACCAGGTACGTGACAGTAACGGACAACCATGCCTGAGTCTGCGCGGGGGGCCTCTCCTGTGAATGAACTTTGCTCTCACCTGGCCGGGCTGACCCAAGCCATACAATCCTTGCAGGAGGACTACTACCGGTTAGAGAGATGGCTCCAGGAGCTCACCACGGGCCAATCTACAGCCTGCACCACAGTGACCATGACCTCTGAACCTCAAGTACCCCTACCGGAACGATTCTCAGGCGACTGCACCAAGTTCCAGGGCTGCCGGGTCTCTTGTGATCTCTATCTTGCTCTCCAACCCAGCACCTACTCCTTGGAAACTACGAAAGTGGGTCTTGTGATCGCCTTGTTGCTGGAAGAACCCCAGTCTTGGGCACTCCGCCTGCTGAAACAGAGGGCTCCGGAAGTCTTTAACCTGACTGCCTTTTTCAAGGCTATGGCCTGCCTCTATGAGGACCCACATCAGGCCGCCATGGCAGAAGCTGCGCTCCGTGCACTCCAGCAGGGCCGCCGCACAGTGGAGGACTATGTGGCCGAGTTTAGGTGCTGGAGTGCCGACACGGAGTGGAACAACGCTGCACTCCGTCATCAGTTCCGTTTGGGTATCTCTGACCCACTGAAGAATGAACTGGCTCGAGTTGGGGTACCTCCAACTCTGGACGCATTAAATCGAGCTCTCGATCCAGATTGACGGGCGTCTCAGAGAACGGGGAGCTGAGTGGTCAGCCGGGTCTTCATGACTTACTTGGAGGAAACCCCGGGCTCCCACAGTCACTACAGTAGCTTCAGCTCAGCCCGAGCCTAAGAAATCAGGTATACTCCGTTCTCCCCTCACCCAGGAGGAGCGGCAATACCGCCTGAATCACCGCCTGTGCCTGTACTGTGGAGAACCAGGACACGTAGTGGGGTCTTGCCCGGCCAAGCTTGGTCAACGCCCACCACCTGTCATTGGCAACGCACCAGCCTCATCAAATGCCTCTTCTCACCTGACCCTTCCTCTCTTCCTTCAGCTCCCTGACAAGACTATCCGGATTGCTGCCATCATCAACTCGGGTGCCTGCAGTGGATTCATCAGAGAGAGGTAGATTAGGCGGAAGGCCAGGTAAAGGTCTATATGGGTAGTGACATGAGGGATGTATGCTGCAGATCGGCGGCTCTTCTAAGGATTAGCCATATCCAAAAGACACTAGAATACAAGAAAGGAGAAGGCGCCTCTAAATGCAGTGGGTTTATTACAATAAATGGAATACAGGGTGATTACACTCACAAGGTATAGGAGTTAAAAAGCATGTCCGCACGCTTGTCTGCGGATAGACGTGGTATCAAGCAGCAGTGTAGTCCTTTCATGCGGGGTCTCTGTATGGCTGCAATCCTGGAAGGATCCCGTAGAGCAGGGCGACCGCCTGCAGTCAGTCAAAAGAACGTCCGCTCGTGGCAGATGGAATGGCTGGGGCATCCAAGGACCAGCATGCACAGCGTCCCGCGTCACTCGTGTGCGACGCGTTTCAGAGTATACAAGACCTGCGATGTTAAAGGGCAGGCGCACTCTTTCATCAGGCATACAGTGGGTTCATCGACCAGTCCTTTGTGGCCCAGCATCAGATTCCTCTACGGCCAAAGTCTCATGGACTGGTGGTACGCCTGGCTGATGGCACCAACATCAAATCGGGTGTGGTCACCCACGAGACCTGTCCCCTGCCTGCTACAACCTTGGATGGTCACCAGGAGTTCCTCTGCTTGGATGTCATTGCATCCCCCTGTTCCCTATTATCCTGTGTATACCCTGGCTGCAGGCCCATAGCCCCAGCATCAACTGGGCTATAGGCGAAACCAAGTTCCAGTCACCCTATTGCCGCCAGCACTGCTTCCCAGTGACTAAGGAAGCTGTTCCTACGCTGCTCAGTCTGGACACAGATGCTGAACTAGACGCCCGTCAGTTGGTGCCCTGGGTGTACCACAGTTAATTAGATGTTTTCAGCAAGAAGAGCGCGGAACAGTTGCCGGCCCACAGGGCATATGACTGCCCTATCGAGCTCCTCCCCGGAGCCGAAGTCCCTTTTGGAAGGATTTTCCCTTTAACGGAGCTGGAACTGGTGGCCCTCAAGGCCTATATAGATGAGAACCTACAGAAGGGGTTCAACCGACCCTCTACGTCGCCCGCAGGAGCGGGAATATTCTTTGTAGAAAAGAAGGATCACACGCTGAGACCTTGCATTGATTACCGCAAACTAAACAAGATAACGGTGAAAAAAATGCTATCCTCTCCCCCTGGTCCCAGAGCTCTTCCAGAGGTTAGGAGCGGCGAGAGTGTTCACCAAGCTGGACCTCCGCGGAGCATATAACTTAGTCCATATCCGGGGGGGCGATGAATGGAAGACCGCCTTCCGAACCCGGTTCGGACACTTTGAGTACCTGGTGATGCCCTTTGGGCTTTGTAACGCCCCAGCCACGTTTCAGCACTTTGTAAACAATGTGTTTAAAGACTTCTTGGATCAGTTCGTCATCGTTTACTTGGATGATATCCTGGTTTTCTCCCCTACCTTGGAAGAGCACCGCAGGCATGTGGTTAGTGTCCTGAGCCACCTTCGACAACATGGGCTCTATTCCAAGGTGGAGAAATGCGACTTTGAACGGTCAAGTATCCCCTTCCTGGGGCTTATCATCTCCGTCACCGGCATTACTATGGACCCACAGAAGGTCACGGCTATCCTGGATTGGCCGGCCCCTACAGTCAAGAAGGGAGTTCAGCGGTTCATTGGCTTTGCCAATTTTTATAGAAAATTTATAATTTATTATAGCCATTATTGCCCCAATTACCTAGCTGACCAAGCTGAACACACGATTCATGTGGACCACGGAAGCCCAGGAAGCCTTTGTGACCCTTAAGAAACTCTTCACGTCTGCACCCATCCTCAGGCACCCTGACCCCGCCTTGCCATTTATCTTGGAGGTAGATGTCTCTGAAGTAGCTGTGGGGGGTGGTGCTATCTCAAAGGCATGGAGTCAAGGCTGCCCTACACTCTGTGGCGTTCTTCTCCCGCAAACTGACCACCCCAGAAAGGAATTACAACGTGGGAGATAGGGCCCTTCTGGCAATTAAATCGGCCTTGGAAGAGTGGCCCTATCTGTTAGAGGGAGCCAGGCACCCCATTTTGATCTTCACAGATCACAAAAACTTGGAATACCTTAGAGCAGCCAAGAGACTGAGACCTCGCCAAGCCCGGTGGGCACTCTTCTTCTCACGCTTCCTCTTCTACCTAACATACAGGCCAGGGTCGAAGAACATCAAGCCTGACACCCTATCAAGGATGTTCTGTAAACCTGGTGAGCCGGCGGCCCCTGATACGGTCCTGCACCCCCGAAAATTCCTGTTAACCCAAGGGAACCTGTTGTCCCAAATCAGACAGTCCCTAGCCAGGACTCCCGGACCGACAGACCCTAACCTACTAACCAGAGATGGCCTACTGTGGGGGGCGTGGCTTAACAGCGCATGTAGGCAGACGTGCAGACTGACCTCTCCGCCGAAAATCCTTCAACATATCCTCGGGTGTCTGGCTAGGAACCGTAGGAGCCTCACATTCTCCTTCTGCAGACCCGATACACCTCGGGGCACCCGGAGGATTGTTCACTCGGACCGCACTCATGGCGAAAAAGTTAAAAGAGGCCCGTTCCTACCTGGACTTGACTGGGCAAGATGGCGCCCTGCCGCCATGCATTGCTAAAGCAAAATACAAGGAGGCAGCACAGAAACGTTTCTCCCGCGCAGCCCCGAAGGGTACATCAACTATGGTCGCTCCGCACGAGAGCAGTATGGGAGAACAGCCTGAAGCCGACGACACTGTGCCGCTGGAAGACCCCGCGGCCCTGCTCGCTGACTGGAACACAGTAAGTGCGTTGCATGCTTCACCCCCCTCGTGCTCACAAGCACTAGGCCCTGAACCTACCCTAAGAGATATTATGGTGGCTGTTACACAGGGCAATACCTCTATTGCAGCACTAACTGACGAGATAAAGGGTGTGAAAGCAGAGGTGTCCTTTATACGTCATGATATGCAAAAACTGAGGGAAAGGATGTCAGCAGTGGAGGGATGGGTGAGCGCGGTGGAGGATGATATGGAGCCCATGAAACGTGACCTTTCTCACACTGTGAGACTTACAGCCCACCACGCTTCTAGACTTTAGGACATTGAGAACAGAATGAGGAGATGTAATGTGAGGGTGGTGCTGCCAGAACGTGCTGAGGGCAAAGACCCTGTCGCTTTCATTGAAAGCTGGCTAATAAATACATTCGGGAAGGAAAGCTTTACCCCCATGTTCTCTGTTGAAAGGGCCCATAGAGTTCCCAAGAGGCCACTGCCACCGGGACACCCACCACGCACTTTCCTGCTTAAGTTGTTAAATTATAAAGACAGAGATATAATCCTCACTGGTGCCAGGAAGAAGAAGGAATTAAAGTTTGACAATACCAAAATCTCAATATTTCCAGATTACTCGGCTGAAGTCCAGAAACAGAGGGCCAAGTTTATGGAGGTGAAACAACGCCTCAGAGCGCTTAACCTACAATATGCAGTACTCTAAACTGAGAGTGGTGGCGAACAGGGAGGCACTCTTTTTTGAAAAACCAAATGCAGCTATGCAATGGCTAGACAGAGAGGAGAGCCAACTGCGGGAGTGCTCCTCACCTAAGCATGGTAGAATTCAAGATAGCCGAAAGACTGCCTCTAAATAAAGGGCAACTTGATGGACAGACGTCGATCAAAACTACTGACAAGGCGGATTAAGAATGTCTGTTGAGATACTCCTAGTTTCTTTGAAAAACTAGAGTCCCTAGGGCAAATGAAAAGCCCAATCAGGGATTGCTGAATTCCTACTGTTTGCCCCGCAATGGTAGTTCTGTGTGGACAAAGGGAACTACAATGGCTGTTCCCAGAACACTAGTTGAACACTTCTATGTTTCCTATCACTCGTTTGTTGATTTTATTTTTGTTTTTTTTCTCCACTCCTGCACTGCATTCCACAGAAGTTATGGAATTGATCACACTGCCCACACGACCTGTAAGAGATACTGTATTCCACCCGGACGGTCATATTTGCAGAACATTTTCTTATGATTACTCTAAGACCACATTTCAAGGAAATTTCGCTGGTACCTCCTACTGGAGGATTGAAAGGACTCCCCCTCAAGGTACTTTTTTGGAACTGTACACAATATGGCCCATATATGTCGAGTACTGTCATGGAACGTTAGGGGTCTTGGCTCCGCTGTGAAATGCCTGGCTGTCTTCAGAAACACTAACAGATTGAAGGCTGATATAATCTGCCTCCAGGAGACTCACCTAGCACCTAATGTTATGCATACACTGTCCCCTAGCCAATTCCAATGCCAATATCATTCAACATATTCAACATATGCCAGAGGGGTGAGTGTGTTTGTCTGACAAGGGGTCCGATTCTCCTGTTTGAAAGTATATACGGATCCTCAGGGCAGATATGTTTTTGTATTGTGTAAACTGTATGGTCTTATGTGTATGATAGCGGAGGTTCTCAGGATACTAGCCGCTCTTATGTACTACTTACCCTGATACTCCCATTTTAGCGGTGGGGGATTATAATAATGTCCTTAATTCCCTCTGGGATAGGTTATCATACCCCATACGGGACACACAACCTACTGGGGGACATACCCCTTTTTATCGCTTGCTAGGAGAGCTTGGGCTGGTGGATGTGTGGAGGAGGAGACACCCCGCTGCCAGAATATATTCTTGCCACTCTGCATCGCATGATGGGCTGTCTAGAATAGACCTTGGGCTGGGTAACAAAACTGTTCTCCCCCTGATCTCTGGCTCACAATACGAACCAAGACAAATATCAGACCATTCTCCCTTCTGGGTGGAGATAGAGATCACGGGGGGAATTAAAACCCTTTACTTGGAAATTGAACCCATTCTGGCTCGATCTCCTACCAGAACCTGATCCTATCTCAACTGAGCTTAAAGCTTTCTTTCAAAATAACTTGGATACAGCCCTACTGGCGGTTGTGTGGGATGCAGCCAAGGCCATTGTGAGGGGACAGTTCAGGTATGCAATTAATAAAATCAAGACTTCCACAAGGGCATGGGAAAATTTGGTGCTGTTGGAGGTTAGTAGGCTTGAAGACCTCTTTGTTGCGAACCCCTCTGATGACACCAAGCGGTCCTGGCTGGCAGCTCAGTCTATGGAGAGACAGGTCGAAATGCAATTAGTTGAAAATAAGATACTTTTTGCAACAAAAACACTATGAGGAAGGCGAAAATACAGGTCACATGTTAGCAATGCTGATTAGAAACCAACAAAGCATAAATCACGTGGAAATGCTTGTGGACTCCCAGGGGCTTCACAGGGTCTCTACCCAGGGGATACTGGGGGAGTTCCGGGAATTTTATTCAGACCTGTACACTTCTAAAGTAGACCCATCTGTTGAAATAATATGGCTATTCTTGGATGAATGTCCACTACCCTGCCTCGCTGCAGCTGATGCCAAGGCACTAGATGGCCCCATAACAGAGGAGGAACTGCGTGATGCCATAAAACAGACATCCAGTGGGAAGTCCCCAGGAGCGGATGGACTTCCCTCGGAGGTCTACGGGAAATACGCGGATATATTGGTGCCTATACTCCTAAAAGTTTTTAATGAATCGCTAGATTCGGGGATGCTGCGGCAAACAATGAATGAGGCCATCGTTGTGGTCCTTCTCAAACCTGGGAAGGATGCAAGTAGGGCTGAATCATATAGGCCCATATCACTACTAACATCAGATGTCAAAATACTAGCCAAAGTATTGGCATCGCGTTTAACTGAAGTTATACACAAGTTGGTGCACGCCAATCAGTGTGGTTTCATTCCAGGCCGCTGGACGGCGCAAAACATTAGGAGGCTCTTTCTGAACCTGCAGGTTCCCACTAACAATATGGGAAATAGGGCAATATTTTCACTGGACGCTGACAAGGACTTTGACAGTGTGGAGTGGAGGTATCTGTGGGAGGTCTTGGAGCATCTCAATATCGGCTATTCATTTATTAAGTGGGTCAAGGTACTCTACTCGGCCCCCAAGGCCCTCGTCAGAGTTAACGGGGAACTTACGGAATCATTTGAGCTACACAGGGGTACCAGGCAGGGGTGCCCACTCTCTCCCCTACTTTTCGCTCTCGCTCTGGAGCCCCTGGTAGCTAGCATCCGCTCTTCTCCTACTGTGGTAGGATTCCAGCGGGGTGATAGAGCAGACGTGATCTCCATGTACGCAGATGATACTCTGCTCTATCTTGGGGATACACGTGAATCCCTACAGGCAGTAATGTCACTTATTACTAAATTCGGTAGCCTGTCCGGGTTTTCCATTAACTGGGACAAGTCGGTTCTCTTACCGCTGTATCCGCTACCTGGCCCACTACCGGAGAGTGCACAAATGGTGGAAATCGTCACTCAATTTAAATACCTAGGTGTGGTTGTATCCTCCAATCCCGAGGAATACATTAATCTGAACTTGGTACCATTATTACATAAATTCTGTGAGAAATGTACAGCATGGTGCAAACTGCCCTTATCTGTGGTAGGGAGAGTTAATTTAATTAAGATGGTAGGGGGCCCTCAGCTACTTTACATATTTCACAATTCTCCAGTGTGGATTCCAGGCGGGCGGTTTCGGCGAATAGAGTCTCAATTCCGAGAACTGATCTGGAGACGAAAGCAGGCTCGTATGAGCCTATCCACGCTCCAGAGGAGCAAGGACGGAGCTGGACTAGCGGTCCCAAACCCAAAAGTTGACTTTTTTGCAGCCCAGGATCAACAAATGGGGGGATGGGGGTCTCTCAACCCCAGCGACCCCATTAGGGCCATACTTGTACCAGAGGATACCTCAGAAACAGCACTGACTCATCTAGAGTCGGGCTTCTCTAATATATTGCCAATCATACCCACGGTTAGATTAATGAACACCCTCTGGACTAGCATTAAAAAGATCCTGAAGATGCATGGTTATCTACCCCATACACTGTTATGGCGAAATCCACATTATAAGGAAGTTCTAAAACTGGAGGGGTTTGGCGACTGGGAGAGGTTGGGACTCAAATACGTCTCACAACTCTATGCGAATGGTGTCCTTAAATCGTTTGCTGAGCTTCAACAGGATTTCCAAATCCCGGTACGGCCTTCTGATGTTAATATCTGTGCCCCTCCCAGGCATAAACCCCATCTGATCAGGGTGAATTAGCTCAGTGATTACAGTATTCAACCCATTTGCCAGGACTTTAGCCAATAGCTTGGCATCCATGTTTAGAAGTGAAATAGGCCTTTAGGAGGTGCACAGAGAGGGGTCCTTTCCCAGTTTCAGGATAACCACAATTACAGCTTCTCCCATAGAGGGAGGAAGAGCCCCCAAATCTAAGGCCCCACTGTACAGATCCTGCAACTTGGTGACCAACTCCCCAGAATATTGTTTGTAGAACTCTACCGGTATACCATCTGGCCCGGGAGTTTTGCCAGGTTGTAGTCCTTGAGCGCCTTCAGATGTGATGGGTTTGTCCAATCTGTCCCGGTAGGTCTGGGCCAGCTCTGGGATGTCTACGTCTTCTAAGTATTCTGTAAGTACATCCTCCTCATAGGTCGCCCTTTTGGCATAAAATGTCCTATAGTACTGAACGAAGGAGTGTCTGATCTCCTCCGGAGTACATAGCAGCTCCCCATCATCACCTCTAATTTGGGAGATCCCAACCCCTCCTGCCTGTTCCCTGAAAAGCCACGCTGTCACGTACCTGGTGGTGGAGTCTGACTTATACAGGGGTAACCTCCCTTGTGACCCTGATTCGTGAACCCCTGATAGAGTACACAGGAGGTCCAGGAGTGAGGATGGCATGAGGGTTGAGTTGGTCAACGGTGACAGTTGTAGAAGCTCTTCCGGTCTTGTGCGGGTTTTGAAGATTGGTGGCACAGGCAGGGACGGCAACTGGCTGGCGGTGCGGTACAAGGGAGCAGGCAAAAGAGTAGTCGGGTACAGGCAGAGCTCGTTAACAGACTGGCGGCAGAAGTACAGAAGGATCAAGCAATCGGATGGTCCTAGGCAAGCTGGGGGTCGGTGCAGGCGGAGTTCAGACAAGGTCGGGACAAGCCGGGTCACAGGAACAGATAACAGGTTACAGGTCGCTCAGGAAAACAGGTCACATGCTGTAGATCAGACAGCACTTACTGCAGGGTGCACACTGCTTAAATAGAGCCGTTTGGCACCTAAAAAAGCAAAAACAAAGTGCAAACAGGTCTTCAGCACCTGTCTTCTTCTAACATACACTAGGAGCCTGCACGTTCGATCACCCTACTGAAATATAGCTGGGATTGGGCCAGTAGTTTTTTCTGGGTCAGGGATGTACGTATATGAAGCACGTCAGTAAGGAGAGATTGTAGTCGAGAGTAGTGGCGAGGGTCCCGTGTCCTAACATAAAGCGCCTCCTGAGCACTCGCCGCCGACTTTGCCTTCCTAAGATCGGCCCCCCAATCCCTGCAGATCCCAGACGTAATAGCTGGGTATTGACCCCGCATAAAGGCCTTAAAAGAGTCCCATTCCTTCACGGCATTGGAGGAGCCTGTGCTCGCCTCCCAGTAGATTGCTATTGTCTCCCCAGCCTTCATCCCCACTGCCTCATCAGTCACCCAAAACCTAGAAAGTCTCCACAGCCCAGCCGTCGGAAATTCCAGGTGGAGGAGCATTGGGGCATGGTCCGAGATCCCTCTAGGGAGTATGGTGACTTCCCTAACTCTCGGTAATAAACCCCCGCTCACAAAGATCAAGTCTATGCGAGAGAAGGTGCGGTATGAGGCTGAGTGGCATGTGTAGGCACGCTCCCTAGGGTGTCTCCACCACCACACATCAGTCAACCCATACGTCTCTGCCCATGTTGAGAGTCCAGAACCCGGAGGGACAGTAGACGACAGACGATCGACATCCGCGTCAGGGACTAGGTTGAAGTCTCCCAACAGGATAACATTCTCCATTGCAAATTCAGCTATTTTAGCTGTTATTCTGTTATTCTGTTTAGGAGAGTCAGAGAGGCCAGGGGTGGCAGATATAATCTGACTAACACCCAGAGCAGATTGAGGCATAAATAATAACATATCTGCCTATCGGTCCAGCGCCTGATCAAGGTGTTTGAATGGGAGCATCTTCAACACTAATACGCTAACACCTCGTGCTTAATTGGAGTAGGTAGAGTGGTAGTGATGACCCACCCACGTTTTTTTAAGGGCAAGGACCTTACTACCCATGAGATGGGTTTCCTGCAACACGCAGATGTGTGGGCTGTAGGTCTTAATGAATTGGAACACCAACGACCGTTTGGTTGGAAAACTCAACCCCCTGGTGTTCCATGACAGAATTTTAAGGGAGGACATGGGCACCACAGGGAAAATAGTATACAGGATATAGGACCTGAGCCCTCCGTGGGCCCGGCGACTGGACCCGGGCACATGTGATGTCATGACAATGCAATGCTGAAATCGTACTATTATGAAAATTATACCAAAAAGAAGGGGTGTGCTGTATAATAGGAGCTCCTGAATGTTCGGCCCTTGTAACATGTAATCCAGCATTAGCAAAAAAAAAAAACACAAAACAATTAGTAGTCAGAAATTTCTCAGTCCATTGTTGCTGTGCCAAAGTAGGGTAAAGGAAATGGGATAGTATAAGCAAGTGGTCTCTCGGTCCATCTCCTGAAGTAGTCAGGGGTACTTTCTTGGTTTCAAACTTAACAAAGTTTATGGGCACAACTGGTGCAGAAATATTCCAACAGGGTATAAATCACCTGGTTGCAAGTCGTCTCATCCAGAGAGAAGCCGTCCCGAGCTGTAGGGGGCCTCTGTGGGAGATCACTGGAGCCACAGGGCACTAAGATGGATGGCAGTAAATGGTAATAGGTAAAAGTACTTACAGGTCTCCCCGGTCAACGTTCGCGAGGGAGAGAGTCAAACCAGGCCGAAGCCTCCGCAGGAGAATTAAAGAAGCGTGAGGACTCCCCGTCCTGAACTCGTAGTCTCTCTTTGAGAACAAGACGCTGTATTTAATGTGCTGTGCCCGCATTGCAGCTTTAACGTGGTCAAATGATTTCCTAAGCTTTTGTGTTTCCACTGAGTAGTCAGGAAAAATCATAAGCTTGCTATTCTGAAATCTGAGGTCACCCAGGGCCCTGGACGCTCGTAAGATTTCGTCCCGGTCACGGACGTTGCGAAGGATAAAGATTCTCGGTGGAGCCTCTGGGGGCCCAGGTTTAGGCAGGACACGGTGTGCCCTCTACCACAAAGTGAGGGGAAAAGTGAGCCTCAGGGAGAAGGTTACACAGGAAGTCCTCCACAAACGTTGCAGGGTGAGCACCCACCGCGCCCTCTGCCAGGCCTATAATGCAGAGGTTGTTCCTCCGATTCCTGTTTTCGGCATCCTCAGCTCTATATTCTAAGGCCTTTACTTTAGTCTGCAGGGTTCTGACAGACGCCATGCACTCCGCAATGGCGTCCTCCGCATGGCTGACCCTCTGCTCGGTCTCACCGACCCTGGAGCGCAGGTTGTCCAAATCCTGGCGTATCAACCTCCGACTCCAACTACCTCGGCCTCGACCTCCAACTGCACAGCCTCTATCCTGGATGTCAGAGTGGACTGAAAGGTGGTGATGGCTGTCATTACCTCCGCTATCCAAGGCGGGCGAGACTCTGCCGTCTCCATGCTGGTCTGCTCTGCGGCCTTGTGTGGGCTGCGTACCTTGCGCGCTCAGCATGTCCCCACATGTGCGTCCTGCTAGATCTGTATGCCCTCCTGCTGTGACGGGACCTGGAGCCTCTTCCTCCGTCCGCAGTGTGCTGCGATCCCGCCTCATCCAGGTACCTATGTGGCCAGTTCCCAGTGATGTAACCCGCCAGAACAGGGTAGGAGAGTTCGCCCGGCAGAGCTCTGACAAATGCGGCCGATCAGGTCGCCATCTTGGACACGCCCCGCCCTCTGTTCAACATCTTTAACTGGCACACTAGGGAGTGCTTCCCCTTCCCTCTCTGACTCTGGTCTTGCTGGGATGTCTACAGGTGGGGATACAGCCGGCATTTCAGGGACCCTGGGCTCCCTCTTAACTCATGGTTCCAGAGTCCCCGAACAGGCTGTAGACCACGGCAGTCTCTCCTTCCCCTTTGTCCTTGATCTTCACAGGGGAATCGCTGGGTTGCAGGTCTACCCTGCCTTCAGGCGAAGTCATCAGGCCCAATCCGGCCTTCCGGGACTTCCGCAGCTGCAGCAGGATAGACCTGTGTGCAGGTCCACCAGGTAATACTGCGGCTCCTGCTTGGTAGACACTTGCCAGGTAAATGGAACGTCACAATGGCCGCACCAGGCCCAGGCAGCGACATCCGCGGTGAGTATCCGGCAGTCCGGGCAGACGAGACACAGCCACTCCATCCCATCGATGACTCCCAGGGCAATACCCCTGCTTAGCTCCAACCGAACCCCCGTGTCAATCAGGGTCCGCTCCGGCAACCAGGTCAGCGCTGGTAACAGTCTCCCACCTTCTGGCATCTCTCTACACATGGTGGCTGGTGCTAGCTGCAAGCGCGTAGCTTCTTCCAGGGCGTGGTGCCGCCCCCACATTTCCAGACGAGCTTGCGCCAAATGTCCTGATAAGCAGGCTTGCTGCGTGTCATGATGCTGTAACCCCTTGTATGCAGGACAAAACTTTACAGACACACTGATGCTAGCAGGACTTGCCCAGGCTTGTTTGTGGTTGCTGGTAGCAACAGTAAATTTTAGTAGCCAAAGTTTTGCTGGACAACTCTTTAACACGGTCTCTTTCTTCTCAGCAGAAACACTCCCAGGCATACTTTTACTGCAGGTAGGAATTGGAGCAGACATTTGCAAAGTACTGGTGGTGCCCAGCTTTAGCAGAATACTGGGCACATTTGTAATCCAGTGGTAATATCCAGCCGTAGCATGGCGCGGGACTCATTTGTAATGTATGGGCACGTTTGCCCGCCGTGATTGCCACAGACATCGACACATGGTACAAAGTCACTGAATTGCAGAATTTAGCATGTAAGTGTAGCATGTCCTCAGTGCTGGTTGGAGCAACTGGGTAAGCAGGCCGCAATTTGGTGATGGCTCCCGCTGGTTGCTATGGACGGCACACTTTTTTAGCACAGTCCTTGTCCCAGTTAAGTCCACATCGATAATAAAACAGATTACACAGTCCCCGGCTCAGTTCTCTTGTGGTTGCTATGGGTGATGACTGGCAGCCTTGCTGGTAAATCCCGAAACAAGCCCCCAAATGTAGCCAAGTGCTCCCATAGTAGTGGTTCACCTTATAGCTGCCCTCAATCCCACCATATTTCACACATCCGAAATCACAAACCTAACCTATAAGGGGTCAGATACCAGAGATTTAACACTTTCTGGGCATTATCCCAATGCTCAATACAAGAAGTTGCAGATCCATTGATCTGTATGGCTTTGCTCCATGATTTCCATGAGAAAGTTTTGGAGAGATCAGTTTCCCATTTAATCATGTTGGTCATTTAGTTTTTTTGGGGAAATGAGGCTAGGAGTTTATAGAAGTAGGATATACCCTTTTTATTTTTGTTCTCGTTGATAGTGTAAAATTCCCAAATCTCTCTAGGAGTCTCCAGGTATCTATTAGGGTCGAAATTTTTAGGTGCGTTTTAGCTTTTAATTTATTCATAATATGCGTTTTTTGGGTTTCAGGTAGATTGGGGCAGAAATTAATGCCCTTTTTGTGCCAAGGCGTGATGTTATCTTGTGCTTTAAAATATTCCAAGACCTTTAATGGCAGGGGGTTATTAATTTTTTCTTTTATTGGTTGCAGTCTATTGAGTATAAACTTCCACACCAATAAGGTGGCTTTAAGTGGGAGGTAGTTAGGTACAATTATTTTCGGTAGTATATAGCATGCTGTAACTAATGCAAACAAGTCATTACCTTTGACCATTTCCTTTTCAATATTTAACCATAGCTTCATGTTATCGTGAACAATCCAATATCTCATTTGGTCTAATAAAGTAGCATAATAGTAAAGATGGATAAATATTAACAGTGCAGCGCTTGATAGAATCCAGATATGAAGAGGGTTAAACTCTACTAAGTAACAATAGTTATGGTCGGCTGACTCAGTGGAAACTTATTAAATGCCAATAGGCAAAATCGAGTTAATCACATCAAAGTCAGCCTGACCACATAGGTGATAGTACACAGTATAAACAGTCCAATGACATTTCATAAATCATAGTGGTCAGATAAAATAAAAGTAGATAAAGCTGGTGTAGAGTCCCAGTTCTTGATCCTGATACCATAGGCGTTAACCAACCCACAAGTGACTGGCAACCGTAAACAAGTGTGTCAAACGCTATCCACCACCAGATGCATTGAAAACTTACCGGAAGCCGGTAATTACCCAGCATGGACCTCAATCGGAGATACCCAATCAGTGTTTATGTCGGTATTGTACCTTGGGACTGTGTTATCCAACATACTCCTCATATAGTACTCCAACTATTAGTGGGGTCAGCCAGACAACCCAGGATCACAGTATAAGGGCCACTCACCACAACATGTAAAAGAACAGAGGTCTCGCCATAGAATAAAAACCTTTGTGCATGTATTAAAAAACGGTATAAACACTTACATTAAAGGCAGTACAATTGAGCTCATCATCCGAATGGTATGTAGCAGTGTTACAGGCGGACCAAAACCCAAACACTGCTAATATTTATAACATCAATAGCACCCAATTACATACCGTAGCCCCGCCTTAACGGGCGTCCTTCTCCAGTGTCTGAGATGGTGCCGCCGCTGTGCGTTTCACGCCTCGTTATAGTTACTTATCACTAATGGGACTTAACATGGCTCCGGCTATATGCGTTCCAAACCTTCTTTTATATTAAACAATATATTACTGTTTATAACGATATATGCGCAAGAATTTTCAGAGGAAGGTGATCAGTAATGTAGATCTCTTATGAAGATTTTAGAGGTGAGAAAGTAAGAATCACGATATAAATTTATAGATGATAGAAGAGACATACTTTCGGCGGAAGTGAGGAATCGGTAGTTGTGCGTTCCAAGCCTCTTTCTTAATAGGCAATATACTATGTGTGATGGCCAGCCGGATAGAGATGGCTTACTTCCAGCAAATAAAAACCATGTAAACAATTAATAAACATACGGGACTGACGGGAAGAGACCCTCAATATGGATGCAATCTTCCCTATGATACATCCCAGCTAATTGAGGGGCGGGACTATTGGCCAGGGAGTTTCTGCTCATACCAGGAAGTGAAACCTTGGTGTCAGCAATCATTGCGGGGATCAAGTTTAATGGAATCTATACAGAAAACCAATGGCCGGTAACAGCGTACTTCATGCTAGTTCCAGCCATCCTCATCACACCATAAAAGGTATCCCCATGGGCCAATTTCTCAGAGTGCGTCACTTTTGCAGCGACCAATCTACCTTTGTGGAGGAAGCATTCAAATTGTATGGTCGCTTATTGGCTAAGGGATACCCCAAATCCTCACTTGACAGAGCCTTTTCCTGTGCCAATAACAAAAATAGAAGAGAACTTCTAAATAGACACAATAAGCATCACAATACAAACACTGGCAAGCAAAACTGCCTACATTTGGTTCTGGGCTACAGTCTAGAATTTGGACAAATAAAACATATAATTAACAAACATTTACCAGTCCTCTTCAGTGATCCTACATGTTCAAACATTTTAGATCAGGGTATCAATGTGGTTGCTATTAGAGCAAAGACTTTGGGCAACTATCTTGCTCCCAGTTTCTTTGACTCCAAACGCATCAAACCACAATCTTTGACTTGGCTCCACTGTAAAGTGAATTTTAAATGTGGAGCTAATGATTGTCCTTGTTGTTTCCACATGCTGCAGGGAAATATGTTTAGCTGCTCGGTTGATGGTAGAGAATACACTATTGACAAATGTTATAATTGCAATACATCCTATGTGATCTATGCCATCACCTGTGCAGCATGTTCCATCCAGCATGTGGGAAAAACCACCCGTAGACTTAAGAGACAGAACCTGAGAACATCTTTCAGATATAAGAACAAATAAGTCCACCAATGTAGCTTGTCACTATAATTCTGAACATGGAGGAGATTCTTCATTGCTACAGATCCAGGTGATAGAAAAAGTTAGGACACATGAAAGAGGGGGCGATTTGTTTCACCTTCTTTGTAAGCGAGAAGTGTTCTGGATGTACAAATTAAGAAGTAGAAAGCCACTAGGTTTAAATTTTGAATGGGATGCCACTCACTATTATGAAAGTTGAGTTATGCCTTTCATCAATAAATAAGATTTTTTTTTGTTAGCATTTTTTAGACTCCCATTCTCACCACAAGATGACTTTAGTTCATCTCTAGATAGTGTTTTTACAGCCCACTTCAGCTTTACCACTTTCGTCTTTGTTCTTCTTAAAATTGATCATATGGAACAACGACATACACGGAGCGACCAATATTGGTGATATACACCAATTTTGGTGGAATCTTTTGAATGTGGGTATATATTCAATAATCTCACTATTCATTCTATAAAACTGTGTACTTCTCAATATACTAATACAATCTTTCATTCAATCCGTTTTGAGTTATAGTGGAGTCCCTTGCTTTTTGCCTTTTTATTTGTTGGTTTTTTTACTTTTGTCTCAGGTTTTTCGGCTGCTTTTTTCCTGACATTTTCTGCCATTTAGACACTTTAGCTGTGCCTTTACTGGTCCAGGCTCCCATGCATGACTTCGGACTATTATATATACACCTTTGTATTTGTATTGGATAAATTATATGGTGACTATTTTATCTATCATGCATATTTTAGCTGGTTCCGGGTATATGAGATGAAGTATATGCTCTTTTTTGCCCACATGTCTTCATTCAGTGTTTAAATATTAATAAGATTCTTTTTATTTATCATTTATCAATCAGTTTATTTTTATTGTTCACTGATTTGTTGTTATATGTGTGGTTACAGAGCATCTCCATCTTGCCAATTGTCTTTATACTGTTGTAACGGTTTACCCTCCGCTGATTCCTTTTTCCAAAAATGGAGTGGTGCATGATTGCACTATTTACATTTTTGGAAACCACTATTTGATAACAATATTGAATATTGCGCAGTACCATCCATTCCTTTCAATTACATTGCTTATATTGTCATATAGTTAGGTACAGCAGCAACCTAGTCCACTTGCACCACTCCTATCATAGTAGCGCGAGGATACCCCTACCATACAATATTGAATAATATTTTTTTTTTATATACACATAAATATGTAGAAAAATATATTGTTTATGTTTTATAGATTTTTTGGTATAACTTTGTAATTTTTTGTACATATAATTTTTGTCTTTTCTTTTTCTTTTTTACTCACTTCTGGTTTTTGGACGGCGGAGGGTTAATTGAGCATTATGCAATTGTCTAGTCTTCAGTTCACCTGGGTAATGAGTATATTTATACCATTTTGACTGGTCTTTTGTTAGATTATGACTAAGCGAATTCCATATCGTGAAACGCGTTAATCTTTTTGCTCCTTGTCTTGTCATCCACTTGCAGTGGTCTCACATTTTGGATGTCTATTTTGCCTTCTATGATTTAAAATAAAAGTGGACCTTTTTCCTCATCGACTCGAGTGCTGTCTACACTTCTCTGGATATCATGTTGGACGGCTCACAGACCTGACATGCACCGAGTGATTCGGGCTACACAGTGGCGGCTGGTGTATGAGGGGCAATTGGGCGCCGCCTCCCCGCCGCTGACATGAAAAAAAAAAAGTCAGCCTGGGTCCCCCTGCGGGAGGCGCCGGTACATTGACTTTTCATTTTTTTTTGTCAGCTCCTTGCTGTCAGCTGACAGCAAGTAGTGAGCCGATTGGCCAGTAATTAAACTCTATGTGTGTGCGCTGGACAGGCGCACACACATAGTCTGATTGGCTGCCCCCTGATCCATCAGGGCCAATGACTCTCTGTCATTGGCTGCTGTGGGCGGGGGCGGGACAATGGCGGATGTGCTGGCTGAGTGATGTCACACAGGCGCAGCACTCCGCCGAGGACGCACGGCCAGACCCACGAGGAGAGAAAGAGAGAGAGAGAGGACAATCGTCTCCACTCCAGCAGACCAGCACGATTCGGTTCGGAATCGGTCCCGGTCCAGATATCTGATTCCACTCCACTGCCACAGCCAGCCACCACTACAAGGCCAGCAGCAGCCATACCAGACCGGTCCCGGTCCCGACGGTCGGAGACAGCACAGCAGACTGCCAGACTCACTGCACACAGACAGGTACATTGCAACATTCCATACATGAGGTATGAGAACACGATCAGTAACGCCATGCTTAAGATTATCACAAGCCTGTGAGATCCGTAATATCAGTTCTTCTGATTATTGCCTGGATTGTGATTGTGGGAGAGGCAGAGAACAGGGAAGAATCTGTGGACTGCTGCGTGGATGTGAAGAGAAAGAAGAGCCTTCAGATTGAGTATGGTGCTGTGGATTGAATGGAATAAAAAGTGCCCCTATCTGTGTCACTGGCTGCAAAAGTGCCCCCACCTGTGTCACTGGCTGCAAAAGTGCCCCCACCTGTGTCACTGGCTGCAAAACTGCCCCTTCCTGTGTCACTGGCTGCAAAAGTGCCCCCCACCTGTGTCACTGGCTGCAAAACTGCCCCCACCTGTGTCACTGGCTGCATAACTGCCCCCACCTGTGTCACTGGCTGCAAAACTGCCCCCACCTGTATCAGTGGCTACAAAACTGCCCCATCTGTGTTATTGGCTGCAAAATAGCCCCACCTGTGTCACTGGCTGCAAAACTGGCCCACTTGTGTCACTGGCTGCAAAAGTGCCCCACCTGTGTTATTGGCTGCAAAAGTGCCCCACCTGTGTCACTGGCTGCAAAAGTACCCCACCTGTGTTATTGGCTGCTAAAGTGCCCCCACCTGTGTCACTGGCTGCAAAAGTACCCCCACCTGTGTTATTGGCTGCAATTTACCCCACCTGTGTTATTGGCTGCAAAAGTGCCCCCACCTGTGATACTGGCTGCAATTTGCCCCACCTGTGATACTGGCTGCAATTTACCCCACCTGTGTTATTGGCTGCAATTTACCCCACCTGTGTTATTGGCTGCAATTTACCACACCTGTGATACTGAGCTGTATACTGTGTCCTGTGAGGCTGAGGGATGGGGCTTATTAGAAGTAAGAGGGGCCTCCCCAACATCCTGAAACTGCACCAGCCACCACTGGGGCTACATACACTATTCACCTGGAGCGGTTTCTACCCTTCTGACTTCCAAAGCAAAATAATTGTCAAAGGACCTGTGGGAAAAGGTAGATGAATTGTATAAAATAGGAAAGGGATATAAAAAGATATCCAAGGAATTAAGAATGCCGATCAGCAGTGTTCAAACTCTAATAAAGAAGTGGAAAATGAGGGGTTCTGTTGAAACCAAACCACGGTCAGATAGACCAACAAAAATTTCAGCCACAACTGCCAGGACAATTGTACGGGATGCAGAGAAAAACCCACAAATAACTTCAGGACTCTCTGAAAACATGTGGTGTGGCTGTTTCAAGATCCAACATAAGGAGGCACTTGAAGAAAAATGGTCTGTATGGCCGTGTCGCCAGAAGAAAGCCATTACTACGCAAATGCCACAAAGTATCCCGCTTACAATACGCCAAACAGCACAGAGACAAGCCTCAAACCTTCTGGCACAAAGTCATTTGGAGTGATGAGACCAAAATTGAGCTTTTTGGCCACAACCATAAATGCTGCATTTGGAGAAGAGTCAACAAGGCCTGTGAAACGTGGAAGTGGATCGCTGATGTTTTGGGGATGTGTGAGCTACAAAGGCACAGGAAATTTGGTAAAAATTGATGGCAAAAAGAATGCAGTATGTTATCAGAAATTACTGGAGGAACATTTGCATTCATCAGCCAAGAAGCTGCGCACGGGACATACTTGGACATTCTAACATGACAATGATTCAAAACACAAGGCCAGGTTGACCTGTCATTGGCTACAGCAGAATAAAGTGAAGGTTATGGAGTGGCCATCTCAGTCTCCTCACTTCAATATAATTGAGCCACTCTGGGGAGATCTCAAACATGCAGTTCATGCAAGACAGCCCAAGAATTTTCAGGAACTGGAGGTTTTTTGCCAAGAGCAATGGGCAGCTTTACCATCTGAGAAGATAGAGCCTCATCCACAAATACCACAAAAGACTTCAAGATGTCATTGATGTTAAAGGGAGCAATACACGGTATTAAGAACTGGGGTATGTAAACTTTTGAGAAGGGTCATTTGGGTAGTTTCTGTTGTCATTATGATTTAAAAAGAGTAAACAGAGTTGATTGATAATAAATGGCTTAAGACAAACTCTAACCATGAGTGAAAGAAATGTTTTTGTGTTCTCATTCATATTCTCTGAAAAATGGCCAAGAAATCATAAATTCTGCCAGGGTATGTAAACTTATGAGCACAACTGTAAGCCTCCATCTGGAGATCTCCACACACAGAATTTCTAATGTAGCACTACCCCCTTGGGAGTTGCTAAAGTTAAGAATCCCCCACTTCTGCACAGCCAGACACATCAAATCTTCACAGGCACTCTGGGTCAGAGAACAGACCAAAGCTTTGTTTTTGTTCTTTATAAAGGGGTTAATAACTTGGATATGGATGGGAGATTATGGGATGCGCACTTGACTTGAAAAAGATCTTCAGGGACAACTTCCTATTTACAGACTCTTATATACAGCTTCATATATATATATATACACAGCCCCACCTTCTTTAGCTTTCCTCCTGCACAGCTACTGCTAGTTCACTCCTGAGGGAACTGACAGGCCCTTGTCAGTTCAGTAGAAGCCCATTACAGGCAAGAACTCGAAATTCCTTAAAAGTAGCACACTTGGAGTGAAACAGCTTCCCTCGTGGTTCCTGATACAAGCACCACTGCCTCTTTCACCAGTCCTCCTGGCTACCTCCCTACACCAGTCCGTCTGACTCCCAGGGATAGGATAGAAGACTGGCTACATGTGACACTCTCCCCCTTTTGTTAGTCTCCATAGTGTTGCTGTTCACTCTGTCCTCTCTTGCTCCGGTGTCTCCAGGAAAGCCTCCTCCCTTTGTGTTTTTGGCAGGATCCTTCTAGCCCAGGCCCAAGGCAGGTCACCCCCCCAAGACTAGGGGGCATCCTTGAGGGACACCAACAACCTCCTCAACACTGAATCTCCATCTTCCACTCGACTGCCCGTGCTGGCATGGCCCATCTCTATTTATGGGATGGTCTCAGCCCCCTTCCACCCCACCTCTGGGGATTGACTGAGGCCCCACAAATATTCATGGCAGCCCCTCCTAACCCCCAAGCTCAAGTTCTAGAAGATTCTCCAACCTTCTAGACCAGGGGGAGGTACCAGAGAGAGCTGCCAAGATGACCAATTCAGCCCTGGCTTCTAATAACCCTGACCCAATTCTATGGTTCAGGTTATTCCTGGCCAACATTATGCACTGTGGGCAGAATGTGTAATGCCCACAGCGCTGTTAAGTGACAGGCTGCAACCCCACCATCCATCCAAGCTCACCCAGCCATCCTCACCCCATCCATGCTCAGCCACCCATCCTCCCCCATCCATGCTCACCCACCCAGCCATCCTCATCCATCCATCCATCCATGCTCACCCACTCAGCTATCCTCACCCCATCCATGCTCAGCCACCCAGCCACCCATCCTCCCCCATCCATGCTCACCCACCCAGCCATCCTCATCCCATCCATGCTCAGCCACCCATCCTCACCCATCCATCTATCCATGCTCACCCATCCAGCCATCCTCACCCAGCCATGGTCACCCATCCAGCCATGCATGCTCATCCACCCATCCATGCTCACCCAGCCATCCATTCATGCTGACCCAGCCATCCCTCCATGCTCAGCCTCCCAGCCATGCTCACACAGGCATGCTCACCCATCCATCCAGCCATGCTCACCCAGCCAGCCATGCTCACCCACCCAGCCATGCTCACCCATCCATCCATCCATGCTCACCCACCCAGCCATGCTCACCCATTCATGCTCACCCACCCAGCTGTGCTCACCCAGCCATCCATCCATGCTCACCCACCCAGCCATGCTCACCTATCCATCCATCCATGCTCACCCACCCAGCCGTGCTCACCCACCCATCCATGCTCAGTCATCCTAATCCGTGCTCATCCATCCCTATCCATGCTCATCCATCCCCATCCATGCTCAGTCATCCCCATCCGTGCTCAGTCATCCCCATCCGTGCTCAGTCATCCCCATCCGTGCTCAGTCATCCCCATCCATGCTCAGTCATCCCCATCCGTGCTCAGTCATCCCCATCCACGGCTCATTTGTGCCTAATTCATGCTCATCCATACCACATCAGTTCTCATCCGTGACACATGCATGCTACTACAGTGCCCATCTGGGCCACTAGTGCCAATCCGTGCCACTAGTGCCCATCCGTGCCACTACACTGCCCATCCGTGCCACTACAGCACCCATCCGTGCCACTACAGCACCCATCCTTGCCACTACAGTGCCTATCCATGCCACCACAGTGCCTCACAATAGCGTAATATTTAGTCAAATTAGATTTGAAATTTATGTCCCTAGAACACCTGACAGTGCTACCTGCATGTTGGGCCTCTATATGTGGCCAGGCTGTGGAAAAGTGTCACACATGTGGTATCGCCATACTGGGGAGGATTAGCAGAATATTTTTTGGGCAGTAATTTTTGCCAGGTACATGCTGTGTGTTAGAAATATTGTATAAATGGACAACTTTGTGTAAAAAAAAAAAAATGTGTTTTCATTTTCTTTCCACATTTTCCAAAAACTTGTGGAAAAAATAACATGTTCAAAAGACTCATTATGCCTCCTAGAATATACATTGGGGTGTTAGCTTTGCAAAATGGGGTAATTTTTTGGGCGTTTCCATTGTCCTGGTGCTCCAAGACCTTCAAAGGTGCAAGTGGTAGTCAAGAAATTATGTGTGTAATTTATGCTCCTAGAACGCCTGATGGCGCTCCCTACATGTTGGGCCTCTGTATGTGGCCAGGCTGTGTAAAAGTCCCACACATGGGGTATCGCCATACTCAGGAGGAGTAGTAGAATTGTAGTTTGTGGTATGTATATACTGGGTGTGAGAAATAACCTGACAATTTTGTGAAAAAAAAATCTTCATTTTGCACAGAATTGTGGGAAAAAAATTACAACTTCAAAAAATTCACCATGCATATTACTAAATACCTTTGAATGTCTACTTTCCAAAAAGGAGTCATTTGGGGGGTATTTGTACTTTCCTGGCTTGTTAGGGTCTCAGGAAATGAGATAGGCCGTCAGTACGTCAGGTGTGATCAATTTTCAATGATTGGTACCATAGCTTGTAGACTCTATAACTTTCACAAAGACCAAATAATATCCACTAATTTGTTTTTTTTTTAACCAAAGATATATAGCAGTATAAATTTTGGGCAACATTTATGAAGAAAAATTACAAATTTGCAAAGTTTTATAACAGAAACGAAGAAAAATGCATTTTTTTACAAAATGTTCGGTCTTTTTTTAATTATAGCGCAAAAAATAAAAAAAACAGCAGTGACTAAATACCACCAAAAGAAAGCTCTATTTGTGTGAAAAAAAGGACAAAAATGTCATATGGGTACATTGTTGCATGAGTAATTGTCATTCAAAATGTGAGAGCACTGAAAGCTGAAAATTGTTCTGGTTGTTAAGGGGGTTTAACCCCTACAGATCCACGCTATTGCCGAAGTACGGCTCCAGCACGGATCTGAAATGCCGCGATGTCCACTTGAGACCCGCGATTGCCTGACAGAGCAGCAGAACAGGGAACCGCCGATGTAAACACAGCGGTTCTCCGTTCTGTGACAGGGGACACTGGGATCAGTTAGATCTGTTATGTCCCGGCCAGCCCCACCCCCCCCCCCACAATTAGAACACACCCAGGGAACACTGTTAACCCCTTCACTGCCCCCTGCAGGTTAACTCCTTCAATGCCAATGGCATTTACACAGTAATCAGTGGATATTTACATTTCTGATCGCTGTATAAATGTCATTGGTCCCAAAAATGTGTAAAAAATGTCCGACATTTCTGCAGCAATATCGCAGTCCCGATAAAAATCGCAGATCACCGCCATTACTAGTAAAAAATAAATAAATAATAAAAACGCCATAAATCAATTCCCATAGTTTGTAGACGCGATAACGTTTGCGCAAACTAATCAATATACGCCGATTGCGATTTTTTTTACCAAAAATATGTAGAAGAATATATATCGGCCAAAACTGATGGATCATTTTTTTTTTTTATTTTCAAAAAATTTTATTGCATTTATAGATACATACAATCCAGAGTGCTTCAGCAATTTACATTTGTAGAATCCGGCAGGAAGAAAAGATCTTTCAATGCATTTACCATAAGAAACAGAAAACATGGCATACAAAAGGTTAACAGAGTAGAGACAGAGGTAATTGAATGGTTCTATTATCTGTAAACCATAGGACGTCTAAATAGTTTCTCCTTTACAACTCTCTGAAGGGTGAGGCTTTGCTAAATACTGGCCTCCCCTCACGAGATTTATGGACTAGTCTTGGGGAAGCGGAAATGAAGGAGTCCCGGGCCCCCAGCACCCCCTATGGGGAACTTGCTGTGCCAGCTGGCCGGGAAGCCTCCTTCCACCCCCCTAACTAAAATGCTTTGTCTTATCCTCAAAGGTCCAACTGTGTGAACTTTCAGGATTATACCTCATGAGAGTCAACTAACAAAACTCCACCCCTTGAGGTCTACTTTGTAGCCTGCCTGGATCCTGCCATTAGTGGGGTAAAATAGGGGAAAGAGATTAAGAGGGAAAGGGAAGTTAGCAAGGAACAAGGACGTGCCCCAGGTGGGGAAAAGAGAAATAGAGGGGGAGAGAAAAAAGATTAAGATTGTTTCAGAAAGTGTACATGAGACAAGGGAGGGGTAGTGTCGCTCCTTACCCAGTGTGCCCTATCAAACACCTAAGGGACCTGAACATCAGGCACCAGGGAAATCCCTCTATAGGGATCATTTTTTTTAATGGATTTGTACTTTAACAAAAAGTAAAAAATATTGTTCTTTTTTGCAAAATTGGCGCTCATTTTTTGTTTATAGCGGCGATCAGAAATGATGCAGAGGGGATCAAATACCACCAAAAGAAAGCTCTATTTGTGGGCAAAAAAGGACGCAAATTTTATTTGGGTACAACGTCGCACGACCACGCAATTGTCATTCAAAATGCGACAGCGCTGAAAGCCAAAAATTGGTCTGGGCAGGAGGGGGGTTTAAGTGCCCAGTAAGGAAGTGGTTAAGTGTCCAGTGGTCAAGTGGTTGAATCAGCATCACCATATACAGACAGGGTCTTCAAAAATATATTCCTTTACATGTACTTTTATCAATTCCATAAGTATTTCAGAGTGGTATGCCGTGGCCTCAACCAATGAGCTGTGCTAATAACTGGGTGTGTGAGCTGCTGCAGTCCACATAGGTTAACCACTATCCCCATTAATAAAGATTAATTGATGATCCATAAACAGTGACTGAACTCTCTATTGTACTACTACCAGGTTATTGAATATAAATTCCAAATTTACAAATCACTGATAGTGATATAGATAAAATATACTGTATATGGTAATAAACAGACATATAGAGGCTTATATATACTGCATATCACATCTCTACAGAGTATAAAACCTGGGCTTTGATTGCATCGGGGGTATCTCATCCTATAAGTGGGACTGAGGCAGTAGAATAGTGAAAGGCCCACCTTCTAAATGCAATGTAATTAAATGTAGTCTTTAAGACTTCTTATATGAGTTTTATTCTAGCAACCTGGACAGAGAATTGGTGCATGTATTGAAAAGGCTACATCCAGTACAAGATGGTGATGGTAAATATCGGTCTAAATACACACCTGGCATTCCTACTTACCAGACTAAAATTTGTCACCCATTCTAAAACATTGGATTTTGACAATTCTCATAATCATAAAGATGGAAAATTTCTACATTGTACCATGTAAACGTTAGGGCCCATTCACACTAGAACTGTATGTGAATTGCATAGGAATGCTGTGTGCTTCCTGTGCAATTTGCATGCAGTTCTGTGCAGTGCGATTTCTGCCCCATTCGTTTTGCACTATTACACTATTTTGCACTATTTTTTGAAACGTGCGGCAACCGCATAACATGGTACTTTTGTACGTAATGTGTTTGCAACCTGCGGCTGGGGTGTCGTTAACTTTAACTGACTCCCGCAGCAGATCGCGAGGGCATTGCGATTGGAATGGGGTGCAGAAAGCCACGCAGGAATGTGGCTCTCCCGCACTGCATTCCAGTGTGAACGTATCACAAAAATATACAATTCACAAAGAATCACAGCTCTACCTTATAATAGCAATATCAATACTTGGATCATTTACATTCATAACACATCCCAAGGATTGTATAAAGTCAATCTCCTATAATTACCTTAACTGTAAGCAGCTGATGAGTGCGCTCTCAGGAGTTTCTCTGTAGACTTTGTCTCATGAAGCTGCACTCAGTGTGTCTCCACTATATATAGGGAGAGTGACTGGGTGGGGTGAGCATTACAGGAATGGAATGATTTTCACTTTCATTGTTCTGTTATAATACTGGATCCAAATACAGACAGTCCCCGGGTTACAAACAAGATTCTGTAGGTTTGTTGAATTTGTATGAAACAGGTACATTTTTAAAAAGTAACTGCAACCAGAAAAATATTTTTTACGTTTTTGGATAGCAAAGGGAAGGGTTAACACCCCTGTAGGGTTTGTTTTGCTGTCTGTGCCAATGTTCTGATTTCCTCCCACTTTCTGTCCCAGTAACAATTGGATTTTGAAAATGTTGGGTTGTCATGGAAACAAGGATTGGTGATAAAGCTTCAGTGGGGACATCTTTTTCCCATAATAACTCTTACTGGAGTGAATTCCTAGGAGGAGATTTCCTCTCACTTCCTGTTGTCTCCCTCCGTTTGTAAGTCGGGGACTGTCTGTACTGTCTGTTCTTATTCTGTATGTATGCACAGTACCACTTCTCTTGTCCTGTATGCTGGGTGTAATTCTCAGTATCTGTTCTTATTCTGTATGTATGGACTCTGCACAGTACCACTTCTCTTGTCCTGTATGCTGGGTGTAATTCTCAGTATCTGTTCTTATTCTGTATGTATTGGACTGTGCACAGTACCACTTCTCTTGTCCTGTATGCTGGGTGTAATTCTCAGTATCTGTTCTTATTCTGTATGCATGGACTCTGCACAGTACCACTTCTCTTGTCCTGTATGCTGGATGTAATTCTCAGTATCTGTTCTTATTCTGTATGCATGGACTCTGCACAGTAACACTTCTCGTGTGCTGTATGCTGGGTGTAATTCTTAGTATCTGTTCTTATTCTGTATGTATTGACTCTGCACAGTACCACTTCTCTTGTCCTGTATGCTGGGTGTAATGCTCAGTATCTGTTCTTATTCTGTATGTATGGACTCTGCACAGTACTACTTCTCTTGTCCTGTATGCTGGGTGTAATTCTCAGTCTCTGTTCTTATTCTGTATGTATGGACTCTGCACAGTACTACTTCTCTTGTTCTGTATGCTGGGTGTAATTCTCAGTATCTGTTCTTATTCTGCATGTATGGACTCTGCACAGTACCACTTCTCTTGTCCTGTATGCTGGGTGTAATTCTCAGTATCTGTTTTTATTCTGTATGTATGGACTCTGCACAGCACCACTTCTCTTGTCCTGTATGCTGGATGTAATTGTCAGTATCTGTTCTTATTCTGTATGTATGGACTCTGCACAGTACTACTTCTCTTGTCCTGTATGCTGGATGTAATTGTCAGTATCTGTTCTTATTCTGTATGTATGGACTCTGCACAGTACTACTTCTCTTGTTCTGTATGCTGGGTGTAATTCTCAGTATCTGTTCTTATTCTGTATGTATGGACTCTGCACAGTACCACTTCTCTTGTCCTGTATGCTGGGTGTAATTCTCAGTATCTGTTCTTATTCTGTATGTATGGAGATTTTTATTGTAAAAACAAACAGAATACATGGTAACAGACTAACTGTCTGAAAATAACATAAATACAACAATTACTGACAAATTCTCTCAGTCAAAAATTCAAAATAGGCAAAAAAAAAAAAAACGAACAAAAATAAAAATGTAACGTTCTATATAAACTCCCTTCAGTGATTTTTTCTCACCTCAGATCGACCTAAACCTGCGATATTCTGGAGAGAAGCTCTTCATTATACATATATCAATGGACCCGATGTTCTATCATCCGGTGCAATCAGACCCCTTACGTTCCTCAGTCATGACATCATAGTAAAGACAAATAAAGGTAAAATTGGTGCTATGCGGGATCCCTGTGAATCCACTGCAGGTTCCCGCATCGCACTCGACTCGCAGGCAGTTCACACTGCTATATGTGAACTGCTGGGAGTGTCAAAAGAAAGCTAATGACACCCCCAAATCAGTTTGCATATCGAAATGCAAACTCGGACAGAATTCAGATTGCATGAGCCTGAAAACCCATGCAATCCGATTCTGCTGCAGACCAAAAAAAGGGTCCTGTGCGAGTTTGGTCCAAATGCGATGCAAATTCATCCATACTATCTGTATGGCTTAAATTGCATTGTACAGAGATCACATGCGATTCCCACTGCAGTGTGATGAGAATCACATCCGATCTCGGACTAAACTGCAGTGTGAACCGGCCCTTAGGCTCGATTCACACGAATGCGTTTTTTGATGCATTTTTCAGAAATGCAGGGAATTTTTTTTAACATGGGTTCCTATGGAATATGTTCACATCAATGCATTTTTGTGCTCTGCGTTTTTGGAAAGGGTCGGGGACTTTTTTCCTGCAAAAAGCAACGTTTTGCATGTAATAGACTTCAATGGGCATGCAAGAAAAACGCAATTTTTTTGCGATTTGCGTTTTAAGTATGCATAGCAACAAAATCCCCCCCAAAAAAGAAAATGATGAAAGAAAAATAAAAAATGAAAAACCGCAAAATCGCGGTAAAAACACGGTAAAAAAAAAAAAACGGAGAAAGCACAGCAAAAAGCGCTGAAAACACGCTGAAAAGCAAAATGCATAGATGTGAATCGAGCCTAAGTCAGAATCAGAGTCACTGACTTCCAGTTTCCATATCAGATTCTGCGGATCCAGGATCAGGGGGTGGACACCTTTTTGTGGTTGGGTCATCCTCTGAGCCATCCGCATATTCTCTTTCCACGCTTTGTAATTCCTGCTCCAGTTCCTGGACCTCTAGATAATCAGTCGGCATCCGAATCTGATAAGACTTCATACTTGTTGGTAGAAACTGCCCTCCCCACTGCTGGTGCCCCTTTCACTTTCTTAGCTTCTGCTCTAAGATTCAGCCACTTTCAGGTTAGAATTTTTAATTTTTTTTTTATGACCGGTAATGTTCTCCACAGAGGCAGTAGCTAAAGCAGAAGATGAGTGCACAACCGGTCACTGCTCCTCAGCCAGCTGAACACTGTCTGCCCATCCGTGGGTCTCCTGGACCTCTTTGTCCACCGCATCTCTAGTCAAGATAGCCCCACTCATGAAGGCCTCCTCCTAGATGTTCTGCTGCAGCCAACAGTTCATCTACAGATTCCTCACCCATGTTATGGAAAGCCTCCAGGCAAACTCTGTGGAAATGGCCAAGCCTACCACATAGATTGCACTTAACCCTCTCACAGGTAGAACTCACGTGGCCGACCTCCCCACACAGATTACACTTCAAGATTGTGCAAACACTTGCCACATGGCCAGATTTGCCACATTTAAAGCATAACCTGGGCTGACCTACATAGAAGCAAATTCCTCTCTGCCGCCCAATGAAAAAAGAGTTTGGTAGGTGATGGGTAACTTTATTAGTTTGCTTCAACTTGACCAAAACCCTCCAACCACCAGTCCAGATCCCATCACTGTCTTTAGTTTTTGTCAAATCAGAAACCATTTCACAATGTCTTCTAAGCCAGATGACAATATCCTGGGGGGGCACCGACTCATTCCAGAAAATGATGTTAACATTCGCTGTGTCATGCTTGGAGATTGGAATGAAGATGAAATTCTTCCAACCCTCTTTGTCCCAAAACCTACTGAAGCCGGCCCAGAATCTGTCCAAGTCAGACATGAGCTTAAAACTGAGATCATAACCTTGTCTATCAGGGAGATTGATGGCTGCCAGTATGTCTGCGGGCACAAACCCGATCTGCTGACACAGCAACTCCCTTACTACAAACCTCCTATTGGGGAGCTCCTCTCTGGAACCCAGTGGTGTAGTTAGGTTTTGTGCTGCCCTAGGCCTGACTAAACTCATGCACTCCCTAATTTAAATATGAGCCACCCCTTCCTGTCAAGGCCACACCCCTTCCTGTTTAAGACCCGCCCTGACATTTTCCAGTGGGGGCACTAGTTTTGAGTGCCTGGGGGGGGGGGGGGCGGCAATAGATTCCTTTAAGAGATTAAAGAGATTTTCTCACACTTCTCGTTTGGCTATTGGGCAGCACAACTCATTGATTGGGACCTGCCACCTGGGTCCCTCAGGACGCCCGGGTTCCCTATATAGTGGTACCCCCATAGGGGCTGCTGAGTGTTGTAGTCCACCTGTCATCCTGCTCAGCCAGTCACACTTTCACAGACAACCAGAGTCAGGAATCAGACCGGTACTTTGGTTTTGTTGTTTGTATTAGGGGATGTGGATTTATGAGATGCCTAGATGAATTCAACTTGACACACTCCCTGTACGGTCCACTATATTCTCCTCCTGCACAAACTTGCTTGAAGAACCTCACAAACTTCCTCCTACACAAACTTGCCTCGGGCGCAGCTAGCACATGATGGGGCCTGGCTCTGGTTCCAGCCAGGCCTTGTAGAATGCATTTTTGTAGGCAGGGACCGCGGGCCCCTGTAGTGTTTAAAGATTTAAATGCTAGCTGCCCTTGGTGGACTATTGCTTCCAGTCAGTCCTCCTCTGGGCCTGCCAGCCCCCCTGGCTGCAGCTGCCTGACTCCACAGTCCTTGCTGGCTCTACACCCTTTCCAGACTGTCTCTCGCCCAATCCGCTCTGGCATTTAAGTCTGTGTGTCACTCACCGACACCTGGTGGATCCCTCCTGGAAGACTTGTGTGGGAGTACGTTCCACTGTCCTCCCTGCTCCTGGTCAGGACCCCCCCCCCCGTGGGTTGTAAGAAGGGTCCCTTCCACTCCCGAGCTTGAGGCCCAAGTTCACCCCCCAGACAGGGGAGCTCTCTCAAAGGCTACAACAGCTAGTACTCAATCTTCCAGTTCTTCCACCCGACAACTCCTCCCCAGCTAGGCTGACCCTAGGTATTTAAGGAGGCCTGCCCCCTGCCAATCCAAGTCGGGCATTGGTCATCGCTTCTCAAAACACCCCACAGAGCCCCATCCCTCCTCCCCTCATTTCTCCTTTTAGAACACTCTAGAAGCCTCTATAAAGAAAGGGGAGGTCTTGGTGACACTAGCTGCTACTTTAGGCTACTCCCAGCCCACACAGATCAAAACAAACAGGGCTAGCTTCCAGCTAGGCCTGCCCAAATGTACCTACTCTCACAAAAAAATCTACCTCTAGCACCTACCTAAGTACAGGGTGCTACACCTACATATGTATGGGCTGCCCCCCCCCCCCGATGGCGGCCCTGCCGGTATTATCATACCGGCAGCAAGTGCAGCCACTTTATGGGGGTGCCAGACTGGTTTGTCTCCCGACCCAGTCCGCCCCATTAGACTGGCGCTACACTAAAAGTGTAGTACAAGCCGACGCGGACTCTTTTCATGCTGCCCCCCTGCAAAGTGCTACCCTAGGCCTGGGCCTTGTTGGCCTAGGCCAAGATACAGTGTTGCTACCCTCACAAAAAAACCTACCTCTAGCATCTACCTAAGTAGAGGGTGCTACATCTACATATTTATGGGCTGCCTCCCCTGATGGCGGCCCTGCTGGTATTATCATACCGGCAGCAAGTGTAGCCGCTTTATGGGGGGCCAGACCAGTTTGTCTCCCGGGTCCAGTCTGCCCCATAGGATAGGCACTACACTAAAAGTGTAGTACAAGCTGGTGGTGACTCTTTTTGTGCTGCCCCACTAGGCCTGGGCCTTGTTGGCCTAGGCCAAAATATAGCTGGATCCCCTATGTTTAAATCTGACCATGTTTCTCCTCTTAAAGGCCTGACCAGTGTAACTGTTACTGGTTGAAAAAGAAGGGGCCCCGGGGGGCGCATGCGCAAAGCTCTCAGCGACGGACGCACCTAGCTAGAGCTCCGCTCCGGTACGGGACTATCAGCAGCTCTACTGCATAGCCCACTCAAAGAAAACCCACACAGAACATCTCCTTGGCTGCCCGGACCCACCAGGCACCAGAACATGGTCGCGGGTAATCCACATCACAAGATCCGCAGTAAAAATATACGTGAGGTCCTGGCGCGGGCCTCAGCTAAAATGGCGCCCACTCCGCCTCATGGAGCCAGCAGCACAGCGCGGACACCTAAACACAAGGAGAAGATGATCTTCCACCCCGATGAAGGTGAGTCAGACAGTGAACAACTGGCCACACCACTGTCCCCCGCAGACAACTCACAAACAAATCCACTGCTGAAGCAGTTCGAACGTATGCTAAACCGGGCCTTACAACGCACATCTGACGAAATCACTGACCGTCTCTCTAGAGAAATCAGAGAGCTAGGCCAGCGTACATCAGAATTAGAAGCCCGCACTGACGAGCTGGAAACACAGACTGCAAACTATGCTGACGAGCTAGAGGCCCTGAAGGAAGCCAACTTGGAGTTGCAAGCCCAAATAGAGGACCAGGAAAACAGAGCCAGAAGGTCCAACATTCGAATCAGAGGTTTACCTGAGTCCATCCTGGACCTAAATTCGACGGTGACAGCACTATTCCAAGAACTATCCCCATCTATCCCAATAGACAGATTAGAAATCGAACGAGTTCACAGAGCTCTGGCCCCCCGTAAAAAGGATGGTCCCCCTAGGGACATTATAGCTAAAATGCTGTACTACCGCACGAAGGAGCAAATACTGACGGCTGCCAGGAGTAAAGACCACCTCATCTTTCAAGGCCACAGTTACCAATTGTTTACAGACTTATCCAAAACCACCATTATGAAGCGCAGAGCCTTCAAGCAACACTTAGAGGTACTACAACATCATAAAATTACCTACTCGTGGGGCTTCCCCTTCTCCCTGCGATTCTCCTACCAGGGCCGGAAGTTTTACATCAAAACTGCCGATGAACTTTGTGATCAACTGCAAGCCCTACACCTCTCCACCCCAGCTGCAACCTCCTCACAAAACACCCGTCGGAGATCTGCATCAGCCTCCCCACAGAAAGCCGCTTCCTCTCCTGCTTCCACCACTAAAAGAGGACGCTTTGTTCCTGCTTCTCAAGATCAGCAAGAGGAACACTTCCGGTCCGGCGCCTCATGGAGTAGCTGCCTCCACAGCTAGCTCCCGCGAATCCTCCACAAAACCAGCTTACTAAACCCAGCAGCGGAGGCAGCCGACCCCACTAACCTTCCCAGCAGCTTCCCCAGACCCAGGCCAGCCTCCCCGGTCCCAGGATGGAGAAGTACCTGGAAAAAACGTCACAGCGCCCACTCGCTCCGGCGCGGCCGGAAATCGAGCCCCCGGCTTCGGCCTACACATCCGCGGCCACAGCTCACGCCGGAACGGCCGGACCTGGGATGCTGATCGGAC
>BLSH010313717.1:26794-46573 GCA_018402905.1 Glandirana rugosa | reverse complement strand
ACGTTTCCTTGGCTAAGTAGCCCGGTGGCACCCCTCCCTTCCCCCCCCCCCCCCGGTTTTACTCCTTGTTTGGACTAGAGCATTACTGTATTATTGGTATTCTATTTTGACTCTCACACTACTCATACCCTCCTCACAGTCGCCACCAGTAGGTTGCAAGACCCCATATAGAGTTATCCAAGCTCCATGTATGTACCTGCCTACTACAAGCCATGTAAACATAATCTGTGTAAACAAGGCGCTATCCGCCATATTTTGTAGTGTTTGTATCTGGTCCTCTCTATCAATAAAATCTATTGAAAAAAAAAAAAAAAAAAAAGATCAGCAAGATGACATGGACTGAACATTACTCGGCCTAGGTGAGCCTTTAGACCCCTACTGTTCTCCAATGGGTGCCTATATCCATGGAAATTAGGTCTCATGGCTAGTCTCGAATTTCTAATCCAAGAGACTGTCATCCATCTACATTTGGGCATGTTCGTTAATTATTGTTTTACTCAAGCTACTCACTGTTTTAATTTTCTGTGGCTAAATGTTCATTTGCAATTGTGCTGGACTGTCCGGGCCTCAGGTAACACTTGGATCGGATCAACCCTCCAAGCCCCTTTATTTGAGGGGTCGGGTTTGGGTGAGCCCGCCAGGTGGTGGTGGGTCTTGGACACCTCCAGCACACCAATGCTACACATACCTTCAATTCAATTCTGATAGAATGTTATTTACATAGTACTACCACTCCAATGAAGGCATAAGGCTTTCCTGGTCACATCGGGGGATTGTTGGGCCTGGGACCCCCCCCTTCCAAGAGGTGGGTGGGGGACCTCCGGCCCTAGCGGTCCACCTGAGCTCTTACACACTATAATGTACAAAATGTTCTGCGTTTTATATCTCCGAAGTTGAGTGTTTCTAGTTAAAATATGGCTAATTTTTATTCCCACCCATGGCCACATAACTACTAGTCAAATTATCTCTCCTCATAGTCTACTACTACTAATTATAATTTGCTGATGGTCCCGTGCCCGTTTGTCACTGCTGCCTCCCACTTGCCCATGGAGCATCCTCCCGGATTCTCTCTGAGCAACACATTCCCCTCGGAGGAGGGCGTCACGCCCTTCTCGGATGGAATTTACCACCTTTCTAACCTTCAGTTTTTTACCTTTTTCTTTCCCACTCTTTCTATGCTTTTCACCTGCTCTCCCACCATCCCTTCCTCACCTCCTCGCCGGGGGACAAATATCACAATCAAACCTCAGACACCTTTAGAGAAACTCCCTCTACTTTACCCATGGCCCCCTTGAACATCCTAACTTTAAATGTGCAAGGCTTAAATTCCCCTAATAAGAGACGCAAGGCATTCAGATCTTTTTCCTCGCTGAAAGCACATGTGGTCTGCATCCAGGAAACTCACTTTACTGACCGCCACTGCCCTAAATACTTAAATCCCTCCTACCCACAATTTTATACAGCCTCTACCCAAACTAAACATAGAGGAGTCCTAATAGGATTCCACCGTACAGCACCATTTACGCTCCAATCCGAGATTAAGGATCCTGAGGGTAGATATTTGATCCTGAAAGGCACTCTACTGGACTCTGAAGTCACAGTGGTGTCATATTATGCACCCAATACCAACCCTAACGCCTTCTTAACACACCTATTCCAGATAGTTGAAACCCATAAACAAGGCACCTTGCTATTATGTGGAGATTCGAATCAAGTAATTCACCCTACCCTAGACAAATCACCCTTTACGCCCACTGCGAGCCCCTCGAAACCTGCCTTCTCCCATTTGCTCCAACAACACTCCCTAATAGATACGTGGCGAGAATGTAACCCAACCAGAAAACAATACTCCTTTTACTCTCATCCCCACAATTCCTTCTCTCGAATAGACCACATCCTCACAACCGTAGGAACCTCCCCTGCTCTGATCTCCTCCTCATTAATCCCTATCTCTTGGGCAGATCATAATGCGATCATATCCTCCTTCATCTCACTAATTCCACGACAACAATACTTCTCCTGGTCCCTTAATGATTCTCTATTAGCTAATCCCTCCTATGCCCTCGAAATTGAGACGGAAATTCGTAGATATATTACAGAAAACAAAACAGAAGAGGTTTCCCCTTTAACAGTCTGGGAAGCCCACAAGCCAGTCCTTAGAGGCTTTTTAATAAGTCTGGCTGCAAGGCGGAAAAAAGATAGAAAGATGCGCTTCCAGACATTAGAGGCAAACTTTTCACAAGCACATAGCAATTTCCAAACTAACCCAACCCCTGCCCACAAAAAAGAATTGGAAAATGCCAGACTGGAGCTGGATCTATTCTTGACAGACTCGGCAGAGAAATCTCTCAGACGCACCAAACACAAGTTCTATACAAAAGCTAACAAACCAGACACATTCTTAGCCTTGACCTTACGTAACATTGATAAAACTTACAAACCTATTCGCCTCCAAACCGCCCCAAACATTTACACCAGCAACCCAATAAAGATCCTAGATACATTCCGTCGTCATCTATCATCCCTATATGCCCATCAACCATCGACAGCTCAAGCCTCACTCCCTCAAGTCCTTGATACAGTCTCTCTACCTACACTACAGAACTCTCAAAAAGAAACATTAGACGCCCCCATTTCCAAAGAAGAGATCATTAGAGCCGTCAAATCCCTTAAACCTCATAAACGACCAGGACCAGATGGCTTCACTGCCACTTACTATAAGCAACATATAGAATTACTTGCCCCTCTCCTTTCAGAGGCCTTCAACTCCATTCTGAAAGGCCGTTCCTTCCACTCAGAATCCCTCCACGCAGCGATTTCCATGATTCCCAAACCCTCCACTGATGACTCCTCCTGGTCCAACTATCGCCCAATCTCCCTCTTAAACATTGACATTAAAATCCTAACCAAAATTCTTTCCGCACGCCTTAACACAATCATAGGCACCCTAATTCATAAAGACCAGGTGGGATTCATACCCTGTAGACAAGTTGGGGATAATATTAGAAGAGCCACCCTCCTATCCCACCATGCCCGTACACGTAAGATCCCAGCCTGTTTCCTCTCCCTGGACATCCGGAAGGCATTTGACAGTGTCTCCTGGTCGTATTTGTTTGCTGTCTTACAGAAAGCAGGCTTTGGACCACATTTCCTTCGATGGGTTTCTGCCTTGTATTCCACGCCCTCAGCCCATGTCAAATACGCAGGATACCGCTCTGACACATTCCAGGTACACAGAGGAACCAGGCAGGGCTGCCCTTTATCCCCTCTCCTTTTTGCCCTAGCCATTGAACCCCTAGCACAAATGATCCGTTCGAACCCAGATGTTAAGGGACTGGAAGTGGGAGGGCACCAGCACAAACTGTGTTTATTCGCAGATGACGTACTTATCTTCCTCTCCTCTCCCTTGACATCTGCCCCTACACTCCTTAACATTCTAGATAAGTTTGCCACCATTTCCGGTCTAAAGGTCAATCTACAAAAATCCAAGATTCTTAATATATCCCTCCCCTCCTCTCTCCAAGAGCAACTCCAACATGTCTTACCCTTCTCCTGGGCTCACCACAATCTACCCTATTTAGGTATCAAGCTAACTCCAGCTCTTACTGATCTTTTTGCTGCCAATTACCCCCCAATGCTATCCCATATCACAAAGCTAATGAAGTCCTGGTCTGCCTTACCTATCTCCTGGCTAGGTCGCATCACAGTACTTAAGATGGTTATACTACCCAAAATCTTGTTCCTCTTTCTAGAGTTCTCCCCATCTCCGTTCCCGCCTACTTCCTTCGCATTCTGCAGCGAAAAGCCTTAGCGTACACCTGGAACAACACCAGACCTCGCATCTCAAAGCTCGTTCTCCTCCAATACAAAACCAGGGGAGGCTTAGCTTTCCCTTCCTTTCAGAAATATTACCAAGCAGCGCAGATAGCCACACTAACTAAATACCATGCATCCAGTGAAACCCCCCTCTGGGTTTCTCTGGAGGCTGTAGATTGTAGCCCCCTCTCTGTGGCTAATATCCTCTGGCTAACACACAAAGATCGGGGAAAAATAACTAACCCTATAACCTGTCACTCTCTCCATATTTGGGACGCTCTTAAATTTAAATTTAAATTACAATCTTTACACAATCCTCTTCTGTCATACTTCCATAACCCCACTTTCTACCCAGCTTGGGTTTCTCCAAACTCCTTCTCGAATTGGGTAAATGCAGGCCTACTTAGGGCACACTCCTTCTTTGTCTCGGACAAATTTAAGACATTTCAAGCGATAAAAGATTCCTCTGACATTCCTAACTCTGAGATATTTCGCTACCTCCAACTTAAGCACTTCTTTGCCCCGCACAAACGCCTTGACTCATCCCTCCCTAGTTTTACTAGTTTTGAGCATGTTTGCTATAAAGATCCGCACGCCCGAGGACTAATCTCTATGATTTATGGGAATCTCTTAAATTCATCACCTGAGCTGCCTCTTCCTTACACGACCAAATGGGAACAAGATCTGAATCTTGATTTGGACACTGACAACTGGTCTGAGATCTGGCTGAACACCAAATCAGCATCACAAAACATTATTGCACTAGAAACAAATTACAAGGTCATGCTCCGCTGGTATCTAGTGCCCAAGCGTATTGCCAAATTTGCTCCCGCACACTCACCAAATTGTTTTCGAGGGTGCTTGGAAGCGGGCACTCATAGCCACATATGGTGGTTCTGCCCAGTGGTAGCCAAATTTTGGTCTGAGGTTTTTAGACAGATCTCGACAGTTGTCAAAACTAATATAAACCCCTCTCCGGATATAGCCCTACTTAATGTTAAACCAATTGGTATCAATAAAAGCTCCTTCAAATTGATGTTACAAATAACTACTGCCGCCAAACAAACAATTGCTAGGGCCTGGAAATCTCCTTGTCTATCTATACCTGAGACAATTCAAAGAATAACAAATGCAATGATCCATGCTAAGATCGAAGCAACAATACTTAATAACATTCCTAAATTTGAGAAGATTTGGCTCCCATGGACTGAGCATTTCCTCCCTGCCAACTTTGACCACACGCTACTTCTTCCATGAAGTAACACCTACATCCCCATATACCTATAATGTCTGACCTTTACTTCAATACCCCCCCCCCCCCGGCGAGGAACAAAACCCCCCACCCATCTCTTTCCCCTCCCCCTTCTCCCCTTTTCCTTCTCTATACTTAAGTCCTTTTCCTTCTGATACATTTTCCCATTTCCTCTTTTATCTATGGCTTAATTACTCTAGCACTCTGAGACAGTCAGTCTACATTCTGTACCTCCTCCAGTGATGCACATTACTAAGTGTAACCTAAATCTCTACTCTTCTGTATGGTATATAGAAGCTGAGTTTTTTTTTTTTTTGCAACTGATTGAGCGACTCTCCTCATGACACAGATTGTTCCCACATGGGGTGTCCGAGGGGATTGGTCAACTGTTCCAGTCTAATACTCAACCAAAGCAACAGTGATCCTATTGAATTGTGATATAGGTTTTCCAATGAATCCCTGTCTGCCGAATCCACCTCATTGCATCACTACACTGTATGACTATATTTACATGATGTAAATTTTCTGTTGCTATTGTCTGTTTCACATGTTAAACTGAATAAAATCTTTTGAATAAAAAAAAAAAAAAAAAAAAGAAAAAGAAGGGGCCCCACAGCTCCAGGCATTACGAGGAGGGACATGACCAGAATTGCCTGTGGAGTAGGTGGTGGATCCACCAAAGGGGGGGAAGTCATGAAGGTTATTCTGAACTGACTCCTCCATCGCCAAATTCTCAGAGCTCTGTGACTGCTGATTACCTCATTCAGAATTTCCAGCATCAGTATTAGTGATATCAGCATTGCACATTATATCACAACTAGCAGCACTGGCCTTATCCACACCATCACTGGTTACCCCAGCGTTACTATCATCATGAACATCAATTACCCCAGCAGGGCTCCCACCATTAGTATTAGTGGCAGCAGCACTGTTCTCGCAATCCATATGCTGGTAGTCCACCATGTCACTTCTCTGAGTCTCCTGTACTGTGAATGTCTGCTGGGTTAAACTAATGTTCCCACCACCCTCCAGAGCTCGATGTCCAGCAGATAAATCGGCTCCAACCTGGTGTTGCTCCTCACTGTCCTGCAGAGGCTGCAGAGTCTTCCCTTCAGGAGACACATTTGGTGGCAGCGTGCTTTGGACTGGTTCTACAGAGTCTGACTGTGAAGAAGACTCGGCCCTTCCACTCAATCTTGCCTCAAATTGGTCACAATTCCGGTACACCTCCTCCACTGGTCCCAGTTCTTCCAGAACAGCATCAATGTCCTTTGATACACTGGTCAGTTCAATGCCCAGGGAGTTCAGTTTGCTGTCATAAGATTTTCTTCTTGGGGTTGGCAGCTTTGAGTCTATAGGCAGAGTCAAAATTCTTCTGGATTTTAGCCTTGGCATTCCTCAGGGTCTCCATTCTCTTTACCAGGAAAGGAATCTTATCAGCCAGGTGCAGCTCATGTTCAGGCTTTAACCCCTTTTGCTTTGCGTCTGCAGGATGTTTAAAATCTTGGTCCACCTTTCCATCACCAGTACTGGGCTGAGGGTCTCTGCTGGGTGTAGAATGTTTCCCTGGAGCAGATTGTGGAAAATTTTTACCACCCTCATCTTTAGTATGTTGCAATTTAGAGTGTAATGAACATTCCTGGCCACTGCCCACCATTACACATTCCCTGTAATAGCCTCTCCCGTAGAAGCTATTACACAGTCAAGGAATCAGACTTATTCTCCCCATATTGATGAGGACAAGGGCATCTTTACCACAATGGCTCCTTTTCTTACATGGCCAGGGATCCCCAGCCATGTAAATAAATGGGACTCCGCTTTATCTGCACTCACTGGCCATTGAAAGTGGGTCCACTGCAGATTGCTTTTCAGAGGGCAGTAAGCACTGCCAAAAATGTGAAAGAGCCCTTAAGGTTAAAGTGATAGTAAACACACACTGTTTCATTTACATTGTCCCTTCTATTCCTGTTTGGGGGTGATAGTACTGTAAATATTTGAATAAAATCAAAAATCTAAGTACTGTACCTTTTTTCCTAATTGATATCCAGCTGTCACATGACCCATCTCTCTCCCAGCCTTTCTGCAGGGAAACAGTGGTAGGAGGAGCTTTTAATCCTCTGCTGTTGCTCACATGTTCAATACATAAATGTGTAAAGTTTTCAAGAGCTGTTGAAATTTCATGTTTCCATTGTAGAACAAGGTGCATAAATTTAGTATGAAGGCCACAGATGAACCCCTAAGAAGATTTGATTGGGGGGCTGACAGTGAACCCACACCCTGAGTGGCATGAATGTCGAATCACCCTTATATCCTACAGAGATATCAAATGGCAAGGATTGTGGATGTGTTTTTTAAGCCCAACTCCAGGCTTCATGCAAGGATACTTCATGTTTAGGAAGATCAACGGGTATTTTCTAGACTTGCTAAAAGTGTCCTTAATCTGAAAAAAGAAAAGGAGTGCAGCCACCCCAACTAAGGACTAGTAGGCTGCAATATATTACACCTTTGTATTTCACTTTTGATACGTTTTCATTTGTCCAAATAACACGTGGCAAAGATTCCCTCCACTTCCAAGAAATGGTCTGCTTTCCGCACAGTAATTTATAATAAACGATCTGCATGTGAAAGATAACATTGTTTATCCTCAGTTGGCACAACAATATGTGAACTCGTATAACCTGATTCAGTAAAGTGATGGGAGTAATCTAGGGTTTTGCTTTCATATTGACCAATATCTGAGTGTTTTTTTTTTTTTTTAATGTAGCCAAGTGCTCCCTTAGGAGTGGCTGGTAGTAGTGGTTCACCTTATAGCTGCCCTCAATCCCACCATATTTCACAGGCCGGGCCGGCTCTTGTTTTTGTTTGTTTTATTCAGGGAATTTAACTTGGATGGGGAAAAAGGGTGACTGTGGGATGCCCAAAGAATTGGTTACATGACCATCTATATGGCCGTGTATACACTTCACTTCTTCCAGCACATCTCTTCTGCAGACTATTCTTCTTTCACTTCTCTCCAGCACATCTCTTTTTTTCCTGACCTGAAGGGAAATTTATCAGGCTCACCTACTCCTTTCTCTTCATCGCCACCTAATAACTACACTCCTTTTTTCTCAATCAGCTCATCCCCCACAGTTTACTGCCCTCTTGTATCATTTAACCCTCCCTCCTAGATTGTAAGCTCTAACGAGCAGGGTCCTCTGATTCCTCCTGTATTGAATTGTATTGTAATTGTACTGTCTGCCCTAATATTGTAAAGCGCTGCGTAAACTGTCGCCGCGATATAAATCCTGTATAATAATAATAATAATAATAATAATCGCAGCTAGCACCTGGTGAGGTCTGCAATCTGTCAACAGGACCTCCGGACCACGGCCAGGGTCGTGACCCTTTAAAGTGTAGCTTAGTACGTTGGTGCTAGCTGGGCCTTTGAACTACAACTCCCAGCACATACCTCTTCCAGCTCCCAGGTTCACTCACCAACTCCAGTGGATACTTTAAAGTGTCCCAGTAGCACCTCTGCTGCTCTCCTGTTCCCTTGTGCGACTCCAAGAATCACAGCCACTCCTGGCTGCACCCGAACCTCCAGGCCTCTAGGTCACCCCCCCCCCCCCCAGACAGGGGGCTCCCTCCTGGGTAGAGGCCTCCACAGCGCCTCTGCTACATCTTCCAAACTTCCACACCGACTCCCCTCCTTGCTGGCAGACTGCTGTATTTAAGGAGGCCTGCCCCCTGCCAATCCAGACTGTAGATTGCTCAGCGCTCCTTGCCATACATCAGGAAGTGGCACCTCCTCATCCATCCCCCTCTCCAGAACATTCTGCTCAAGGGGGAGGAAACTCCAAGGGGTGTTCCTTCCTTCTGTCTCCAGCTCCTCCCTGAGCCACTCCCCAGCTCAGATCAAAACATTTAGGCCTGCACTTACAGTCAGGCCTGACTAAATTTTGCCTCTCCTAACAAAAACCTACCACAAAAACGCACCTATCACTATGGGGGCGCTACACTAATAATGCATTTTTTGGTGATTTTTAGGTAATACAAACAAGTCACCTATAAATAGCATAAGTTCTTACACACAATTCAGTATCTTCATTACATAAAGGGGTTTCTTATATCATTCTTTTATCATATAACAACTCAGTAGAAACCAATAAACTGGTTAGATTTGTTATTAAATCAACCGTAATCCTTGTTCAAACCAATGGGAACATGCTGTAAACGAGGATACTGTTTGAATAAGGAAGGAGGAGGAAAAGGAAGGAACTAGGGTATGGGAAGTTACAACTGGATTTGAAACGTCTATGTTTGATTGTATTGTTCACTCAAACTTAATAGTTACCATTATCTTTTAGGTAGAGGCCTTCAGATGGGTTATCCAAGCATGCCAAACTTTAGAAAATTTGTCTATGGAACCTTTCCCGTGTGCTAGCATAAGTTCAAAATGTGCTTACGAGCTGAGCCTTAGAATGACATCTGACAAGTTAGGGGCTAGGGTAGATTTCCATAGTTTGGATATTGTAAGTCTCGAGGCTATTAAAATTTTGGCTACGATAATTCAATAGTTTAATGGGTACAGGTCTAAATTAATTCCTAATAATGCCATTTCTGGTGTAAGTGTAGACAGGATTCCTGTGAGCAGTGGAGGCTCGCCCATAAGGACTCCTGGGGCAGCGCCCCGCCAAAAAAATAAGTAAGAAATAAAAATGAACTATAATTATTAACCAACAGCAGCACAGCTAGAAAGAAACTCCAAAGGAAAAAAAATCTTTGGAATTTCTCTCTAGCTGTGCTGCTGTTGCTAATTGCTAGAATAGACAGATTCGATAAGAAAGAGAAGTGTAATCTACCTAGCAACAGGGCAGAAGTCCCAAATCTCATTAAAAAGCCCTATCTAGAACACATTAAAATGAATTCTCCACCATCATTGGCTGCTTTCCAACATTCCATTCTAAGAATAGATGCTTTCTGGGGAGTCTGAATCTACAGACCTTAAACTGCCTAGTTTATTTGGTCTCTGCCTGAGGGGGGAGCCAAGATCTTCTCTGCCTGCAGTTACACATTCTGGCCAGCTGCCCAGTCATGTCCCCCCCTCCACAAGTCGCACTCCGACACTTGGTCTCTACCTCTTCAGCAGTGTTTCCACTCTCCACCAGGGACCCTTCCCCCACTCACCATCCTGTACAGAGCAGAGGAGAAGGACATGAGGGATTGCTCAATGGAGGAGAGGAAGCCTGGATGGATCATCATGGTTGACTACAGCTGCAGGCAGTGCTGTGTTATGGCCTAGGCCGACAAGGCCCAGGCCTAGGGCGGCACCTTGGGGGGGCGGCCCCCCCTACCTGTCCTCCTGCTGAGTCAGCACATTGACTGCCGAGGTCACTGGCTGCAGTGTTCGGCCAGCGTGTGTCAGAGCAGAGTGCTCACAGTTCCCCCCCCCCCCCCTCTTCATAGACAGGAGACTAGGAGAGCACACAGAGAGATCGTTGGCTTTCCCTCCTATGTCCTGACTCCTCCAGGTGCACATGAAGTCACCAGGGCCGTCGGATTGTGGCTTCAGCAGGCAGACTTCGCTACACAGTGTATATCCTGGAGGGGTGAGTAAAATATGATCCTCCATCCTCCTGTCTCCCTGCTTATCTGTACTCCATCTTTCACTTTGTTTCTCCTATCTCACTGACTGTTATCAGAAATAGGGATTCTCTGGCAATTAACCCTCTGTGTCCTTGGTGCTAGGAGAGGTTTGTGCTTCTCTTCCCTGCCTTTCATAGCTACCTGCTAATGCTGCCTTCTGAAATATGAAGAAAGTGTCATTTCTCATTATAGATCTTCATTTTATTGCCCATCCTGCTGATTACATTTAAAGCGGAATTCCACCCTATTAAAAGTCAGCAGCTACAAAAAGTGTAGCTGCTGACTTTTAATAATTGGCCACTCACCTGTCCCACAGCCCAGCAATGTGGCCCCCTAAAGCCTCGCTAATCTCCGTCTCTTCTCCCCAGCATCACTAGTGTGGGCACCCGGTTCTAACAGCTTGTGGTTTACAGCCGGGTGCACACTGTGCATGCACAAGTCACGCTGCGCGTTCTGTATGGCTGGGCAATCTTTTCTGGGACCTGTGACATGTCCCAGAAGATTGCAGGGAGGGAGGGGGGTGAGGAGAACTTCTGTTCAGCACCGCCCCCCCCCCCCAAAAAAAAAAATTATATGGGGGTTAATGTACCCTGCGGTTGACGGTCGGCAAGTGGTTAATGATAGGTCTGGAGATGGCAGTTTTAATACCTTTAATATTGTTGTTAGTTCTGATGTACACCATGAGTGGTTTGATAATTAATGAGAAAATTATGGGAGAAAGGGGACATCCTTGCCTTGTCCCGTTAGAAAGGGTCAGGGCCGTCTTTAATATTGATTGGACCCTGGGCAAATATTTTCTTGCCCTCCCCCCATGCAATTTCACTCTCTACCTGCTCTGAGACATATAATAAATAGCAACTAGACTCATCTAATCAATTTACTGAGTCAGATCTGCAGGGATTTTGATTGGTTGCCAGAGGTCACAGCATATCATTGACCCTTACTGTCTGGTTTAGTTTGCTAGAGGTTACAGCACATGCTTTCTGCTTCTTTGGTTGCGCGAGATTACTGTACATCAATACTGCTCACTCAATGGTTGCTAGAGGTTACTGCACATCATTACTGCCCACAGATTGGTTGCTAGAGGTTACAGCACATCATCTCCTCACTGCCTGCACACCATGGACTGGGGAGCACAAAGTTGCTTTCCTGACACCACAGAAATGTGCTGCCCTTTAGCAGATACACAGCAGTGCCATCAATTATCAATGACATCCTCATGCATAGCTGACATGTGCTGTGGACTTTCAAGCATGCCTTTGTCTCCCCAGTGGGCAGCATCCAGTATAGGTGATGGTGAATATGACCTCAGGGGGGCATGATATACATATGAATGCCACCTTTGTTTATAGCACAGCTGGCCGCCAATATTTACATATGAATGCTGCCGCTATTTATATATCAATGCCGGTTATTTACATGTAAACATAGGATCTGCAGGTGAGTCACCTGTACACAACAACAGGGCAGAGTTGTTGGGCAGCTTTAGTAGCAGCACTTAGATATCGGGACACAGCACAGGTCTAAAACTTCAAGGGGCAAGGGAATTTAAACCAGGATAGTTGGCAAGTATGAGGCAGCCGCTTTGGGCCCCACAACAATGACAGGGCCCAGGGCAGCTGCCCCTTTTGCCCTGCCTTAAAGACGGCACTGGAAAGGGTAAAGCTATTAAAGACATTGCCAGAGGTAAGCACCCTAGCTGTCGGTAGTATATATATAGGGCCATTATGGCTTCATGTAGGAAACCATGTATACCACATTTTTAAAGGTTCTCTGCAATGTAGTTCCAATGCACCCTATCAAATGCCTTCTCCGCATCCAAACCAAGAAGCAGAGAAGGCAATTGACAGTGCTCCACACGGTTTATTAAAGGAGAAGTATGGCCTGAGCTCATTTAACCACACTTCTCATATGGGTCACAGGAGTGCAATTCGTTTTGCACTCCTGTGACCCGTTTTCAGCAGAGAGTAGACTAAAGTCCGTTCTCTGCTGATGTCACTGGATTTGGGACAGGCACCGCGTCATCACGACTTCAGGAGTCGGGATCCGCCAGGTGCCTGGACCAACAGCCGTCTCAGCCACTCAGTGAGCCGCTGAGCCCCTGAGACAGCCAATCCTCGCTCATCCACAGCTCAGCGCTCCAGTGAGCATGGAGGAGCAGAGGGGAGAGCTGCTGAGTGACAGCCAGCAGGTCTCCGCTCGGGGATCAGAGAGAACTGAGCCATCGGCGGTGTTCGGTGGCTCGGTTCTCAGTCTACAGACGCCAGGGGACAGATGCAGTATTGGACCGATGCTGCATCCATCAAGGTAAGTATAAAGGGGGAAAACAACGAAAACCCATACTTCTCTTTTAAGTTGATCATCCTTCTAGTACTATCCTGGCCTTGTCATCCTTTAACAAACCCCACTTGCTCTGGTTCAATTAGTTGGGGCATTATTTCTAATAAACGATTGGCTAGAACTTTTGAGTATATTTTTAGGTCAGTATTCAATAAGGATATGGGCCTATAGTTTATGGGTGATGAGGGATCTTTGCCTTGTTTTGGCATAGTAATAATAATAGCTTCAAGCATTTCCTTGGGGAATGCTTTATTATTTGCTGCGTAATTATATAATTTCCCAGATGTGGTGTTAGAATTTTGTTAAACGGGGGCGTGTCTGGATGTGAACGGCGGATGTCTGGGTGAAGAGCTCCGCTCACCTTACTAGCTATCCTGCTTCATCCTTTGCCATCCATTCACTCTGAGCACTCAGGGAGGCTGGGAACATTTGAGGACTAGTCTGCCAGGCCCTAGGTGATCATCACGGGGTGTATTGCTACGGCCGGCCGGCCGGCTCCATAAATCGAGGCCACGGCTTGCGGCCTAGTCCGCGGAGCACTGCTGTCCATACAGAGAGCGGCCATCCATACCTCCATTGGCATTCATCAGCACAGTAAACCATCGTAGAGTGCTTCCTGAGGTTATGCAGCTGAATATCTGTGAGTACTGAGACAGAATATATGCAACCCTTGCTATAGAATATCATCACCTCTGTCATCTCCTCCCTGAGGGGCTCATTTGGACAGTGGGGGTGTGCAAAGTGACGGCCTGGGCACCTATAACGCGATAAGAAGCACACCTGGCCAATTTCTGCCCCCTCTGCTGTTAACATACATACTTTATATATCTGGTATCTGGCAGTGGAAGGCGTGTAAATTATTGTGACGGCGGAATGATGGTTAAATATGGTCCCCCTGCATCTGCTTCGGCGGCAGAGCAAGTAGCCAGATTCAGGCAGCAGGAAGGAGATGACATCACAATGGGCCCCGAGCCTACATCGCAACTCCTACCACGTGCAACTTCTCTTGCTCAGACATATCAGGCGCTGACTGCATCTGGGCCGGCTATCTTTGAAACACAAGGTGAACCGAGCTTAGGGTTGGATACCCCCTACAGTCCTGCTGATAGTAATGCTTCTGGGCCACCCGTTGCGGAACCCACCCTGGCTGAGATTATGTTGGCGATTCAGGACTGCAAGTCATCTCTGTCGCTACAAATCGAGACTATCCGCATTGATAATTCTCTACTGAAACAAGATGTACAGACGCTGAGGGAGAGAACTGGAGCGGCGGAAGACCGTATAAGTACCTTGGAAGATACAGTTCAACCACTCTCGGCTGAGGTGCGGACACATACAGCGGAGGTGGCGGCCCTCCGTGCCAAACTCGAAGACCTGGTGAATCGTTCTAGGAGGAACAACCTCCGCTTTGTAGGATTCCCTGAGCGCTCTGAGGGCTCCCGACCTGAGCGATATCTACACTCATGGCTACGAGACGTGCTGGGAGCTGAAAATCTGTCCCATGCTTTCCTCATAGAGAGAGCACATCGTACTCCTCCCCGTGCACCGAATCCTGGGACACCACCGCGATCTCTGATTGCGCGAATCCTTAATTTCCAGAATAAAGTGAGGATTCTGCGAAAGGCCAGAGAGAAGGGCCCACTCAAGTATAATGGAAACACCATCTCCATATATCCTGATTTCTCAGCAGATGTACAGCGTCAACGGGTATCCTTCTCCGCGGTAAAGAATCGCCTACGACAAGAGGGGTTGCAATACGCTATGCTCTTCCCTGCCAAGCTGAGGGTCACTTACAAAGGTAAATCTCACTTTTACAATATCCCTGCGGAAGCTATGGTCTGGCCTGAGGACCGGTTTGGCCCGCAACGTGGAAGGGGCCGCACGGGTCAATCTCAGAGGTAAGACTGCTATCCTTTCCTTTGGAACGTGTGATAGGCTAAACACCGGTTCTGTAAGCTACTGGACCTCTGCTGTGACTATAAAGGTGTCCCTCACACTTGTTTTTCCCGGTTGAGGCCTTAATTGACACTTAACATTACCATTGGAATTATAACTCCTGTTGGAGATGTGTTGATAGGACGCATATTTCAGCATTTTTCTGATCTCTCCTTATCTTGGCACTCGCGGTGGTGCCCTGTGCTCTGTGGGCGTCTGGATAAACCTTTACAAAAATCAGGAAAATCTCACGTATACTGATATCTATGCCCCCTTGTCTGGTTCGGTGCACACATAGTATTAGCTTGGGGCAAGTTTGAGAGCAACCGTGCCTTTGTTGGCCCCTTGATGAACAGGGGGCAGTTTTGGGAGCAGCACACGGATTGTTGTCCACAACACCTCCCCATATTACTTTACTTTTCCTGCAGACGCACTGGATATGTTTCAAAGGAGCCGACACCTGCACCACTAACCCCATCCCACTTATGGCAGAGCCATGGGAACTGTTCGAAGAAATCTTTTTTCTGGGTTTGTTTTTTTTGTTGAACTTTTCGATGTTTCGGGATCCAAGCTCGCTAAGTTGGGGATGGTTGAGCTGGGTGGGAAGGGTGGAGAAGGGTGGGGTTATACCTTGGACCTGTTCCGGTCCACCGGGATGTTTGTTAGATTATTATTTTTTCTTTTTTTTCTTATGTCCATACATGCAAGATATCTGGAGTTATCAGATGGTTCATGGGTATATCTACATTCTATGAGTGGGCTTGAGCCCCATGTTGCCGAATATCTATGTATCCTATCTGCTATAGAATTTGTACTATATTTTGTAGATGGCTAATCCATTGAGGGTTATCTCATGGAATATAAGGGGGGCGGGCTCTCCTCACAAGCGGTCCTTAGTCTTCTCATTCCTTAAACGCTATAAACCACACATTGTTTGTCTGCAAGAGACGAAATTAGTTAAGGAAAGACTACTTTCATTTAAAAGATCATGGGTGGCTCGCTCGTATCATGCCACTCACACCACTTACTCCAGGGGGGTCTCTATTTTGTTAGCCAAATCATTACCTGCTGACATTCTATCCGTAAAAACAAATCCGGACGGCCGGTACATTATACTCACTGTACAAATAGCTAGAAAGACATTAACGTTGGTCAATATTTATGTACCTCCTCCATTTAACCCAGATCTGTTCTCTAAATTATCGCTTATCCTTGTGGAATGGACCCCTGGACCAATACTGTACATGGGTGACTTTAACGCTGTGTTAGACCCCCTATTGGACCGCTTGGGAGGTAGTGGTAAATCCTGCCCCTCTTTTGTGGACTGGGCTGGAGTCTATAATCTTACTGAGCTGTGGAGGTGGAAACATCCCACTGACCTCCAATATTCATGTCACTCTGATTCATTCTCCACTATGTCTCGTATTGACTTGGCTTTTGCCACGCCGGATGCTCTCCCGTTGGTATCGTCAGCATCCTATCTGCCCAGGGGGGTGTCTGACCACGCACCTCTGGCAGTGGATCTCCTCCTCCTACCCGTACAAGGGCCTGTTATGTGGCGCATGGGACCACAATGGCTGGAGGACGAGATTGTACAGAGATCATGCGGGAGGGACATAGTGGACTATTGGAGGCTCAATCGAGGATCTACTGATCCCTCCAATGTTTGGGAGGCATCTAAGGCTGTACTAAGGGGTGCCTTTATGTCTATGACGGGTGTATTGCGTAAAAACGCAATTCAGTGTACCAGGGAGTTGGAGGAGGCAATGGTAGTGGCCGAGGCAGACTATGTAGCGCAACCAGATTCCTCTAGATGTGACCTGTGGCTCACTAAACGCAGAGAATATGAACTCAAGTTGCTAGACTTAACCAAAAAACGCATGTTACATGTGACACAAAAAATATTTGAACATGGCAACAAGGCTGGAAGACTCTTGGCTTACCTAGCTAGGCCTGACCATGTCCCTGTCTCTATCCCTCAAATTCTTACTCCACAGGGGGGGGATTAGTGACGTCCCACAAGATATTGTGGGGGCATTCCTGTCCTTTTACAAAGATCTCTATACTACAGGGGTCCACTATTCAGATGAGAGTCTGACTGGTTACCTTACACAAATCTCACTACCTCAATTAACGGCTCAAGATTCGGAGGATCTGGAAGCCCCCATTACAGTAGAGGAAATTACAAGGGCGATTTCCCAACTCCCAAATCATAAATCCCCAGGCCTGCATGGCTTCCCAGCCGAGTGGTATAAGAAGTTTGCCTCGCTACTTAGTCCTCTACTTCTTAATACTTATAACGCAGCCTTGAAGGAGAACACTCTCCCACCATCCATGAGGAAGGCTCTAATTATATTATTATTGAAGCCCAGAAAAGACCCTTTACTTTGTGACTCGTACCGCCCTATATCTCTTATAAATGTGGATGTCAAAATTCTTGCTAAAGTACTAGCCAATCGCCTTAATTTAATTATTGGAAAACTGGTAGGCTGTGATCAGGGGGGTTTTATACCAGGGAGATCCACTAGGATGAATATCCGTAGGCTGTCTCATAACTTACAATACCCTCATGATTGTGAGCCCACTAGAGTAATTGTGTCACTTGACACTAAAAAGGCATTTGATAGTGTAGAATGGCCATACCTATTTAAAGTCTTAGAACACTATGGATTCGGTCCACGCCTGATAGCCTGGATCAGACTTCTATACTGTTCCCCAAAGGCTCATATCAGGGTTAACTCCACGGTGACGGAGGCGTTTCCAATAACTAGGGGCACCAGGCAGGGGTGTCCTCTGTCCCCCCTCCTGTTTGCCCTGGCCATGGAGCCCCTAGCCATACAAATTTGTGCCGCTTCCCAAATTAAAGGTCTCCCAGTTGGCACTATTGAAGAACGCATATCACTATATGCTGATGACACTCTGGTATATCTGGCTGACCCACAGGACTCCCTCAAACGACTATTATCTCTTATAAATACTTTCAGGGACTACTCGGGTTTCAGGGTGAATTGGGAAAAGTCTACCCTTTTCCCCCTGGTCCAGGCAGCTATACCACTGATCTATACAGGATCCCAATTGCAGGTTGTTGCCTCATTTAGGTATCTGTGCGTGATAGTGCAATTGCCGCTTTCTAGGTATATCGAGAATAACATATACCCTTTATTGAAACAGCTGCAGGAACACACCCAGAAGTGGATGGATCTCCCTCTGGATCTCATGGGTAGGGCTAATATCATTAAAATTATCTATCTTCCCAAGCTACTTTATGCCCTGGCCAATGCTCCATGCAGGGTTCCAAAATCCATTTTTAAGCACATTGACTCCATCTGCACTACTTTCCTATGGCAGGGTGGGTCACCTAGATTAGCTCTCGAGACACTCCGACTTCCTTCTCACCTGGCTGGTCTGGCCTTCCCCAATTTTTATCTGTATTATTTGGCCTCCCAGCTAGTATTTATACATGACTGGCTACACCCCAACGATACCAATGCATGTACTAGTACAGAGGGGGCCATTGCCTCCTCTATGGAAACACTCCATAATGTGATTTATAGATACCGTGCCCCGGATAGACCAGGTACGGCCATAATACACATGTCCCTCTCTCTCTTTTTCGGATAATCAAAACTAAATTTGCTCGGGAGGCCTGGGATGCCTCACCAAATATGCCCCTGTGGTGTAATGGTACCCTTAAGGGGTTGGAATCTATACCGGACCCTGTGAGGTGGTCCTCTCTGGGAATTAAATACTTGTGTCATCTCTTTGATACGCAGGGCTTCAAACCCTTTCAGCAACTCCAGCAGGAGTTTGACCTCCCAAATTCTTATATTTTCTATTATTACCAGCTGAGACATGCAGTCAGAGCACAGTTTGGTGATCTGGATAATCCGCTCTGCATGCCTTCACTGGAAAAATTATTGAGAGATCCTGCTACCACTAAACTCATCTCACTCTATTATATGACCTTGATAACAGACACAAACCCTAGATTCAGGGCTGCCCAAACAAAATGGACTGACTTAGATATGCAAATTACAGAAGAGGACTGGACGGAATTTACAGACACGTTCAAATCATCGGTCATTTCTTCCAAAGACAGAGTTATTCAAATTAAAGTCTTTCACCAATCTCATCTCACCCCCCATAGACTTCGTAAAATGGGCTTGTCACACACGGATATGTTTTAGGGGATGCGGTCAGCAGGCAGACTTTCTGCATTGTTTCTGGACGTGCCCGACGGTGCAGAGTTTCTGGAAAGAAATTGGCTCGTTCATTTCAATGGCCTTGGGCCTTCCCAACATTATTAATCCTAAGAACTGCCTGTTAGGAATCTTCGGTGATTTATCGTTATCCGCCTCAGCAAAGAGACTTCTTCGTATCCTCTTCTTCTATGCAAAGAAGTCTCTCTTGCTGACATGGAAGAGCTCACAAATGTTAAACAAAACACTGTGGTTGAAACGTGGTAAGTATATTGTTTGATCAGTAGAAACACTGTTTGGTTTATTCAGTCATTGTTGCGTATTATCCCGCTCATTGTAATTAGGAGTACCATCTCCCCCTGAGTTGCATTCCCCTAACCGGTTGGTAGACGGGGTCTAGAATATCTTAGGACGAGGAGAGAAGGATTCTAGTTTACACTGAAATATGTCCCCATTGCGTAGTAATTAGTCAAAGTTGGTGTCACAAAACAAATTGTAAACACTCGAGAAGGTACAGTCGTTCTCTCTGAAGAAACGTATCTTCTTCTCCTATGCTTCTTCAGAGAAACGACTCCGCCTATTGCTATTTAGTGGCTTCTAAGGATTGTC
>BLSH010313717.1:13590-26784 GCA_018402905.1 Glandirana rugosa | reverse complement strand
GTCTGGCCTTCCCCAATTTTTATCTGTATTATTTGGCCTCCCAGCTAGTATTTATACATGACTGGCTACACCCCAACGATACCAATGCATGTACTAGTACAGAGGGGGCCATTGCCTCCTCTATGGAAACACTCCATAATGTGATTTATAGATACCGTGCCCCGGATAGACCAGGTACGGCCATAATACACATGTCCCTCTCTCTCTTTTTCGGATAATCAAAACTAAATTTGCTCGGGAGGCCTGGGATGCCTCACCAAATATGCCCCTGTGGTGTAATGGTACCCTTAAGGGGTTGGAATCTATACCGGACCCTGTGAGGTGGTCCTCTCTGGGAATTAAATACTTGTGTCATCTCTTTGATACGCAGGGCTTCAAACCCTTTCAGCAACTCCAGCAGGAGTTTGACCTCCCAAATTCTTATATTTTCTATTATTACCAGCAGTCAGAGCGCAGTTTGGTACTCTGGATAATCCGCTCTGCATGCCTCCACTGGAAAAATTATTGAGAGATCCAGCCACCACTAAACTCATCTCACTCTATTATATGACCCTGATAACAGACACAAACCCTAGATTCAGGGTTGCCCAAAAAAAATGGCCTGACTTAGATATGCAAATTACGGAAGAGGAATGGACGGAATTCACAGACACGTTCAAATCATCGGTCATTTCTTCCAAAGGCAGAGTTATTCAAATTAAAGTCTTTCATCAATCTCATCTCACCCCCCCATAGACTTTGTAAAATGGGCTTATCACACACGGATACGTGTTTTAGGGGATGCGGTCAGCAGGCAGACTTTCTGCACTGTTTCTGGACGTGCCCAGCGGTGCAGAGTTTCTGGAGAGAAATCGGCTCGTTCATTTCAATGGCCTTGGGCCTTCCCAACATTATTAATCCTAAGAATTGCCTGTTGGGAATCTTCGGTGATTTATCGTTATCCGTCTCGGCAAAGAGACTTCTTCGTATCCTCTTCTTCTATGCAAAGAAGTCTCTCTTGCTGACATGGAAGAGCTAACAAACGTTAAACAAAACACTGTGGTTGAAACTGATTAACCACTTCCCGACCGCCGTATGCAAAATGATGGCCGGGAAGTGGCTCAGTTATCCTGACTGGACGTCATATGACGTCCTCAGGATAACAAGCCGCCGCGCGCCCAGGGGGGGCGCGCATCGCGGCGATCGGTGGTGTGGGAGGTCAGTCTGACCCCCGCAATACCGATCTCAGTAAAGCGCTTCGATCCGAAGCACTTTACCATGTGACCAGCCGTGACCAATCACGGCTGGTCAGAGTGTAATGCAGGAAAGCCCTTTATCGGCTTTCCTGTACTCAGGTCTGCAGACCTGATGAGGGGAGAGCCGATCGGCTGCATCCCTGACAGGGAGGGTTTGTGCTGATGATTTATCAGCACAACCCTCCCTCGGATCGCCACCCTAGACCACCAGGGAGCCTGCCCAGGGACCCCCAGGGATGTGCCCACCCAGGACCACCAGGGAGCCGACCAGGGACCACCAGGGAGCCAATCTGGACCACCAGGGAGACCCCCCTAGACCACCAGGTAAGTGACATATTGCCCAATGTGGATGGCACTCAGTGCCACCTTCAGATGCCACCCTAGACCACCAGGGAATGAGTCCCTATCAATGTTTATGCCCACCAGTGTCCCTATCAGTGCCAACCAGTGCCCCTATCAACGCATACCAGTGCCACATATCAGTGCCCACCATTGCCACCTACCAGTGCCCACCTATCAGTGCCCATCAGTGCCACCTATCAGTGCCCAGTGCCGCCTATGAGTGCCAATCAGTGCTGTCTATTAGTGCCCACCAGTGCCGCTTAGCAGTGTCCGTCAGTGCTGCATATCAGTGCCCATCAGTGCTGTATATCAGTGCCACCTCTCAGTACCCGTCAGTGCTGCTTATCAGTGCCGCCTAACAGTGCTCATCATCGCTGCATATAAGTGCCTCATCATCAGTGCCACCTCATCAGTGCCGCCTCATCAGTGCCAATCAGTGTTGCCACATCAGTGCCCGTCAGTGTAGCCTCATCAGTGCCCACCAGTGATGGAGAAAATTTACTTATTTACAAAGTTTTGTGACAAAAATAGAGAATTTTTTTTTTTTTCTAAATTTTCGGTCTTTTTTTATTTGTAGCACAAAAAATAAAAACCGCAGGGGTGATCAAATACCACCAAAAGAAAGCTCTATTTGTGGGAACAAAATGATAAAAAATTGCGCAATTGTCATTCAAAGCGCAACAGCACTGAAAACTGAAAATTGGTCTGGTAGTAAAGTGTTCTAAGTGCATAGTATTGAAGTGGTTAATGATGCGTTACCCCTGTATAAAGTCACATTTGATCTTAGGAAAAGAGGAGCAGGATTCTATAAGATCTGGGGCAGATGGTTGGCCAATCCCCTTACATTGAGTCCCCCTCTACCATGAAGATTAATGTTACTCGCCCTATTATGCATTGTTGCTGACTTATTTGGTTTGTCACAAAGATAACTAGTCTATGTTATATGAATGGTGGACTCCGGCCTAGTCAACTAGAGATGTATCTATATATTACTCACTGAACAATATGTCTAGGAAATCTTGACCATGCATGAACCATTGATATCTTGTATTGGATTATCTGATATGATGCCTGAAGGGCTACTGTTTGTTTTAGTGTTTGTATGTCTTTCAAAAAACAATAAAAATATCTTAAAAAAAAAAAAAGAAGAATTTTGTTAAACGCTTTGAAATATTTGCTTGACAGTCCTTCTCTTGGGGAGAAATTGAATGACTTTAATTTATTTTTCTGTAATTGGTTCGATTTACTAAGGGAGTTGGGGGTCTATATTAGGAAGATTCATTTTCTCCAAAAATCTTTCTATGTCTAGTGTTTGGGGTTGTTACGTCATTTTTAATATTAACCACCTCAATACCGAGGCTGTTTTTTGGGTTCGGGGTTTACAAGTTAAAAACAGTTTTTTTGCCCCCCAAACATTATATATTTTTTTTCTAACATCCTAGAGAATAAAATGGCGGTCATTGTAAAACTTTATGTCACACTGTATTTGCGCAGCGGGCTTCCAAGCGTGCTTTTTTTGGAATAAATTCAGTTTTTTTAGTTAAAAAATAAGAAAACAGTAAAGTTGGGCCAATTTTTTCCATATTGTGAAAGATAATGTTACGCCACGTAAAATGATACCCAACATGTCATGCTTCAAAATTGCGTCCGCTCGCGGAATGGCGACAAACTTTGCAACTTAAAAATCTTCATTGGCGACATTTAAAAAATTCTACAGCTTAGCAGTTTTGAGTTACAGAGGAGAATTATTGCTCTCGCTCTAATGATCGTGGCAATACCTCACATGTGTGGTTTGAACAACGTTTTCATATGGGACTTAAGATATGCGTTCGCTTCTGTGCGCAGCTCGCGAGGACGGGGAGCTTTAATTTTTTTTTTTTTTTTTTACATAATCAAGTTTTATTCAGATTTCACAAAATCCAGTATATAAAATACAACAAAACAATAAGAAATAGAAAATTGACAGTACATAACCACCACATCAGAAAAGCAAGGAAAATAAAATAAATACAAAACGAGTCAAAATCAAAAGGGGATAGTTATACCCCAATGTTAACCTGAGGGAATAAAGGCTCCCAATAAAATGCAGGATGTGCGGGACCAACAATACACTACAGTGTGATTGCAAACAAGGTCCAACCTTGGAGCCATACGTGAGTCTGTAATGACAGACTCCAACCTGGACCGGGCCCTCCAAACCCACCCCCGCCACACCATCAGCAAGTTGGGCGCCATAAAGGGGAGGAAGGCAGGTCCGGGAAGGCACAGTCCATACACATTTCCCCCAGTTCGCATCTAGACCAAGGGAAGGACAAGCCAACCCCTGTCATCTGTGTGTAACCCCCGGAAGGGTAGAAGAAAAAGAAGGAGAAAAAAAAAAGGAAAGGGGGGAGGGGAAGGTGAGATGAGGGAGGTAAGGAGATGAAGGAGGTAAGGAGACGGAGGAGGGGTAACACCAGATCAATAATTAACACCAGGCATGCCTTCAAAGTACATCAGTGGGGTCTACCCCAAAAGAAAAAAAAGGGGGGGAGAACCCCTCACCAGGGTCGCACAGGTCCACGTGGGTTACACTCAGGGAGGCTCACAGGCCGGATGGCGTTTCTTGACTACACATTGGAATCTCGTGTGAGTAGTATTGCCAACCAGCCCAGGTATCTCTGAACCTATCTTAATTGTCTCTGGCCCTAGCAATCCACCTCTCGGCTTCCATGATAGTATATACCTCCCTTTTCCAATCCTGAAGGGTCGGGCACCTGGACTTCTTCCAAAACCTCGGTACGAATGCCTTAGCCGCATTTAGCAGGTGCGGGATCACACTGCGTTTGTACAGTTTGTAAGAGGCTGGCATACCGTGGAATAGGAAATGCAACGGTGAACATTCGATATTCCTCAGCTTGCGGATCCAAGGGGTAATGGCCTCCCAAAATTCCTTGATCATGGGGCACGTCCACCAAATGTGGAGAAACAAACCTTGCTGGCCACACCCCCTCCAACACCGCTTATTAGCAGATGGAAACATCTGGGCCAGCCTGGACGGGGTTCTGTACCACCTAGCTAAGAATTTAAATGAGGTTTCCTGAATCTGAGAGGACAATGAGGACGCGTGGGCGAATCTAATCAACCGATGTATCTGAGGTGGTGTGAGTTCCACTCCTAACTCCCTCTCCCATTCTCTAATGTAATAGGGCGTTCCGGTGTCCAAGGAACCCAAAATGAGCCCATACATCTGCGACAGCAGATGCCTAGACTCCAACAGGTCCATACATAGGGATTCAAATTCGGTGAGAGAACGAAGCGGTCTTAGACCCAGAATCAATGACCGAAAAAAGCTATCCAGTTGCCTATGCCTCCAGGCCGCAAAAGGTATGGTCCCCATTTGTGCCCGCAAAGATGGCAGCGACAACAACCTCCGCTCAGGGGCAAGTCGTGTACATTGGCACTTCCTGTCAGGGGCCCAGAAGCCCAAGGAACCCTTCTCCTCTCCCGGAGCAAACCACGGGTAGCCAACCAGTGGCGCCAAGGGCGAGGTGGGGGGGGCAAATTTACCGACCGCATTCAACCTGTCCCAAGTAGAGAGGGTTGCAGTAGTCAGGGGGGGGTCCAGTCCGACAGTCCTCTAGAAAGGCAGGGCACCCACGGGGCGCCAGCAAGATCTCTACCCGCCATAGTCTTCTCCAGGTTGACCCAGAGCCTAGTCTTACCATCGTGATTCCAATTTAGAATGCGGACCAAAGCCATGGCTTTGTAGTAGATGGCTACGTCAGGAAGGCCAAGACCACCGCACCGCTTATTCCTTTGCAAAAGGTCATAAGCCAAACGGGGATGCCTGTTCTGCCAGACGAATAGCTGGAAGCATCTGCGCAACCTCCGGAAAAAGACCCTAGGAAGGGAGATAGGGACAGTGTATAGAAGATAGATTATACGGGGCAGAATAGTCGTCTTGAGGGCACTGATGCGCCCAAACCAGGTCAGAGGAATGTCTTTCCAGGACTGAAGGTCCTTCTCTATAGAGGTCAGCAACTTGCCAAAGTTGAGGTCATAGAGCGCCGCATGGTCAGGGGAGATATGCGTACCCAAGTATGGGAGGGATCCCTTACACCACCTAAAAGGGAAGGCCTGACCTAGAGATTCCATCAAAGAGGTAGGGACATTGATCAGTAGAAGCTCGGATTTGTCAAAGTTGATCTTATAGTTTGACATTAATCCAAACTCCTGAACCTCGCCCATCACGACCGGCAGTGTAACCGAGGGATTGGATAGGTAGAACAACAGATCATCCGCATATGCAGACACCTTATGCTCCCGGGAGCCTATCATCATTCCCTTAATATCGGGATTAGCCCTCACCCAGCAAAGAAATGGCTCGAGCACCAGGGCAAAGAGCAGCGGAGATAGGGGGCACCCCTGCCTAGTCCCATTCAGGACGGGCAGGGGATCTGACAGCACCCCGTTCACCCGAACCCTTGCCGAATTATCGGCATATAGTGAGCTAATCCAACCCAGCATGCGGTCCCCCAGCCCCATCTCCCGAAGCACAGACAACAGGTAGAGACCCTATCAAAGGCCTTCTCAGCGTCCATCGAGATGACCACGCAAGGGCTCCGAGAAGGGCCATACTTCGCCCAATGCAGGACATGGAGGGCCCTAATAGTGTTATCCCGGGCCTCACGGCCCAACATGAAGCCGGTTTGGTCCGGGTGGATCAGGGCTGTCACATGTTCCTGCAGGCGAAGGGCCAGTAATTTGGCCAGAAGTTTAGTGTCAGCATTCAACAGGGAGATGGGGCGGTAGTTAGAGCACAGCTGGGGATCTCTACCAGGCTTGGGCAAAACCACAATGTGCGCCATCAAAGCCTCGGGAGGCAAGGATGAGGAGGGGCTAGGGAGTTGAAGTAGTCGCACAATGGGCCCTCGAGCAGCGGAAGGAAGGCTTTGTAGTATGCATTACAAAAGCCGTCCGGGCCCGGACTCTTCCCGGCCGGGAGAGCTGCCACCGCCACCCGAAGTTCATCCACCGTGAACGGCCCCTCCAACTCCTCCAGCACTTCTGAAGGAAGGGGAGGGAATCTGGATCCCCTTACATAAGCCCGCAAAGTTTGGGACTCTTTCTGCGGGTCAGCCGCCGGCCGTGATGGAGGGAGGTTATATAAGGACTCGTAGTAGCGTCTAAACTCAGACGCAATGTCCCTAGAATCGACAAGGGCTGTACCTCTAGCCGATAGATTGTGGACGTGTTTCAGAACCTGTTGCCACCTTAATTGCCTCGCTAACAGCCTCCCGCACTTGTTACCTTGTTCGTAGAAACGATGCGCATAAAATCTCAGCTTATCTCTCGCCCTACGGTACAAGCACTGGGCGAGTTCTGTTCGCAAACCGGACAGTTGATCCGCAACCCCAGGGGAAAGGGTCACCTTGTGGTTGGTCTCAAGGTCATGAATGCGGTCGAGAAGACTCGCCAGTTCTTTCTGCTTCTCCTTCTTAAGGCGGGAACCCTGGGAGATCAACTCCCCTCGAATTACCGCCTTGTGGCCTTCCCACACTGCACACTGTGACACGTCGCCTGGTACATTAAGGTCAAAATAATTATTCAAGGACGTAACCACTGCCTCCCTGACCCCTACATCATCCAGCAGGGCATCGTTCAGTCTCCATGAACGAGCTCCCTGATGCACAACGGGCCCGCTAAGACGTATAAGGACTGGAGCATGGTCTGAGATGGTGATACTTCCAATTGAGGCATCGGTCACTGCGCTAAGGTAGTACTGATCCACGAAGATCAAGTCCAACCGGGAGTATACGTCATGTGTCTTGGAATAATAGCTGTAGTCTTTAACGGTCGGGTTCTGGGCACGCCAAGTGTCCACCATATGGAGGGATCGCAAAGAACGTTTAATGTGGCGGAGGGCTCTAAAGGAGAACACTGTTCTCCCTGATGAGGTATCCAGGTCAGGGTTCAGGGGGAGATTGAAGTCACCGCCCAACACCAACACTCCCTCCGTCACGTCCTCAATCTTTTTACAGATGGATGAGATAAACTGAGTGGTTCGTAGATTGGGGGTGTATACATTAAAAAACGTATACATCTGACCCTCAATCCTACCCTTAACTATCAGATAACGGCCGTCTGGGTCCGATAAACTGTTTACCAAAGAGAATGAGCGTGATTTTCTAATTGCTATAGTGACTCCTCTGGCCTTGGGAATGGGGGAGGGACTGTGAAACCATTGGTCGAACATGGCCTGAGGCATACAAGGTGTAGACTTGGCGGTGAAGTGCGTCTCTTGTAGGAAGAGAATGTCTGGTGACTTGTGACGCAGTTCCTGCCAAAGCCTACCCCTCTTAATAGGGCCACAGAGGCCCCTAACATTGTAGGACATTACAATCAGAGACCCAGGCATGGTGGCAATAGAGCAATAGCAAGCCTACTTAAATAAATTGTGCCTGCGTCCCCAAGTGCGACCCAGACCCACGTGGAGCCATAACTGCAGTAGACCCTGTCCATCCATCTCCCACCTCCGTCTCTGTCACCATGGGCAACCTCAACCCCTTTGAAGGGAGTAAAAAACCTGAGGAATAAGGAAAGAGAGGGAAAAACATAAGAAAAACAGGAAAGCAAATAAACAACAATAAACAAAAACATAAATCTTAAACCACAATCCCGGTTTTAGTCGGGGCAAGACTAACCACCAGGAGTTTGCTCAGCGGAGGGAAGGGAGCCCACCCCCGAGCAAACCCCGGGGAACCGTGAAGACACAGTTAAACATTCCCCACATTATGGGGGTACCTACTGGGGGGTAAGTGACTGTCCGCCCTGGAGCGACCGACTAAGGCCACCCAGGCAATAAAATAAAAAAAGTGATACTCAAGAAATAAACACGTTGGCAACACAGCCTTAACAGGCAAAACTGCCCCTTCGGCTCCAGGAATTGCGCTGTAGAACTGAGAGGGGGAAGGCTACCTTAGTCCAGCGGTGTGACATATGAGGTAAGCCCCCAAACGCGGCAAGGCCGCAGAGTCCAGGCAAGGAGTCAATCCGCCCCAGTACCAGTTCTGATGGAACCATTAATGGCAGGAGGGAACCCTACAAAAGAATGGGCGCAGGAGCCGAGAGTAAGGGGTCCGGAACCAAGGGAATGAACCCAGTCATGTAAAGCAAAACCAACTGATACCCTCAGATCTCCAAATAGTTATGCCACAGTCTCACTCTGGTTACGTTTCCTTTCTGCCGTTTCCTCCGACGGGAGGAGGCCTGGACCGAGGACCACCCGTCAGGCCGCTGAGGCAGAGAGATGGGGTAGCACAACCTCCAGTCAGGGAAGTCCACTGAAGGGAGATCCAGAGACTCCAGGAAGGATGGGAGGTCATCTTTGTTATGAAGTGAGACAGATCTTCCCCCTTTCGTCGCTGTAAGCCGAAAAGGGAAGCCCCAGCGATATGTTGCACCATCCGATCGCAGGGCCTCCAGAACTGGTCTCACTGCTCTGCGCTGCATCAAGGTGTGCCTGGATATATCAGGAAACAAGGTGATCTGCGCTCCATCAAAGTCAATTGAAGGAGTGTTCCGAGCGGCCCTCATGATGGCCTCTTTCAGGGGGTATCTGAGCAATTTGAAAATGACATCCCGCGGTTTGTCCACGTCCTGAGGAGGGGGCATGAGGGCACGGTGGACCCTCTCTATATCTATATCCTCCGGGGCTGCAGACCCAAGTATTTGGCGAAAGAGACCAGTCACAGAAGGGAGAAGATCAGATGAACGCGTGGCTTCAGGGAGCCCGCGAATGCGGATGTTTTGGTGTCTGCTCCTGTTCTCCTGGTCATCTAACTGATCAAGGAGGCTGTTGATAGCTGAGCTGTGGTGCTGGGCAGTGTCTCGGAGCAACGCTAAAGTAAGCATGTCCTCCTGGCCATTCTCCACTGCTTCCACCCTGTGCCCAATAGTCACTGTTTCTTCCCTGAGCTCATCCACTGCCTTCTTGCAGGAGAGCTCAACTGCCGCTATCAGTCTCTGGATGTCATCCTTCGTCATGAGGGCCTTAATATGAGCCCGGAGCTCCCAATCTCCCTCCAACCCATCCAGCTCCGAAGCTTGTGAGGTCTGCCCCATGGAGCATGGGGATGAGGATGGGCTGGACCCCCTTACCTGCGTGCGGCATGGCGCAGGGTCCGGGGGAGTCACCGCCGGTTGCTGAGCAGGACGTGCTGGCTGCTTAGGAGCGGCCTTGTCCGCCGCCATCTTGGACACATACCGCGTGGATGGAGTCTGTAGGCCGAAGAAGGAATGAAGCCCACCGGTTACAGCACGGCCACCGCTCGGGGGTTGAGAGGATGTGCGGCGTCGGGCGGGCATCTGGAGCTGTCTGGGACACGGCTGCTGTAAAATGCCAAAGGTTGCAGGCCTGCGGTTCTCGGAGCTCACCACTCATGCCTCCTCACTCCATGACGGCCAGGCCACGCCCCCCCCTTTTTTTTTTTATTATTTATTTTACTTTTTATTTATACACTGTTCTTTTTTTAAAAAAAAAAAAAAATTGATCACTTTTATTCCTATTAAAAGAAATGTAAACATTCCTTGTAATAGAAAAAAAGCATGCCAGGACCTCCTAAATATGAGATCTGGGGTCAAAAAGACCTCAAATCTCATATTCACAGTAAAATGCAAAAAAAAAAATATTTGAAAAAAAAAATGGGCCCTTTAAGACCGTTGGGCGGAGATGACTTCTGACGTCATTTCTGCCCTGCAGTGTTATGGAAGCCACTCACTAGGCCTACGGACACTGGGGGGGGGGTGGATCCGATCATCTCAGCCGCTGCCGGTGGGTCTGGTAAGGGGCGGAGGTGATGGGAAAGCGGCGGGGGCACCTCTCCCGCCGCTGATAAAAGTGATCCACCGCTAAGACCACTTTTATCATGTGCAGAATCGCTAGGAGAAGAAAACGGTATCTGAATGGTGCCTGCAGCTGCAGATATCACTTCTCAAAGGTAGCGACGTCATATGACGTCCTCCTAAAGAGAAGTGGTTATATAGTTCTTCAATATGTTCGGCAAAGGTATTTGCTATATCTTGCGGGTTATAAATGGTTTTCCCTGTCTTATAATGGATTAGTTTCTGCGTTTTTTGTCTGTTTTGTTTGTTTTGTATCTGGAGTGCTAGGTATTTTCCTGCTTTATTCCCTTGTGAGTATTGATTTAATTTCAGATTTTTAAAGTATTTTTTATGATTCGAGATTAGGAGTGCTCGTAGTTCACCCCTTGTCTCATTTAATTTCTGGAGTAGTAAGATTTGGATGGGAGAGATATTGTGTTCCTGTTCCAATTTGGAGATATTTTCTAATAGTTTATTAAGCATCTAATTCCTTCTTTTCTTTTCTCTGGAGGCCATTTGGATCAGTGACCCCCTTGCATATGCTTTGTGGGCATAACATAAGGTATTAGCAGAAATACCGTCATTGTGATTGAGCTTGAAGAACTCTTCCAATCTCTTTTCCATCATCGATAGAGACTTACTTTGTGAAAGAATGTAAGTGTTGTTCCTCCAAAGCGAGGAGCATTGGTTTTATTGCCCTAGATCAACGCTCAAGGTAATTGGCGCATGGTCGGGCCATGTTATATTGTGGATACGAGCGTCTTTGACTTTTTGGAGAAGTTATATATCGGTGATGAAAAAAATTGATTCTTGAGTAGGACTTGTGCATATTAGAAAAAAAGGTAAAGTCTTTTTCTGTTGAGTGAAGGCACCTCCATGGGTCATGAAGACCTTCCTGGAAAAAAAAGATTAGATAGTCCTTTTCTGGATGGTGCCTTTGATGGTGTCCATAGCTGGGATCACGGGGGCATTAAAGCCCCACAAATTATCACATTTCCCTTTTGGATTTTTTTAATAATCTTGAGAACTTTTTGTAGGTATTGATGTGTATTTTTGTTAGGAGCGTAAATGTTGGCTATAGTCAGTAGCTTATTTTCGATATTTGCCACTATGGCGACTTACCTTCCCTGTGAGTCAATTTTAGAATCCAGCAATTGGAAGGAAATGGAGTTTTAAATAGTCGTTACTACTCCTTTTTTTTTCTTTTGGTTGTTTGATGAGAAAATATGTCAGAATCTTTGGTGATTAAATTTGGGTGGATTATCTCTTGCGAAGTGAGTTTCTTGTATACACAATATGTCGCTGCCAATTTTTAGAGCATCGTTCCATAGTGTTTTCCTCTTTACAGAGTTGTTAAGACCTTTAGTATTCGGTGATAGAATATTAAGGTTTGCAATTTAGTAGGTAGCTCCTTCTTCAGTGTATTTTTGTCTTCAAGTATAGGATCATTTCTAAGTTTGTGTGGTATCTATTGGCGTTGTAACTTCCATAATCCGGTGTGTGTAAGGGTATGAGTACAGTACGTAGGAAAAAGTAAAAGAAATATTGATAGAACATAAAAAAAAAGAGATCGGGTAGAGACCCTTGTGTGCATTGGAATTTGCACTGTTAGAACAATGGTGGGGTTGTCAGAGAACCTGAGAACCGAGACTCCCTGAGTAGTATGAGCCTGAGGTGAGTATTGAATATATTTGTTGGCAGAATAAGAAAATATAGATTGTTGTGGTAATTCTTATTAACGTTACTTCATTTAAAGTTAGAATGCCATTGGGATGTCATTTTTCCTGGAGGGGAATTTTTGGAGGTGGATCCTCTTTCATCATTGGGGAGTATACCCCATGTTTTCAGCAGATTTAGACCTCCTTCCAAGGAGTAGATAGAATAGGATTTGTTTTCTTTATCTACCATCAGTTTAGTGGGGAAGCCCCATTTGTATATCACTTTGTGGTTGCGTAATACCTTGGTGATAGGGTTCAGGTTTTTTCGGGCCTGAATGGTTGCTTGAGAGAGGTCAGAATGCTATCCCTGCATAGCGATCCAGTAGGGGAGAGTGTTGTCGAGCGAATTGCATCAATAAGTCTTTTAGTTCGAAAAAGTGGATTTTGGCGATCACGTCCCTCTGTAGCTTTTATGCGATGCATACTAGCTCATACTAGCAATATTTTTGGTGATACAACAGCTTTAAATATATTCTGAAGACTTGACTTTAACACTTCCTTGGAAAGTAAACCCAGGTCCTCAAATTCCTCCCACATGCCGGCTTGCAGGATGTCCCAGCGAGGATTAAAAAAGCTCTCAAAGGTCACAACATTGCTTCCAGTATTGTATGTCTGTCCTTTGTCCTCTCCACTGTCCTTATTTCAGATATATTTACCCAATGTGGTTTGCTTTACAATTTATTGAACCAGGTATAGCATAGGACATGGTATAGAATAACATCCAGATATGTGTTATAGAACATTGGATTCTCAGTATCTGTTGTTCTTCTGTATGTATGGACTCTGCACAGTACCACTTCTCTTGGCCTGTATGCTGGGTGTAATTCCAATATCTGTTCTTATTCTGTATGTATGGACTCTGCACAGTACCACTTCTCTTGTCCTGTATGCTGACTGTAATTCTCAGTATCTGTTCTTATTCTGTATGTATGGACTCTGCATCTATGACTCTTAATGTGGGTCGTATGTCCTGTTCTCTTCACCATGACACGTCTCAGGTATGTATGTCTTATTCTTGTCTATGACTCTTAATG
>BLSH010313692.1:1034597-1064550 GCA_018402905.1 Glandirana rugosa | reverse complement strand
TTGGGAATCCAAAGATGTGAGGGCAAACAAAGTTTATAGGCCACCGGGTTGACTTGACTACAAATGCGGAAGGGTCCTATATATCTAGGCCCAAATTTGGGGGATGGTTGTCTCAGTTTGATGTTCTTAGTGAATAAACACACCAGCTGATTAAGATGAAAAAGGGGTGCAGGACTTCTGCGACGATCTGCGTACCTCTTGTAATTGCGAACAGACTGCAGCAACACTTTCCTTATTTCTTTCCAATGCTGGGTTAACCCAGACACCATGGTGGCTGCTGCAGGTACCTCTACTTGTGAAGATTGGAATTGGAGGATTTTGGGTTGATAACCAAAGGCAGCTTGGAAAGGAGAACGTTTCAAGGAAGAGTGCCACTGTAAGTTGTGGGCTATTTCAACTAGAGGAAGCATCTCACTCCAGTCGTCATTGTTCAGCATTAATGTAAGCTCTTAGATAGGCCTCTAAATCTTGATTAACCCTTTCTGTTTGGCCTTTAGTTTGAGGATGGTATCCAGAAAACAAGGAATTCTTAATACTGAGATGTTTGCATACAGCTCTCCAGAACGAAGAAATGAATTGTGGGCCTCTGTCACTAACAATATCGACCAAAATACTATGTAAACGGACAACATTTTCAATAAAAGATAGAGTTAGGCTTGGGGCTGAAGGTAGGGCTGGCATAGGAATGAAGTGTGCCAATTTCGAAAACCTGTCTACAACTTCCTAGATGATAGTATTCCCCCTGGAAGCCAGCAAATCCACAATAAAATCCATCCTGATATGAGTCCAGGGAGTATTAGGAACAGGTAGCGGTTGTAGTAGGCCTTGAGGAACAGATCGAGGCATTTTGATGTCCTCGCAAATGGTACAAGCTCTAACAAAGGCAATCATATCCTTCTTAAGGCCACCAAACCAGGGATTTCAGGCGTAAGAAAGTTTGTTTCGTACCAGGATGCCCGGATATCTTTTGTCCATGGCCCCATTGCAAAACTTCTTTATGTGAGTCTGAAGGCGGATACAACGTATTAGCCGGAACTGAGAGATTGGTAGGAGCCTGGGATTGAGTAGCCAACAAGTTCCTTTGTAAGGTAGTAATCAGTTAAGCAATAATTCGTTCTGGAGAACAATATGCTCTGGGGGAGCTTGGTGACTTTTGCAAGGGAATTGCCAAGACAGGGCATCGGCTTTGGTGTTCTTAGTACCAGGAATGTATGTTACAACAAAAGAATAATGCCCAGTGGGCTTGTCTGGAATTCAGTCTCTGAGCCTTTTCCAAGTAGGTTAAATTGTTATGGTCAGTTTGTACCCCAACTTGAAGTTCCTTCTACTTCTACCTTCTAATAAATGTTGCCATTTGGAGAGTGCTAGTTTTAAAGCCAGAAGTTCTCTATTCCCTATGTCTTAGTTTTGTTCTGCGACAGAGAATTTTTTGGAGAAGAAGGCTACCGGATGTAGTTTGTTGGAAGAAGGGTCTCGCTGGGATAACACTGCTTCAGCACCTATTTTGGGGGCATCCACTTCCAAGAAGTATTGAGCAGGCTCAGGATTTCAGAGCACAGGAGCAGAGCAAAAAGCAGACTTTAGAAGATTAAAGGCTTCCAGAGCTTCCGGAGTCCACTGAGAGCAGTTGGTCCCTTTCTTAGTGAGGGCTGTGATGGGAGCCAGAATCTGGACCTCTTTTAACATGGAAGGTCTGGGTCACTGTAAGATGGCATCGAGTTTCTTGGGATCCATCAGGAATCCTTCAGAAGAAATTAGACACTCATAATGGCCCCTTTTCATATTAAAGGCTGTCTTCCATTCGTCTCCTGCTTTAACTCTAATAAGATTGTATGCTGAACAAAGGTCCAGTTTGGTAAAGACCTTCGATCCTTCGATCAAACAATTCAGTAATCAGGGGAACAGGATACGGATTCTTTACAGTAATTTGGTTAAGCGCTCTGAAATCTACGCAGGGTCTGAGTCCTCCATCTTTTTTCTCGACAAAAAAGAACCCTGCCCCCACGGGGGAGGTAGAAGGTTGAATGAAACCCTTCTTCAGACTGTCTTCAATGTACTCCTCCATAACCTTAGTCTCAGCCAGATTACGGGATAGGTTCTCCTCTTAGGTAGAGGAGTACTAGGAAGCAAGTCAATTGCACAGTCATAAGGGTGGTTTGGAGGAAGACCCTCCGCTTCCTTTTCAGAAAACACATCACAAAATCTGCGTAGGCCTCAGGCAATTCAGGTTTGGTATACACCTTATGGACGGGGACTTTATTGTGTACCACCTTTTGGAGACAGTGGACAAGACAGGAGGTGCTCCAAGCAGAAATTTGACCAGAGCAACAGTCGATGGATGGGTTATGTTTACATAACCAAGGGAACCTGAGAATCACTGGGTGTTTCAGACACAGGATAATGTAAAAAGACAAAACCTCTTGATGCAGAGCCCCTAAATGGACAGAGAGGGTCTTGGAATCATGGGTAATAAGGCCATCACCCAGAGGGGCTCCACCAAGGGTAGTCACACAGAGCGGAAGGGTTTTAGAAACCATGGGGATCTGGAGTCTCTTAACTACTGTAGAGCTGCATCTAAAAACACACCACCAGGGCCATAATCAATAAAGGCTACTGTGGAGAAGCACTAGTCATTCCAGGACAAAGAGATAGGGACTAGAAGTCTCTCCTGAGGAGGGTGCAAAACAGAACGCCGCACATGACCCGGCTTCCCACACTATAGACAGAGACCTAAGGTCCTGCATTTGGTGTGTTCACTGTCCAACAACCGTACCGCCCCTACGTCCATGGGCTCTTCCTCAGACCAGACAGGAGAGGGGACAGAAGGAACTAGCGATTGTCGAGGAGGAGACTTAGTACCAAGTCTGGAAGGATTATATTGTCCTTGGCACCCTCTCTCTAACTGACGCTCAGAGAAGCGAATGTCCATCGGGATACACAGGTTTATAAACTCCTCCAGACCCGCTGGGATTTCAAAGTACATTAATTCATCCTTAATGCATTCCGCTAACCCTTTGCAGAACGCAGCCTTAAGGGCGCTACTGTCCCAGTTGGTCTCTGCCACTAGTGTACAGAATTCTATAGCATTGGACGCTACGCTGAGCTTACCCTGACGTAAGTCAAGAATACTGGACACAGCTGCAGATACTCTGCCAGGAACATCAACGATTTTTTCAAACGCCTTCATGAAGGTGGCATAGTCGGTGAGCACTAAAGACTCCTTCTGAGGAAGAGGTGACATGCAGGACAAAGCTCTGCCTTTGAGCAGGGAAATTATGAATGTCACCTTGGCTTGAGCAGAGGCAAATACAGCAGGCTGATTTTTAATATATAACCGACAATAGCTGAGGAATCCCATGCAATCAGCAGGGTTATTATCATACTTCTCAGGGAGAGGGATTTTAAGAGTGGGAGTATCCAGTGGTTTAGACATGGCCACAGGTTCCCTAGCCCCAGCCCCTAGGTCACTAGGTGCAGCAGGACTGGACACAGGTGCAGCAGATAAAGACACCAACATAACCATGATAGAAGCTATTTTCTCCTCCAATGACTGCACACGGGTAGCCTGTTCTCCCAGCAGTAGTCCCTGATGAGAGACCGCCTGCACCAACTTGCGGAGGTCCATCTGACCTGAGTATGCTGTTAGGTCTACCAGGAACCCCAACCATCACTCTGGTCTCCTGAGCAGTAACCTTGTTATCCCGGTATCAGGTGGAGGATGGTTGCAGTCCTGCAGCCAGAATTCTGGGACCTCTATGGTGAATGCAAACAGCCCCAATGAAGGAACAACAAATAAATATATGATTCACAGTTAGTAGAGGGTGTAGTTGGGAGCCAAGGGTGACCTAGTGTCGGTCCTGTAGCAAATCCAGGCAGAGATCCAAGGGATTTACCAGAGACAGTGTCAGGGACAGGCAAAATTTGGACAACATAGTACAAGAGGGCAATCCAAAGGTGTAGTCGGGAACAAGCAAAGTTATTAACAGGCAAACAATCAGGTATAATGACTAGCAGTAACTGAAACTTCTACTCAGGCAAAGTTATTGTTGAACAAACAGGCACATTACAGAAAAGTAAAAACTGCTCTGGGCTATAGGGAACGTATAGCTGTAAGAGTTGAAGTGGTTAAGGAAACAGCAGAAGGCAAACACGTTTGCTATCATGGGAATGCATCATTAGAGAACAGTGAAAGGCTGCATACAATAAAAAGGTAATACACGAGTTTTATTTTTTTAAATAATTACAATGTTAAAAAGAAAGAAGCAAATGTGTTAATATAATGACTGCTTACATTCTAAGGACAATAGGAGAGTGCATTATGAACAACTGTTTACAATGAAGAAATTATGTCTTTCTATCTTGGCTGTAAATCAAAAAGAACAGCAGTAGGTAATGCATATGTTTGCTATCACAGAATTGCATCATTAGAGATAAAAAAAAAAAGCTGCATATAAAAGTAAGAAAACACATAGGTATCAGTTCTTTAAAATTACGGGTTTACAAAGAATGAGGCTATTGTAATAACATAATGATAAATAAATCCTATGGACAAAAGGAAAATACATGTTAGGCAACAATTTATCATGATGATAATTATTGATGTTAAGTTTGTCTATCCTAGCTGTGAATCATTACATGAAATGAAGCTCAGGCATGAATTAGCTTATTAGCTAAAGTTCATCTTGTTAGCAAGATATGTTTTGACTCCTTTTCTGACCTTCTGTTCCAGTCATTTTTATAACTATTTGTTTTCTTTTATTAAATAGAATGATAACATAACAGTGTTAACAGATGAGACATCAATGTGTCAAATATTTAAATATAACTTTTAATAGGCACTTTAGAATGATTTTTTTTTAAGACAGTGGTTTTAGTGATGACAGATGGATATGACTAAATTGCTGCATATTATCTGTAACATAATATTTCAACAATTCATATAAGATTGTTCTTTTTTTTATAATGGGTTCCATTTATTTTGAAACTTTGTCAAAGTGTGGTAGACACACTGTATTATTTTTGAAACTTCTACTAATTAATACTTCAGAAAGTTTGTAATATTTAAAAATATATTTTTTTTTTATGGGAAGGGAGTTCTCAAAGCTCAATGAATAGTGTCATAGTCACCAATGTGCATTCCTTAAACAGTGACAAGTCCAGCTTCAAGTTGCACTCTATCTGATGCCAATGCCATCTCCTCCATGTAGTATACAGAAAAACTTCTGGGAGCATGATAAAAGAAACCGTGCATAACTGTTTTGCAAAAGAAAAAAAAAATCTAGTCCCCATAAATTTTAGTTTGAAAAAATGTTATTGAATATTCAAAGATACAAAAGAGAAAAGGCACAATAGGTAAGGGAAGGCCATACCAAGAGAACATTCAAAATTACATGAAAGAAGACAATTACATGTACAAATGTGTATTTAAACAAGTTAGAGCATAATGAGGGGAGAGCCTTAGAACTGGCCCCAGTTACTCCACCCGACACCCCGTTCCCATAAATTTTAAACTAGGAGCCTTTAGTTCTACTTTAAACCATCATATTGATGTTTTATTTTTGCTTACAGAAACAAAAATCCTCACATCATTTTCAGTAACATTTGTATTTTTAGAGGAATTAATGAATACATTTTTAAGTTATTTATTTTTAGTCGCATCATGATTTTTCACGATCAGTGAACAAAGTAGATAGAATAGGCTGTAGAGATGTTTCTGGGGACACAGGAGATCTACAGTGTCTACTGGCATCACTACTAAGGAGCTCAATACCTGTAAAATTAGTATTAAGGAGTGTTTAGATATGAGCTGACCAATCCCTAATTACTGCTAAAAACTGTGATTTAGAAACTTGTTGGTGCCCTTAATAGAAACTCTCTCAGTAAGTCCTCTGACCTAGAAAATATGTTCAGTTAACTGACAAATATAATCCTTGTTGGGTATCCTGATCTTAGTTTGAGATGTGCTTTTGATACTCGCTTCTGTAATCTTCTGTCCTAAGATGGCTGATTTTAATTACAATTGTACAAATGCATTTTTTAAAAAATGAAGTAAAAAAGGAGTTGTGTAGATCTCTCACCAATTTACTATAGTTTTTGTGTTAATTATACATGGACATAGCCTCCATGTGAGCATGTAAACCAATAGGATTCACTGTCTATTGTTTAACCACTTAAGGACCGCCCCACATACATGTACTGCGGCAGGGCGGCCCTTAAAAGCAAAATCACATACCTGTACGTGATTCCTGTTGTCGGCTCTGGGGCATGTGTGCATGCCACCGGAGCCACGCTCCCGCTATTATTGGACACGATGGCCGACGGGACTCACTGATCATTCGTAGGAGAGGCAGAACGGAGATCTGCCTATGTAAACAGAGAAGAAGAGAAAGATCTTGTGTTCTTGCTAATAAGGAACACAGATCTTTCTCTTTCTCCAGTTAAACCATTCCCCACATAGTTAGAAAGCACTCCCTAGGAGCACACTTAACCCTTTGATCTCCCCTAATGTTAACCCCTTCCCTGCCAGTGTCATTTATATGGAACAGTGCATTTTTCTTAGTACTGACCTCTGTATTGATGTCACTGGTCCTCAAAAAGTGTCGCTTAGTGTCAGATGTGTCCGCCGCAATGTCACAGTCTGGCTAAAAACCACCGATTGCCACCATTACTAGTAAAAGCAACAAAAAAATAAAAAGTCCATAAATCTATCCCATAGTTTGTAGACGCTATAACTTTTGCGCAAGGCAATCAATATACACTTATTGGGAATTTTTATCAAAATATGTAGCAGAATATAAATTGGCCTAAATTGATGAAGAAATTCGATTTTTTACATTTTTTTATTGGATGTTTTATAGCAGCAAGTAAAACATATTGTTTTTATTTTCAAAATTGTCAGTCTTTTTTTGTTTATTGCTCAAAAAATAAAAACTGCAGAGGTGATCAACTACCACCAAAAGAAAACTCTATTTGTGGGAAAAAAATTGGACATCAATTTTATTTAGGTACCGCATTGCACAACTTCGCAATTGTCAGTTAAAGTAACACAGTGCCATTTCGCAAAAAATGGCCTGGTCATTAAGGGGGTAAAACCTTCTGGGCCTGAAGTGGTTAATAATATGCTACAGTTTATTACTAGTTCAGTTATGCAACATATGCAGTTAGTTAATGGGGGTTCCTATATTTACATTCATAATTACATTAGCTATATAGTAGAACCTACATTTCCTATTGGGTGATAACAGTGCAGAAAACCCTTCATAATTGATGTAATGATAACTGACTGTGGAAACCCCCAAAATGTATTAACCGTGAATCTCATTGGGTTTTTCAGTGTAACTGGATAAATAGAGGGGGGAAAAAAACATCACATTAATGGCTAGATTAACCACCAGTCCTTTTTCTGATATTTGTTGCTTACAAGTTAAAATCAGTATTTTGTGCTAGAAAATTACTTAGAACCCCCAGATATTATATATTTTTTGCAGAGACCCTAGAGAATAAAATGGAGGTCATTGCAACATTTTATGTCACAAGGTATTGCATCAGTCTTTCAAACACAATTTTTTTGGAAAAAATACACTTCAATGAATTAACAAAAACAAAACAGTAAAGTTAGCCCACTTGTTTATATAGTGTGAAAGATGATGTTATGCTGAGTAAATAGATACCTAACATGTCATGCTTTAAAATTGTGCACACTCGTGGAATGGTGATAAACTATGGTACTAAAGATCTCCATTGGTGGCTTGGGAATGATTCATGACTATTTACAAATCTGCCCATTATGGTGATCTATTAACTATTTATCTGTACTGTATTAATTTTGAATTATTATGAACTATCAGCAGACAAAATAACATTTCAAAAAATGTTTGACCTCAACCAATATAAGAGTTACATGTGGCATCAGTCCACTTTTCCGTGCTATAAGTGGAACAAAGTTTGATTATACAGGAGGACCTTTTAAATGCTTCTGCAAACCACTGAGAAAAATATATTGAACTTTCAGCTCAGGCACTCCTGTTGTTCACAAGAGAAAAAAAAATGGTTACCAAGTGCACATAACAATATTAAAAATATAACTGTCATTTTGTTTTACATTCTGAGTTAAGGACTAAGTTCATTTCTGCCAAGATCAACAGGCATTTTCCTGTACTCGCAAAGATTTGGAGGATTTTTTTTGTACTGTCATATACTTTAACCACTTCAATACTGGGCACTTTTACCCCCTTCCTGCCCAGGCCATTTTTTAGATTAATTGATTGTTTCATTCAGTGACTTTTGTTTTGATTAGCTGTGATTTGCCAAAGATAATCACATGGTACAGATGGGCTGTACCATGTGATCACTATAACCAATCACAGCTAGCAACACAATTTTATACAATGGATGGCACGAAAGGAAGCCATCCATTTTTTACAATTGTCATGGGATTTGCTGCAATTGGTCACAGCGATCACATGATACTGGCAGTGGGCTGGTATAGGGATCAGTCATCGGCTGTGTCTAGGAGACACAGCCGGTGACAGATCTCACTGCTGCGTGTCCCTGCTGCCATGCAAATGGTGCCTTCGGAGAGGATGTCATATGATGTCCTCAGAAGGAAAAAAGGCCCGTCCGGCTGTCAATCAGTTATGGGCCAAGCGGGAAGGTGTTAATTAGAGAAAATACATTGGATTTCTTTCTCTATAAGATAAAACCATTCCATCCATTGTATGAGAAATAGCATTCCTTTAAAAACTAAAATGCACATATTTATTGCCCAACCATACACTAGTGTTGTGCGATGTTAAAATGATATTCATATTTATTATATGCCATTATTTGTCTTTAAAATCAATTATAACATATTTAATTAGAAAAAATGGTTAAATTAACCAATGAATATGGAATCTTTCAAATTTGGTCTAGTTTTCAATGACCTCTTGTCATCAAAGGGTTAATTTTGTAGGATATTTAGTTATCAGATCACCAATTAGGTCTATAACTTTCATTGGCCCTTTACTCAATAATATTATTTTATACTGTAGTTTGTTATACAGATACATATATTTTTTTTTCATATACATTAACACATGCAGAAATGCATGTAAATTAACAGAAACATTTCTAAAAGTGTTTCCCCTCTATTAATCAGATGATTTGCGGTTTGTGGTTTTATAGAGAAGAAAGAAAATGAGACTTTATTTTCATGCTGAGAATTTGCTCTTCCAAATAATTAGTACTGTATTTTGATATGTGGTATTTTGCTTGGAGAAAATGCCTTATGGGCTTCAATGTCTACTGAACAAATTTCCTTCTCAAATCTTGATTTATTTACAGCCTATATTGAAGTTGACAAAGCCTGTATTGTCTTGAGGACTGTATCATATCAAATCACATCATACCATCACATAACATGTCAAATTTTAACAAAATGTCAAATCATGTGCCCGTTATACAACATATTCATCATGTGGGAAGATAAACTCTAAGAGGGGTAAAAAATATAGAGAAATCTAGCCAGGGGGTTGGAAATTGAGTCTATGGCAGGCTTAATATACCCCATGTGTAGGAAAATTCTGTTATCTATCTTTGTTTGAGCAATAAAAAAGGTCAGTGAGTCCAAAAACAGACACCGGTAAGTAGGGATGAGCCGAACACCCCCCGGTTCAGTTCGCACCAGAACATGTACACAGACAAAAAGTTCAGGGTGAACATCCGAACACCATTAAAGTCTATGGGACGCGAACATGAAAAATGTGCTCATTTTAAAGGCTTATATGCAATGCTATTGCCCTAAAAAGTATATGGGGATCTGGGTCCTGCCCTAGGGGACATGTATCAATGAAAAAAAAAGTTTGAAAATCGATTGTTTTTTCAGGAGCAGTGATTTTAATAGTGCTTAAAGTGAAAAAAAAATGAAAAATTCCTTTAAATGTTGTGCCTGGGGATGTCCTTTGTGAGGTGTAGAACCTAGCCAGAGCAAAATGACATTTACATAGGAAAAATTGTCATTTAAAATCGCGGCTGTAATGTATTGCTGGTTCCCGGCAATGTACAGAAAAATCACTGGAAAAAAGTGCATGCGGTCCCCCCCAGTCCAAACCAGGCTCTTCAGGTGTGGGGACAAGAGCCTCTTCCCCACAAGCCTGGCTGGTGCTTGTGGGGGTCTGCGGGCGAGGGGGGTTATCGGAATCTGGAAGCCCCCTTCAATAAGGGGGCCCCCATATCCCGCCCCCCCTATGTGAATAGGTTTGGGGTATATTGTACCCCTACCTATTCACCAAAAAAGGAGTGTAGTGTAAAAAAAAACAAGAGGCAGTTTTTGACAAGTCCTTTATTTTGTAAACTAGCTCTTTTCTTCTTTCTTCTTCCATCTACTCCTGGCCTGGTCCTTCTTCTGGTCTTCTGCTTCTTCTTTTAGTATCCTTGCTTCCTCTCTTCCTCTTCAATCTTCATCTTCATCTTCTTTCGCCGCCACTCTTTCCGCTGCTGCAGCCCAGCCCCTGCATGTCTTGCAGAATGGGCGGTCTTCACGATGACAGTTCTTTTATAAGAAGGGGCGGGGCCACCTGGTGATGTAAATGGGTGACCCAAGGGTTGACTCAAGTACGTCACTGGGTGGCCCTGCCCCTTCTTATAAAAGTACTGTCATTGTGAAGACCGCCCATTCTGCAAGATGTGCAGGGGCCGGACTGCACCAGCGGAGAGAACGGCGGTGGTGAAAGAAGAAATAAGATGAAAATGAAAATTGAAGACTGAAGATGAAGACAAGAAGACTAAAAGAGGAAGCAGAAGACCAGAAGAAGGACCGGGCCAGGAGAAGATTGGAGGAAGAAAGAAGAAAGAAGAAAGAGCTATTTTACAAAATAAAGGACTTGCCAAAAACTGCATCTTGTTTTTTTTTTACACTACACTCCTTTTTTTGGTGAATGGGTAGGGGTACAATGTACCCCAAACCTATTCACATAGGGGGGGTCGGGATCTGGGGGCCCCCTTATTAAAGGGGGCTTCCAGATTCTGATAAGCCCCCTGCCCACAGACCCCCACAACCACCGGCCAGGGTTGTGGGGATGAGGCCTTTCTCCCCATCAACATGGGGACAAGGTGCTTTGGGGGCAACCTCAAATCATCATCATCATTCCCCATGTTGAGGGCATGTGGCCTGATATGGTTTGGAGGGGGGCGCTCGCTCGTCCCCACCCCCTCCTGCCATGCCAGGGCTGCGTGCTCAGATAAGGGCCTGGTTTGAATTTTGGGGGGACCCCATGCCATTTTTTTAAGTTTGGCACGGGGTTCCCCTTAAAATACATACCAGAACTCAAGGGCCTGGTTTGGATTTTGGGGGGAACTGCACGTCATTTCTTTTTTAAATTTTGGGCATGGGGTTCCCCTTAAATTCCATACCAGACCTGAAGGGCCTGGTTTGAATTTTGGGGGGAACCACACATCATTTTTTAAAAATTTCGGCATGGGGTTCCCCTTAAATTCCATACCAGACCTGAAGGGCCTGGTTTGGATTTTGGGGGGAATTGCACATAATTTTTTTTTTAAATTTGGCGCGGACCCTGCTGTTGTAAATTAGTTAAAAAATTGTGATAAAATCTCCCAGTCAAAAAGGTGGCTAAAAATTGGGCCTTGGGTGCTGGCGATGCCAGAACACTGTAAATCCTTGCAGTTAATCTTGTTGGACGGAGGAGCTGGGCCTGATGTTGTAAATTAGTTTACATATTGTGACGAAAGCCCGCAGTCAAACAGGTGGCCAAAAATTGGGCCTTGGTTGTTGGTGGTGCCAGACCACTGTAACCCCTTGCAGTTACTCTTGTTGGATGGAGGAACTGGACCTGATGTTGTAAATTAGTTTACAAATTGTGAAGAAAGCCCCCAGTCAAACAGATGGCCAAAAATTGGGCCTAGGTTGTTGGCAGTGCCAGAACACTGTAACCCCTTGGGGTTACTCTTGTTGGACAGAGGAACTGGGCCTGATGTTGTAAATTAGTTTAAAAATGTGACGAAAGCCCCCAGGATCCCTTTTTTCACTTGTCGTTTACAAGTTAAAATCATTTTAACTGCGGCGGCGCGCTCTCTGACCGAGACCCGCCGATCACTTGTAGCAGCCTCAGAACGGGGAACCGCCAATGTAAACACGTGAATGGGACATACCAGATCTACTGATCCCTGTCACTGGGGTCAGTTAGATCTGTTATGTTCCAACCAGCCCCGGCCCCCCACAGTTAGAACACACCCAGGGAACACTGTTAACCCCTTCACTGCCCCCTGCAGGTTAACCCCTTCACTGCCAATGATATTTATACAGTAATCAGTGGACATTTAAATTTCTGATCGCTGTATAAATGTCATTGGTCCCAAAAATGTGTCAAAAACGTCCGACATGTCCGCTGTAATAGCGCAGTCCCGATAAAAATCGCAGATCGCCGCCATTACTAGTAAAAAAAAAAATAGTAAAAATGCCATAAATCTATTCCCATAGTTTGTAGACGCGATTGCTTTTGCGCAAACCAATCAAAATACGCCGATTGCGATTTTTGTTATCAAAAATATGTAGAAGAATATATATTGGCCAAAACTGATGAATAATTTTCTTTTTTATGTTTTTTTTTATATTTATTATAGCAAAAAAGTAAAAAATATTTGTTCTTTTTTCAAAATCATCACTCTTTGTTTGTTTATAGCGCAAAAAATAAAAACCCCAGAGGTGATCGAATACCACCAAAAGAAAGCTCTATTTGTGGGGAAAAATGATACAAATTTTGTTTGGGTACAACGTTGCTTGACCGTGCAATTGTCATTCAAAATGCGACAGCGCTGAAAGCTTAAAATTGGTCTGGGCAGGAGGGGGGGTTTAAGTGCCCAGTAAGGAAGTGGTTAAAATCTAGCTATCTAAACTGCCTGTCTTCAGGAACCTACACTATCTCTCTAATAACGCCGACACACTACATAGAGCCGCTGTACAAGCGGCTTTATATAGTGTGGGGTGTGGATTGAGACTGCTGTGCAGTGATTGGCTAAAGGCATCCTGCCTTTAGCCAATCAAAGCTCTCACAGCAGGCCACCCGCTGATTGGCCAAAGCATGCAGGTCATGTGCATGCTTTGGCCAATCAGCGGGCGGCATTCCGCCGCCTTTTTAAAACGTTATGGGGCACGCAAAGTTGCCACGAATGCCCCATAATGTTTGGCTTTTGCCGAACAAACGAACAGCCGATGTTCGGGTCGAACGTACGTTCGACTCGAACACGAATCGCATCCCTACTGGTAAGTAGACTCACTCCTTATAAGGTTCTATGTCAATAGATACAGATACAGGTTTCATATATTTTTAGATGCATAGTTCGATATTGCACACCAAGTAGGAAATAAAGCAGTACATGTCCGTTACATATAATCATTTCCATTTACTATATTTTTCAAACAAAAACTGTGATAATATGAAATATTTTAATCTCGTTCCCATAAGCCTCCATGCACACTGGACGTTAAAAAAAAGTTCTAAAAACATCAGTAGCTTTGTAGTGAGTTTTTAAGCTTTTATCAGTGTTAATGCACTAGAGATGTTGAGCGTTTTTGAACGTTTTTTTTTTTCAATAGATCAAAAACATCCAAAAACGCTGGTGAGCCACATTTTTGAGCATTTTCTGCCGTTCATGTGCATTTTTAAGCTTTCAACATTTTTTGTGGTCAGAAAGATGACTCTTGAACGTGATTTTGCTGCCTTATGACAGCAGCCCATATACTCCACTGCTGCTAAATGTCAATAAATGTCCATTTGTGTATAGACACATAGGATAACATAGAGGGGAATTTATGGGCTGTCAAAAAAAAACGCCCAAACTCCCAAAAACGTCTGTTTAGCAGCTGCAGTGTGCGTGAAGCCTAAATGTATTTATCTAGACCCTAGTGTATGTGGCATCTCCACAAGTCTGCTGTTGTCTCTAACCATAGTTATAATCGCACAAGAAGCTAATTTATTATTAATTTCAAGTTACTGGTTCAACTCTATAGTTACCCACATTTAAAGCTGAGAAGTGAGTATGCATGCTTAGGTGAACCAATGCAGACCTTGATAAGCCTCTACACTGTGAGCAAGGGCCTGATATACAATATGGCATAGCCACACATTTTTACCCATCTTAAGGCTTGGTTCACATCTATGCAGCTTGCTTTTGACCTGTTTCTGCAGTGCTTTTTGTGGAGAATTTAGCATTTTTGCACATGCGTTTTTGACGCATTCTTCACGTGTTTTTGATGCGGTTTGCATTTCTATAATTTTTTTTGGTTTTTTTTGCCCAATTTGTTGTTGGGTGGATTCAAAAACACAAAATGCAAATCTTGGCAAAAACGCACTATATGCTTTTCTGCAGCTATTGAACCAAAAATGCCCTGTTTGCTTTTGAAAAAGTCTCTGACCCTTTCCAAAGATTCAGTGGCTGAAAAAAGCCTAGATGTGAACATATCCCATGGGAAACTATGTTAAATGGACTAAAGTGCCTTTCTGCAAAAAAAAACAAAAAAACATTAAAAACACATAGATATGAACCGAACCTAAGTGAAGACACAGGGGTTGATTTACTAAAGGCAAATGGACTGTGTACTTTGCCCTCTGTAAGTGCAGTTTCTCCAGAGTTTAGTAAATGAGGTAAGGCTTTACTTTGCAAAGAATAACCAATCACATGCAAGGAAAATAAAAAACAACATTTTTGCTTGCACATGATTAGGTGATGGAAGTCAGCAGAGTTTCTTCTCATTTACTAAGTTCTGGAGCAACTGCTCTTGCAGAGTGCAACTGCACTTTGCAAAGTGTACAGTCATTTTCCCTTTAGTAAATCAACCCCACAGTCTTCTGTAATGAGCGTTAACACACTGTCAAAATATTGTAAGCCAGGATAGGATTGCTAAAATTAGAAAATGATTTGTATAAAAGATATATAGGGTAGTGCTGCTGAGGCACTGTTGGGGGGATTTACTAAAAAAGGGGCATACAAAATCTGGTGCAACTCTGTACTGAAACTAATCAGCTTCCAGGTTTTATTGTCAAAGTTTAACTGAACAAACTGAAGTTAGAAGCTGATAGGCTACCATGCACAGCTCAGTGTTGCCAACCCCGAAAAGGGAAATTTACTGACAGGACGCCCACAAACAGCAACACTTTTTTTTACTGACAAAAATCATGAATTTTACTGACAGAGCCACTTTTTTTTACTGACATCTCAAAAGGGTAAATAAAATAGCTGTCTTAAGTGCAAAACTGTGTAAATATCAATATTTAAGCTATACACATATAGCTAGTGCTATTAGCAATGTATTTAACCACTTAAAGACTTGCCCACCACATATATATACTGTGGCAGGGTGGCTCTATTGCGTGAAACAACGTACCTGTATGTTGTTTCATGCAATAGATACTGCACAGAGGGGGAGCCAATCAGCGGGTCCAGTGGACCATCCGCAATCGCTCCACAGAGAGGCAGGACAGGGATCTGCCTATGTAAACAAGGCAGATCCCCGTTCTGACAAGGAAGTACACAGAGATCTTCAGTTTCTAGTAATCAGGAACATAGATCTCTGTGTTCTTCCTGTGAATCCATCCCCCACACAGTTAGAAAACACTCTGAGTGGAAACACACTTAACCCCAATGTTAACCCCTTCCCTGCCAGTGTCATTTATACAGTGATCAGTGCAATTTTTTTTAGCACTGATCACTGTATTAATGTTACTGGTCCCCATAAAGTGTCACTTAGGATCACATTTGTCGGCCCCAATGTCGCAGTCCCACTAAAAATCACTGATTGCCGCCATTACCAATAAAAACAATAAAAAATTAAAAGTTCATAAATCTATCCCATAGTTTGTAGATGCTACAACTTTTGCACAAACCAATCAATATACGCTTATTGGGATTTTTTTTACCAAAGATATGTAGAAGAATACATATTGGCCTAAATTGATGAAGAAATTTGTTTTTTTACATTTTTTTGGATATGCATTATAGCAGAAAGTAAAAAATATTGTTTTTTTTTTTTTTCAAAATTGTCTGCCTTTTTTTTGTTTATAGTGCAACAAATAAAAACCACAGAGGTGATCAAATACCACCAAAAGAAATCTCTATTTATGGGGAAAAAAGGACATTCATTTTATTTGGGTACAGCATTGTACGCCCACACAATTGTCAGTTAACCACTTCAGTACTGGAAGGATTTCCCACTTTAGGACCAGAGCACTTTTTGCGATTCGGCACTGCGGCGCTTTAACTGACAATTGCGCGGTCATGCAACGTTGTACCCAAATGAAATTGGCGTCCTTTTTTTCCAACAAATAGAGCTTTCTTTTGGTGGTATTTGATCACCTCTGCGTCATTTCTGATCGCCGCTATAAACAAAAGAAGAGCAATAATTTTGCAAAAAAACCCAAATTTCTTACTTTTTGCTAAAATACAAATCAAAAAAATATTACAAAACTTTTTTTTCATGGGTTTTGGCCGATTTATATTCTTCCTCATATTTTTGGTAAAAAAAAATCGCAATCGGTGTTTATTGATTGGTTTGCACAAATTTCTGGGGTTTTATTTTTCTTTACTTTTTACTAGTAATGGCGGTGATCTGCAAGTTTTATCAGTACTGCGATATTGCAGCGGACATGTCGGACCATTTTGACACTTTTTTGGGACCATTGGCATTTACACAGCGATCAGTGCTATAAAAATGCACTGATTACTGTGTAAATGCCATCGGCAGTGAAGGGGTTAACCTGGAGGGGGCGTTCTAAGGATTGTGTTCCCTGAGCATGTTCTAACTGTGTGTGGGCTGGCCTGGCTGGGGGAAGGGAGTGATCACTGCTTCCATATACAGGAAGTCTGTGATCACAGCCCTTCCCCCTCTAACAGAGCAGAGATCCGTGTTTACTTACACGAACCTCCGTTCTTTCTCTGCGGGGGGTGGCCATTGGTAGCTGGCGGCGATCGAGTCCGCCCTACCTGCTCCCTGGCCCCCCGAACACAGTGAGCGTGCCTCTGGTGGCACAGGTGTGCTCACAGTGAGGGATATTGCGGTTTGCGATATTGAGCCACTCTGTCGCCATCAGACTGTGGTCAGCAAGTGGTTACGGTAACGCAGTGCCGCATCGAAAAAAATGGCCTGGTCATTAAGGGTGTAAAACCTTCCAGGGCATAAGTGGTTAAGTTATAAGAAAAGTCAAAAAACATATTTCTCCATTTCCATGAAGGTCAGGTTAACATAACCCATCAGTTGTGTTACTTGCATCCAGCTGGAGAGTTTTCCCTTCAATTTCATTCCCATAGAAAATTAGCCACCAACTCAGAAATTGAAGGGAAATCCCATGTAGCCATCAGTATTAATAGAATAGAGGTCCCCTTAATTTCTGTTTTGGATTTGGAGGAATGATAAACAGGACTAGTGGAGGGTGCATCTCCCCAGCTGGAGCACAGAGACATCATTAAAAATGGACATCATTGTCACATGTAGAAGGACATTGAAGCAGCGGCTCTGGAGAGGGTGACATACAAAACCGGCTCCAACCCCCACAGATCATGGCAGAACACCCCAGGCACTCGGCACCACCATCCCAGGGATCAGATGGAACACTATCTAGTCCACAGCAGACCCAGAAGGGCTCCAAGTATCCCCCGTGACACACATGCTGTGGAGATACAGCTGCCCAAGATGGCCGATGGCGTGGCCCTGCATGCTGTAAGTCCCTCATCTCACCAGCCTGACTCCACTCCCTCTCTCCCGGAGGAGGAATACACCAAAATTGCACAGGCAGTGGTGGCCCTATTGTCACTCACCATCACAGCAGCTGTAGATAGAGCTGTCTCAGTGGGGATAGACCAAATACACAGTGAGCTGAGAGAACATGCGGGCAGAATTTCAGAGGCACAGCATTGCATCTCAGAGATAGAGGAAGAATTAAATAAGTCATACTCAGATGCACATCGCTCCTCACAAACCCAGCAATACATATTGGATAAATTGGACGATTTAGAGAATTGTTCACGCAGGAACAATTTACTCTTTATCGGTCTCCCTGAGTCATACAGTTTTGATTCTCTGATGGCCCTGTGCACTACTCGCATACCTGAAGCACTGGGAATCACATCTCCTTGCATAGTGGAAAGAGCCCCTTCAAATGACTGCCGCGCCCCGCGCCCCGTCATAGCCTGCTATTCAAACTACACAGACAGGGTAACGATTTTGAAATCATTCCGCAATTCCCATACTCTACAACTCAATGGGCATAAATTAATGATCTTTACTGATTACTTTTAGGAGGTTTCCCGCAGAAGAAAGGCCTTCCAGCCAACATGCTCTGCACTACACCTCAAGGGAGTGGAATTTACCCTGGCCTACCCGGCTGTCCTAAGGCTCACCGACCAGGCACGGGAGTCAAAATCATTCACACACCCGGAGGAGGCAATATCATACATGCAGACCTTTCTGCACATCATGCAGGAATCCACACCTATGGAGGTTAGCTCACCTCCAATTGCTCCAAGGGATCAACACAGCCCACACAAAGACCCTCCGAAGAGGATCAGATATTCCAATGACCCTAAGCAGTTTAAGCCACACTAACAAATTGCTCCACAAAATATGGCCGCAATAGTTCTCTGTTCCTTTAAGAGACTCGGTCAAATGTTTCATAATGTTTTGATTACGTTTGTAAACCCTTAATGCGTATCTTGTTCACATACTAACCAGAGATGACTAAAGTCCCATTGGCAATTGAGTTTGAGGGTGCCCTCCTCGTTATCCGTTCAAACCTATACCTCAACATCAACCGCGATCTATGGTCACCACTCAAAGCTTAATTATTACTTATTGTTGTACCTGAGTTTGGAAAGGGAATTCCCCTTACTAGTCCTTACCCCTTCATCACCTAACTCAACACCCAAGCTAGTTGCGCTTCACATTCTCTCCAATACCCCCAATGTCCTACTCCCCTTCCCTCCCCTACCCTAGGGGCTTCAAATTTACCTCTGGTTTCTGTCTAAAAGCCAAGCAAATACTCAACACAATAGTGAATACACCGTCAATAAATATCAGCTAGCTCAAACCTAAACATGAGAGTCATTTCATGGAATGTTAAAGGGCTTTGCTCCCCATACAAACGAATGGCTATTCTTCATCATCTCAAATGTCTTAAGACTGATATCACTCTTCTCAAGGAGACCCACTTGCCTGCAGAGGATTTCCACCACATGCACAAACTATGGATGGGCCAGGTTCTTGGCTTGGCATCAGTGAAAGGCAAAGCAAGGGTACTTATTCTCATCCACAAAAACTGTCTGTGAAAAACGTTTTCAGTGAAACATGGTGACAATGGTCGGATTCTATCAGTCCACTTACACGGGCCCAATAGGGATGTAGTGATCACCAATGTATATGCACCCAATACCTCAAACAAATCCTTCTTCCAGACAGCAGCCAAGCATCTATCCCCATACATGCATCTCCCTCTATTGATAGGAGGGGACTTTAACTCTGTCATGCACACAGGAGAAGAAAAATCACTAGGCCAAGCCAAGCCCTTTACCCACACATCTACTGCTTTCTCCCACTTAGTAACCTTTGCAGACTCTCTGCAACTTAACGATATCTGGAGGCTATACAATCCGGAAGGAAGAGAATACACCTTTTACCCCACTCCCCCTCATCATACTCTATCTAGGATAGATTACATGCTCTGCATCCCTGCTCTCCTCCCCCTCACGTTTTATCCCCACATCCACAAGATAGCTATTTCAGATCATGCTTCTATTTTACTACAACTCCATGACCCTTCCCCATCCACTGCCACAAGGACATGGCATTTTCCCTCATACTTAGCACACAACCAGGATCTCAAACATGCACTCCTAAAGACATGGGTGGACTATGAGATAAACAACAAAACCCACAGCAACGATCCCAATTTATTTTGGGAAGTAGGCAAACCAGTACTACGGGGTAAAATTATCGCCTTCGTGGCTAACCACAAAAAGTAGATACAGGAAAAATATAGGGAGGCACGCAAACCCAACTGATGCAGGCTAATTTCCACATACATAGGAATCTTTGGCGAGAAGCCAAAATGCGACTTTGACACATGGGCTGAAGCACAAGAGTGTTTACACAAATCCTACCAAGACCTACACTATCACAAATATGGCAACAAGCCAGGCAAACTGCTTGCCAGGCTGTGCAAAGGGGCCTATACTCCCACACATCTCTATATATAAAGAAACCAAGGGCACCTTAACCACAAATGCTCAAGAGATCAACTATATATGAGAACAATTTTACACTAAGCTATAGAGTGAGGACTGGTTAGACCAAACTGTTGCTCAGAGCTTCCTAGATCAGGTCCCTCTCCCACACATAGACCCTACTCACCTAACCCAGCTAAATGCCCCGATAACAGAACAAGAAATCTCCAAGGTCATCTCACAACTAACTAATGGCAAATTACCAAGTCCTGGCGGGTACACCCCCGAATTTTACAAATTGACAGAGGGCCTACCGGTCCCAGTTCTAGCTAGAGTCTACCAAAACATACTAGCAGGAGGTGACCATCTACCTTCAGGATACCAGGCACACATAAAATGAATTGCAAAGAAAGGCAAAGACCCTACAGAACCCAGCTTTTAAAGGCTCATATCCCTTCTCAATCAAGATTCAAAGATCCTCTCCAAGGTCATAGCCACTCGTCTAGTGAAGATGATGCCTGCACTCATCCACCGCTCACATGCAGGTTTCACACAAGGCCGCTCAGCCTCATCCAATATCAGAAAAGTTATTACTGCCCTAGAATATGGCAAAGCCAACCCCGACACCAACAACGCTATCATATCTCTTTATGCAGAGAAGGCTTTTGACAACGTCAATTTCGCCTGTTGTCTAAAGTCCTTAGCAAATTTGGCTTCACCGGCCCTTTTCTGCACATGATGTCAACAATGTACTCGGCTCCTACAGCTAATATCATTGCGGCGGGACACATCTCATCTAGCCTTGGAACCGCTCTCCCGTCACCTCCTCTACTACCCCAACCTCCACGTCATCACAATTGGACACCAAGAACTCCACACAGCATTATTCGCGGATGACATCTTGATCTTTACCGCTGCCCCCAAAGAAGACATGCCCCATATCCAATAAATTTTTACCCATTTCGGAACCTACTCAGGCCTACGCATTAATTTCTCCAAGAGTGAGATTCTTCCTCTGTTTAACACCAGGACCCCCGCATGGGCAAGCTCCTCCATTTTCACAGTAGCTAAACAATATATCACCTACCTAGGTATCAGGATCGGTAAGACACCTTCCTCCCTTTACTATCTCAATTTTTCTCCAGTGGTCACTAAAGTCATGGGGGAGCTGGAGGCGTGGATTGACCTCCCTCTCTCGCTCCTCGGCAGATGCCAACTTTTCAAAATAGTAAGCTTTGGCAAACTGCTTTATCCCTTACAGACCTTACCACTGCTGCTATTTCACACTGATGTTCAATGACTACAGAAGGCCCTATCTGCCTTTCTATGGCAAGGTCGCAGACCCCGTATCTCCTTACAAAAACTATATCTTCCCAGGAGCGAGGGGGGAGCAAACGCAAACTCCCAAACTTATAAGAACATATAACCTTTCTTGCCTACTCAGAGGCTTTAACAAGCTTCTAGACACTCGAAATTTGAACCGGAGTCCCAAATGACAGGCCCCTACAGCTTACCCTCCCAGCTACACAGCAACCTCAGATCACTCCCTCCAGACCTGAAACACAAACTTTTGATACGAGATACCCTAATAGCATGGTGAGAAATGAGAAAAAAACTCAACCTATCCCACTGGGTTTCCTGCTATCTCCCGAGCCACGGGAGCAAACTTTCCCCAAGCAAAAACGGGCGCTGGCTATGCTGTCTGGGCCTCTCATGGGCTCCTCATGTTTGCCCAACCTTTCGATCGGTCCACAGGACTCCCTTTACAGGGTTCTCAAATCCTCTTGCAATACGATCTTCCAGCCTATCACTTTCTCTTCATTCACCAAGCCACAAGCCATGTTAATGGTCTACGCCTGGACAAGCTCCAAAGATTTCGCACTTCCTTCCTCGACACTCCTCTAGAATCGCAACTCTACAAGATATCCTTTATTTCCAAGCCATTCCATGATTGAGCAGGCCATTCAACACCACCTCAATCGTCACCTGGAACAAAGAACTCGACTCCACGGTGGCTGTCAAATAGATTCTTGCCGGCTACAACTCCACCTGTGCCTCTGTCACTAATGAATTTTGGAGGGAACAACAGTTTAAGATTATGCACAGAGCTTATATTCCTTATTCACCCAAAGGACTCCCCCAGTCCCTCTCTCAATGTCCACTATGTGGCTACCCCAAACCGACACTACTACACAGATTATGGACCTGCCTCAAAATTGCCGACTTCTGGGATCAAATTGAAAGTTATTTGAAAGCCAAACTGATAACTGGACGTACCCTCTCCAAGGATATATATCTCTTACTGTTTGGATAGCTGGGTGGCACTACCTCCCAACCAGATCAACTCCAAAGAAATGTCACCCTCTGTAACAAAGTCTGGCTTTCAACATGTTTCATGGTTGCTAGACTAGCCATACTCAGAAACTGGATCTCCGCCCATCCTCCGATGCTACTCGAGGTCAGACAAGAACTCTTGAGCCTCCTCTATAAGGAACAACTGGACATCAACCTGTCTCACCTAAACACTACTACCAGATTTTAAATTGAATATATTTTTATTTCAAAATTTTAGAAGAGAGAGTGACTCCTGTCAAAGGTACAACAGGTTCAAATAAGAAAGGTTATACATAAGCCAGTAGTACATGGTATACAAATTAACATTCTATCAGACGTTCTAACTCTCTGACAAGCGTATCGTTCCTACCGAGGGGTACCCTATTGCGAGCTTGACAATGTCAAGGTCAATGCGAGTAAAAAAGCATAGTCCCTTGACGGGGCGGAAATTAAAAATTTAAATAAGAAGAAAAGGGGGAGAGCTGGGGGAAAGGGGGTAGAGGGGTAGAAAAAGAAAAAGAGGGAAGAGGAGAAAGGACAGGAAGGAAAAAGGAGTGTGGGTCATCCGTTTGAGGGCCGCAGCTCCCATTTCAACTTCATAGTGTGGTGAACATTACTCAATATAAGTTCTTGTGAAAGAAAGGCAGGGGCAAGAAAGAGAAAACCAGAGTCTCCGTTGGGTAGGTAATTTAGGTTGGATGTGTCCTTACTCAGGTAAGGAGGCTACTCTGGAAGGGTGCAGAGTTTGAATAGTGAATCCACGTACCCCAAAGTGTTTTGATGCTTTTCCCAAGTTTGTGTTTCTCTAGCATGCATTTCCTCCAACAGCATAGTGTCTTTGACCGTGTCCACCCAATGGGTTATCGGAGGGGTCCGGTCTGATTTCCAATGTCTAGAGATTACCTGATGAGCCGCTGAGAGGAAAAATCTAAGTAAATTAGCCTTTTGTGCTTTCATCAATCCAGGAAGGATAGACAATAATGCAATTTTAGGCGATAGGGGGAGTGTCTTATCGTAGATCCTATTGTATATTTTAAAAATGCGGTTCCAGAAGGGTTGAATTGCAGGGCATTGCCACCATATGTGGAAGAGAGTACCTCTTTCTTCGTGACAGCACCAACAAAGATCTGAAGTGGCAGGGAAGATCCTGTGGAGGGTGACTGGATCCCGATACCACCTAGATAAATGTTTGAAATTCTACTCCTGGGCGTAGACTGAAACGGAGGACCTGAAGGTGAATAAAAAGGAGGTTTGCCAGTCCTGCGGTGTAATTTCAGTCTCCAAGTCCCTGGACCACAGTCTAGTATAATTCGGGAGCTCTCTATGCACCTGAGCTTGTATTTCCTTATATAGTAAAGACAGCATGTGGCATGGCATATCCGAGAGGGAGCACAGTTCCTCGAAATATGTTAATTTCCTGTGGATCTGGCCCAAAGCGAATAGAGAATGACTATATTTGTGTAAGCCAAGCGATGTAAGCCAGTCTGGAGGGGTTTCAGGGTTAGGGATAGAAAATAGGAACTCCCCATTGGAGGGATGGAGGAACTTTTGAGCCGTGGGCCAGTTGAAACGGTCGTGTGTGCCATAAGTCAAAGTCGAGTTTCTGTTAGGAAGCATTGGGTTGTCGAAAAGGGGGGTGAGTGGGCTAGGGTCCGAGGACAGGGACCATGGTATACAGCAATGGTACCATTTATGTAATAAAGCTTTGGTTAGGGGAGAAAGAGATGGGAAAGTGTTAATTTTTTTATCATGGGCCCAAAGTAGGGCCCTCAGGTCCAAGGGTGATAGATCTTGTTCCACCAGATGTGTTGCCCTAGAGAAGGGGCGGGGAAACCACTCCAGTATGGGTGGCTGCTGAGTGATATAGTTCGAAGTCAGGGAGCCCCGCCCCCCCTAAGATTTTGGGTAGCATAGAAGTTTGTGTTTGAGCCTACACAAGTGGCATTGCTATACGAATTGGATAGCCAGAGACCTGAGGGTCCGGAAGAACAGCGCCGGCAATAAAATGGGAATTGTTTGGAACACATGCAGTAATTTAGGTAGAATGTCCATCTTTAGGATGTTAATTCGGCCGAACCACGAAGTTTGTAGCGGTTGCCATGATTCTGTCAATTTCCATATGGAAGAGAGCAGTGGGCTAAAATTCAAAGGGTATAAATCGGAAAAGGAATGGGGTATTTCAGTCCCCAGGTATCTGATGGATCAGGTCTGCCATTTAAATGGGAAATTAGATTGAAGGCTGGATAAGACAGGGGGGGAGCGAAATACTGAGAGCTTCTGTTTTAGTGATGTTGAGCTTAAAGTTACTGTGGGTGCCAAACCGCTGAAGTTCGTAGAAAAAGGAGGGAATACTTATGTGAGGTTGTGCGATGCACAGAAGAAGGTCATCGGCGTACAACAATAATTTGAAGTGGGCCGAGGGTGTTTGTATGCCATGTATGGATTCATTTTTGCGTCTTGCTTGGGCCAAATGTTCCACTACTATGGCAAATAGGAGGGGCGAGAAAAAAGTCTGGGGACAACCAAGTAGTGGATAAATCCTCCATTCTAGAGGCCTCATGAGACTCATCCGTCGGGTGATTTGGAGGTGGATGAAGAAATCCTCTTCTTCTTTTTGGTGCGGGGTTGCCATCTGATGGACAAGGGCAGTCCCGGGGTGGCAGCTCTCAGAGGCCAATCCGGGATCGTGATTTGTGGCAATTCAAAAGTCCCGAGGAAATTTGCCAGGTCTCCCAAGGTTCGCAGGGTTGCTGATTTGCCGTCTTTAGTTGCTGACGAATAAAATGGTAAGCCCCAGCAGTATTTGATACGACTGGCTTGTAAGGCGTCGGTTAAGGGTTTGAGGGCTTTACGCATGGCCAGAGTCAATTTAGATAGGTTCGCCAGGAGCATGATTGGAGAGTCATTAAACATGATGACATCCTCCATGTCTGGTGGGAATGTCCGAAATTAAGAGGGTTCTGGAATAAGATATTTGCTTTAATAAATAAATTGACGGGCCTATCTATTCCCAAATCCCCTCAGATTGCTTTATTGAATTTCCCTATCGGGAACAGCAATAAAGGCAACAGGGCTCTTATCCACTTCATCTTATTGGGAGCTAAAATGACCATCGCGAGAGCCTGGAAACAAGGTCGAGTTTCTATAGCCGCTGCAAAAAAAAAGATCTCATGGATCATGGTCCAAGAAAAACTGGTCAGCACAATACTCAACACAGTGGAATTCTTCGAGGCTACTTGGGAGCCCTGGGCAAAGTACATGAACATCTCTTTAACACATACCTGACCTACAAATACTCTAGTGGTGGAAGGAGCCAACGGGACACCTGCACTCTTCTCTCTCTTCTATTCTCTCCCTTTCTTCTCTTGTATTTTCTTCTTCTTTTCTTTACAAGTCACTTGTGAGAATGTTTAATTGAATTTTGCATTTTGGTTTGATTCCCTCTGGGAGGGGGAAAGACTAGTTAGGGGGGTGAAGCGTGAGGTCAAAGAAGTATATATTTAAGAGGTTCCTTTAACTTGTTAAGAGGGTAATATACTTTCTAGACACTTTATGCTTCTAGACGACCTTTGTGGGTGCCTTATTCCATAATCGTCTGGAGGATGTATTACCCAAGGTTTTCAATGTTCATTCCGTTACTTATGCCACGTTGGGCCTCCTGCTCTTTTTAGCTGTATACGGTTTTTAAGACCGCTTTATGGGGTCTCTCCCATGTTGATGGGGGTGAGTAGTATCTCTGATGATGGGGGCGTTACCCCCCCTTTGGCACAGCTTGTTCCCGGATGGGGTGCTGGAGTGTTGGGGTTGAGCTTCTACCGGGAGGTCTAGTCGCCAGATCAATGGGGAGTTCATACAATAACATGTTATCCAGTCTACTCTGTATGTGACCCTGTGTAAGTTGCCTAACTCATAGTCACCTCCCGGATTGTCATAGATACAAGTGATTTTTTTGTACAACATTTATATGACATAATGGATAGTATGTTTTGTACTTGTGAAATAACAATAAAAAGATTTAAATGAAAAAAAAAACAAAAAAACATGATTACATCCTGGGTACGTGCGGCCTGCATGATATCTGTTTTGATCTTAAAAAAATGGATCCTGCATATAACATCCCCGGGGGAAGCCGGGTTTGGCTTGCGGGGGGCCCAGTGCTCGGTGGATACCATCTATTTCGAGCTGAGAATCTTTGCGCTGCTGTAGCAGCTGGTTGAAGATTGACAAGGCTGCGGAATTCAAATCTGAGGGCTCGATTGTTTCAGGCAGGCCACGAATATGAATATTGTTCCTCCTGCTTCTATTCTCTTGGTCGTCTAAACCATAAAATAATTGTTGGATTTGATCTGTTTGTTCCTGCAGAATGGCATCTTGGTCGTTCAGTTTGTTTACAGTTTCTTCCACAGTGAGTTCAACATCCTTTATGCAGTGGCCTATGTCCTCATGTAGATCAGAAAGTTCTTGTCTATAGGTCCGCTCCAGCCTGGATACATAGGCCTCAAAATCATTCCTTGTTGGGAGAGCTTTAATGTAAGCCTCCATGTCCCAACCATCCCTGGAGCTGCGGGATGCTGGAGAAGGGCTCCTGGATCTGAGGGAGCCGTGCTCAGTTTCTATAGGAGAGTGAGCACTCTGCCTGGTCTTGGCTCTGGAGGGAGTGTGTGAGCTGGGGGAAGGCAGCAGTGCCATCTTGGCTGCAGGGGAGCTTTTGCTTTTTGCTGGCTCGAGCAGGTGAAAAACCACCAGATTTCCCCTTCTTTATGGGACGTGCTGATACCCCTACCTTCCTCCCTCGTTTCTCTTCCCCATGGAAGTCAGTTGTTGCGGTGGTTGGTGCTGGTGAAACGATGCTTTAACCGGTCGGAGCGGGAGCCGGAGTCAGTCGCATCTCACCTCTCCGTGTGCCAGGCCACACCCCCCTACTACCAGATTTTAGAGCAAATGGTCTAACTTCATCTCAAGTTTCCACCCAAGAGATGACATGGACTAATATCTACAGACACTGCACCCTGAAATGCACCCAGCTACTCTCATGATACATATCACTACAGTTTTGTTCAGTTCTACGATAATCTATGACTTAAAACCCCATCTCTATAGCTATACTACACACAGAGACCCCACCCCCTGGGGATATGAGCTGTCTTGGGAGGACCTTGGTGACTGAGACTCTTCCCCCTGTTTTGGGAGAGGGTCCTCATTCCCCAATTGGCCTTCCTTATTCTGTCCAATAGGTTTTCAATAGCAATATGCCATCTGCGCCTCCAGAAGGACTTTCGCCTCCAGAAGGATTATTTTTTCCTTATAATTCCATTCCAAGGCCCCTCTCTCACTACCCTATCTTCCCCCTAAATACACACTACATTTCTACATGACCAAATCCTAGATACCTCTCCCCCTCCCACCTTCCACTTCCCTCCCCCCCTCATAGGCCTCTAGCCAAGGGTACCTCCCCCCCTTTGTCCCAGTCAACCTTTCAATATTTGTTGCACTTTAAACTAGTTATTTGCTGGGTATTGGTTATTGATTAACCCTGTATTTCTCATCTATCGATTTGTTATGCAACTCAAAATTCCAATAAAGTATTTTGAAAAAAAAAATCAGTGTTGCCCCGCATGGGCGTGCCTCCGAAAAAAAACCCCAAAACAACTGACATAGCACTTAGTAAAGAGACAGTAATCTAATGCATTGTTAAAATAACATTTTTCTAAATGATCTTGCAGCAATTTTCACCTTATGTGTTTCCCCTCACCTTCTATTCCAGTGAAAATCGCTGCAACAGACCACCTTCCACAGAGTGAATACACTAAGGTAAGGGGGGGTTACTGATATAACCCCCCCTTACCTTACTGTATTCACTCCCCGCTACATCAGCGACCCTCCCATGGACTGGCCTGACAGCGCTGCACTGACCTCCTCTCAGATGCACCATGTAGGGCTCAGTGAGATGGTCCTCTCTGGGCTCTAGCTCAGCGGCTCTGGTTTCATCCTATATTCTCCTCTCCACAGTCCACACGCGACTGACTCCTTCTGTGACCCCCGCCCAGGTGACGTTACTGCTCTTGACTCCTCTCCAGGCTCCTCCTTAGAAACTTCAGATGTGATACATGAGATGGTCAGATACTTTGGACATATTACAAGAGATAGTTAGAGATTGCGGACATGATACAAGAGATGGTTAGAGGCTGCGGACATGATACAAGAGATGGTTAGAGACTGTGGACAAGATACAAGAGATGGTTTAAGGCTGCAGACAGGATACAGGAGATGGTTAGCGGTTGCAGAAATGGTACAGGAGATGATTATAGGCTGCAGGCATGGTACAGGAGTTGGTTAGATGCTGCGGGTATGGTACAGGGGATGGTTGGAGGCTGCGGGCATGTTACAGGAAATGGTTAGAGGCTGCAGGCATGGTACAGGAAATGGTTAGAGGCTGTGGGCATAGTACAGGAGATGGTTAGAGGCTGTGGGCATGGTACAAGGGATGGTAGGAGGCTGTAAACATGGTACAGAAAATGGTTAGAGGCTGCGGGCATGATACAGTAGATGATTAGAGGCTGTGGGCATGGCAAAGGAGATGGTTAGAGGCTGCGGGCATGGTACAGTAAATGGTTAGAGGCTGCGGGCATGTTACAGGAGATGGTTAGAGGCTGCGGGCATGGTACAGGAGATGTTAGAGGCTGTGAGCATGATACAGTTAAAATCTCCCCAATGCCTGTGTTTGGCTGCCATTCCCATGCCTTCTCTTATCTACAGCAGCATGTACAGTAGTTCCTCCTGTCTGGGCTGGCACTGCCCCTGACAGACAGTCCTCTGCCCTAAGATCGAGAGACTTTAGATGTCTGCTGCCTCCCCATCCAGTCTCGGCTGTTGTGTAGATGATTTATAAAATGGCACCAATGATGTCACCAGCCACACACCTGCCACCCACCCAAACCCAGCCGAGCATGCCTAATCCTGGGCCAGCTTCAAAACTATGCGCATGTGTAGTTGCAAAGTCGACCAAAGCCCATTTTTTTTTTACGGGTGACCACTGTCCATAGATGGGCATTTATGTAATTATGTTATATAATTATTTTAAAATTTATAGACTGTCCGTAAATTTATGGACAGCTGGCAACCCTGGCGCACTTGCACCAGAGTGGTCCACTTTTAGTAAAACTCCCCTGTGTGTCCAAGTCTGCCTGTGCCAAAACAGAGAGGACATTTAGTAGACTGGATGTCTGAGGGGTGTTGGTTTGGGATGCAAAGTTTATATACCTACAGACTCCAGTGATGAAAAATGATGCAACATGTATCCTAATAACTACTATATGCATGCAGCTACTTTGGGGGGGGGGGGGGGGGGGGGGGGGGGGGGGGGGGGGGGGGGGGGGGGGGGGGGGGGGGGGGGGGGGGGGGGGGGGGGGGGGGG
>BLSH010313692.1:976786-988928 GCA_018402905.1 Glandirana rugosa | reverse complement strand
AGGAGGAGGAGGAGGTAGAGGCCACCAACGCAGCTGTGCCACCGCCAGCACCTCAGAAGGCAGGGTTAGCATGGCTGAAATGTGGCAAAGCTTTGTCAGCAGCCCGCCACAACAAACAGCACAACCAGCCGATAGACAACGTCTTAGCAGGAGGCAGCATTTCAGCAACATGGTGCAAGAGTATGTGTGCACACGCCTACACGTACTGACTGATGGGTCTGCCCCATTCAACTTCTGGGTCTCCAAATTGGCCACATGGCCTGAGCTTGCACTTTATGCCTTGGAGCTGCTGGCCTGCCCTGCAGCCAGTGTATTGTCGGAACGTGTGTTTAGCACAGCAGGGGGCGTTATCACAGATAAGCGGAGCCGTTTGTCCACATCCAACGTGGACAAGCTAACTATAAGAGACAGGAATCAGGCATGGATCCCACAAGACTTGTCTGTACCTTGTGCAGAATAAACATTTAGACCGGACTCACACAGCCATTCACATACTTGTTTTTTTGAATAGGCCTCAATACAAAAAAAAAAATACCACGTTGGCTACCTCCTCCTACTCCTCTACCACCGCCACTTCCACGGTCACGGCCTAGTCAACCTCTAGGCTCCTACTCCACATCCACCCCCTTCCCATTTTTTTATTTGATTTTAATTTATTTTCCCTATCCCCATTTTTTTTGTAGGGCACTTGCCCTACCCTTACCCCCATTTTACTTCCTTTTGCAGCCCTCTAGGGCTTTCCAGGACTTTGTTACAGCCATTTTTGTGCCTAAAAGTTCGGGTCCCCATTGATTTCAATGGGGTTCGGGGTCCGTGCGATCGTTCGGGTTCCGTCCGGACCCGAACCTGGACTTTGTCCCGAAGTTCGGACGGACCAGCAGAACCCGAACTACCAGAGGTTCGCTCAACTCTATTCCTTACACCATGCCTAAAATACTTAAAGGATGGTGCAACAGCTGTCATCCACTATACCCTTCTGTATGAGGTGTGGATTGCTCACCATTTAAAGGGGTATTTTTTCCTCCTTTATCCAATTAATGATCTGGTTTTGATAACTATCTAAAGGAACTTGAGTAATTTGCATTTTAATCATTTCTGTGGGATTCTGCCATATCCCTATGCAATAATATGTTTGAGACACTATACCACCACTCTGTAGGATTGTGACTGAAGACATCTAGACATTATGTGAGCAGTGGTGGCCAGTCCACAAGGGGTGCAGGGGCACCACCCCCCAAAAATTACCAAAGTTAGTTTGAAAATAAGAAAGCTAATCATAGAACAATTTATTTTTAAAAAAACTGATATGTCAGGTCTGGGCTCAGCCCTCCCTTCTCAGAGTTCAGGCTGCTCAGCTGTCAGTTAATTGCCAGTACTCCTCATTCCACAGTGACTCACCTGATGATCATATCCCGCTCGTCAGTAAGCCTTGCTGGCAATTTAAACTGCCTGGGTCAGATCTCCTGTGCCTTCGCCTTGGTCAACATATCCGGATACTCTGCTGTGTTTTCTTGATAAAGACTTTTGCCTGGGGCGCATGCGCGGCTTGTGAAGATGGCGGATGTGAGACCTCAGCTCTGGTCCCTATCTCTTCACCCATGGCTCCTGTAAAGCTATGATAGCTTCCACAGCTCCAGGAGCCATACTATTGACACCCAAAGCTACCAAGGCACCCCAAGGGCAAAATCGGATACTAGAAGCACAATTACAGAGGGTTTAATCCGACACCGCATCCCCAGCCTACACAGAACATGGAGCGCTTCCTGCATAGGCCGCAATCCCCAGCCTCATGGCCACAATCCGCTGGACCTTGCTGATCTACTCACATCGGCGGAAGATACACTACATTTTGACCACCCAACTCCTGTGTCAGAACCCACAGCAATAGTTATGGTGGCAGTTCTAGATTTAAAGCGACAAACCCTGTTACAAGATCTCACTAAAAACATCACTAGAGAAGTTGGAAAAATTACTCAGGAGCTTAGAGGGGAAATTGATAAATTGGGCAAATGCACAGACACATTAGAAAACAAGCTTGATGAACTAGTTCAATATGTGCATGTCATGGAAGAGGATACCGCCGCTCTCAAATACATGGTCTCTCAACTCCAGCTTCAGCAGGAAGATTTGGAGAACAGAGAGAGATGCCAAAATTTAAGGATACGTGGGATACCAGAAACCATCAATGATAAAGAAATACATCCCTATCTGCTGGGGCTCTTTGTAACCCTGGCCCCCCATATCCCAGACAGACTGGCGACTGGATAAAGCCCACAGATCCTTGGCTCCTAAACCGCCACCTGGCTCTAACCCAAGAGATATAATTGTGCGTATCTATTACTATGAAAGTAAAGAGGCTCTTACTGTGGCTACACGTAAAAAAACCCACATAGGTTTTAAAGGAATCAAGATACAAATATTCAGTGATCTTTCTCTCATCACCTTGGCAAAAAGGCACAGCCTCTGCCCCATTACTTCACACCTGCAAACTCATCAAGTCACCTATCATTGGGGTTTCCCATTCCGCCCCTCTGCATCTAAAGACGGTGTCCAATATTCAATTAGGGATCTCCATGAAAATGAATCCTTTCTATGCAACCTGGGACTTCCACCCATCCCAGAGGAAGAGCTTCAGTGCCCTCCACCACCTGTAAGACCTCTCCTGACCCCGGCAAACTCTGGACGCCAGTTCATCGGAAATCACAAAAATCGCCTTCACTACCTCAAAGATCCACCCCGTCTAGATACTCCACATGATGTTGGCTCCTTTCCTTTTTGGCTGATTGAAAATCTACAGGTGAACTAAATCCTGTTTATCTGTATACCAGGTACACTGGCCCTTTTTTTTTTAACTTTCCTGCTGATGTTCCAATCTACTTCATTTTACAACATGTCATTTGACTTTCTACATCTACACGTTTTCTCTTTCTCTTTTCAGAACAGACGGGTCCTACTTGTAGGATCTCGCAGACTGCCATGTGCTCCTTTACATTCCTGGACAGATGTCCTGGAATCCTGAGCGGAAAATCCCCCTCAGACCTACCACATTTTTTAATTTTTTTTATCTTTTTGTTGTTACTAGTTTTCGTCATGTATCCAGGTCATTTTTTTCTGACCTGTTTAAGTTTTCGTGAGGTGAACTCATTGTCACCACCCTAATTTTCTTCATAGTATGTTTTTTACTAAATTTAAAGTTTACTGCACCAGAGTACACCCTATGTATATTCTTTGCTAATGAAACATCTGTAATTTGCATAGATATGAAACAATATGGCTTTAAGAATTTATTCATGTAATGTCAAGGGCCTGAATTCTATACAGAAGCGTTGGATAGCCTTAAAAAGAATTCAGATCCTCAGGGGCAGTGGTGATCATGATTCAGAAGACTCATTTCAAATTAGGTAGTTCCTTCAAATTTGCTTTCAAGCAATTTCCTGTAGCTTATGTCACATCAGATCCCTCTGGAAAAGCCGGAGTTGTGATTTTATTTAAAATGATCCACCGAGAGCCCTCAGGGTCGATTCATTCTCCTGAATTGTGTTCACCAAAATACAACTTTCACTCTAGCGAATGTTTATGTCCCCAACTCAGGTCAAATACATTTTCTCACACAGGTTTTGGAGAAAATACACTCCTTCTCTCAACCCTTTACAATTATTGTAGGAGACTTTAACATGTGTATGTCAGCATCCAGAGATAGACACGCCCTCTTCCAACTTACTCCCCCACTTCAAGCTCTGAAACTCTCAACCTCCTTTAGGAAATTGACTAGAACCTAAAATCTTTTTGATACTTGGGGGCTGAAACATCCCACTCATAAACAGTACACATTTTATTACCCCCACATAAATTATATTCTAGATTGCACAAATTTTTTGCTACTGCACCTATGCTTTCTAATGTAGTTTCCTCAGAGATAAATCCTATTATGTGGTTTGATCACGCATCTATTATCCTTGAGGTAGCGTTATTTGCTAACACACCCAGAACTTGTCATTGGCGCTTTAACGAATCCCTCCTACGTAATCATGATATTCAAACTCAATTACAACAAAGCTACAGGAATTTTTCCAACTAAATGTGGGTTCAGTTTCAGAGCCTTCCACTCTTTGGGAGGCCCACAAAGCCTTCTTCAGAGGGGAATGCATCTCTGCAAGCTCCCGTATGGCCCAGACAAAAGTTCTATGAATTTACCAACAAATCACATAGGGTGTTAATCAATAAGCTCAAACCCACACCTTTTATGTCCATACCTGATCATCTCATGTAGCCAGGTGGCACCCCTACCCACTGCCCTCAGACTATGTCCCAGGTATTTGGTGCCTTTTATCAAAAACTCTATAATTGCCTGAAAGATGATCCTAAATCCCAGTTTGACCAAGAGAAATTTAACTCATTTATGACCTCCTTGCGGCTACCCAAGATAGGCACCCATCACCCCTGAAGAAATGACAGAAGTGTTTAGACAATTACCTTCCCATAAGTCCCCAGGACCTGATGGGCTTCCATATTCTTATTATAAAACTTATTTCCCATTTCTATCTGTACATTTGTTGAACCGATTTGAACCTACAGAAGGGCACACCTCCCCATACCCATTTCTCACATGTCTTTATAACTGTTATAACAAAACCCAGCAAAGACCCATCCATACCCAACACTTATCGCCCGATAGCACTATGAAACTCAGACTATAAAATCTTTACAAAGATTCTGGCAAACAAACTATCATTTTTACTGCCGTCTTTAATTCATAAGGACCAAGTGGGATTTGTCCTAGATAGACATGCAGGAAATAACACAAGGCGGATGTTAGATCTCATAGATCTCCTGTCCAAAACCAATCAACCTGCAATTGTCTTGAGCCTAGATGCTCAGAAAGCCTTTGAGTTGGCCATTTATGTTCGGAGTGCTATCAAAATTTGGTTTTACAGGATCCTTTATCCGGGCCCTCCAAGCGTTATATTCTACACCCACCTCTCCAGTTCAGTTGTCTTCCCACTTCTCACAGTCATTTCCCCTGAACAGCGGTACCAGACAGGGTTGCCCTCTGTCCCCTTTTGCTTTTCATTCTTAGTCTGGAGCCCCTGGCAGCAGCTTTCAGAGCTCACCCAGATGTCCGGGTAGTGAGGCTGCGATGACAGGAATACTAATTATCCCTCTCTGCTGACGACATTTTACTGACCCTTCTCCATCCTCACACTTCTCTTCCTTCTTTACACAATATCCTGACATCCTTCAGCTCCATCTCTGGGTTTAAGATCAATCCCTCCAAGACAGAAGCTTTGCTCATTAATATCTCTCCAACTCAACTGGCCCTCCCTACAATCAAAATGTAACTACCATTGGTGCTCTCACACAATTAAATACTTAGGGATCCATCTTACTGCCTCCTACCCTACTTTGTACCAGGCCAATTTCCCACCTCTTTTTTCCAAAATCAACAGGCTATTAAATCACTGAACCTCCCTCCCTCTATTTTAAAAATGTCAGTACTTCCCAAATTACTCTATCTATTTGAGACACTCCCAGTATCTACCCCGATGCCACAACTTAAAGTGCTTCAAAGAAAGTGTCTCCGCTTTATATGGAACAACTCCACCCATCTGATTGCAGGTTTGGTGGTTCTAGCTTTGAGAAATAGAGGGGGCTTGGGAGCCCCTGATCTGGTCAAATATTATTATGCCTCTCAACTACGAGCTTTAACTTCCTGGACATCCAGGGTGGCCCCTAATGGTCTTAAATTGAAATGAGAATTACATCCCTGGTCCATCCCTGTTATATGTTATGGCCTTTCCTCAAACAAATATATGATACAACTAAGATCCCTATGTTTAGGCCTAATGCTATTCACTCTCTCTCTATGGAGGAAATGCTCTAAGCGATACTCGCTTTCCTCACCTTGCCCCCACTCTTAAATATACTTTTTAACCCAGACATTGCAAACAGCCTGTCTTATGACCATATGATACCCAGGACTCAGACCGGGATTTTCCAATTGCACCAACTAGTAAATCCAGTGACACAACAACTCCTTTACAGATCTACAATTGAAATACAAGATACCAAACTCACTTTTTTTTATTTCCAAATTAGACACCTCCTATTTACCAAGCTACTCTCTCTAACCGTAGACAAACTTACTAACTTTGAATTATTATGTGCCAAAGGCCCATATGAATCGGGGTAAATTTCATCCATCTATAAAATTCTCCACAAAGATATGACACTAACAGACACTAGTCATAAATACATGAAAAAATGGTCATCTATCCTACAAAGACTTTTGCCTGGCTGACTTCCCTTCTGGTTCCGGATTCAATTTGCTGCTTCTGACTACGCTGGTCTCTGGATTCCTGTTTTACTGTTGTTCCGACTACCCGCTCTGGTTACCGAACCCTGGCTATGTTTTGACCACATTTATTGTGTTTGTACTATTTTACCATTTTATTAAAAAGTGTGATTTTTACTGCACTTTTGTCTCAGTCTGATTCATGGTTCCTGACATAATATGACTACATTTTTTTAACATCTTAAAGTTAAAAAATGTTAGTCATATTATCATTTATTTAAAAATCAATTGTTCTGTGTGTGCACTGTGTGGGGCGCCGGACTAATGGGTTTCTATTAGGTCCGTCATTTTTTTACATGAATGTGATTAGAGCCTGAGGCTCTAATTAGCTTGTTGGCAGAGCACTGTGCCCGAACCTTCCCACTTTTGATTATAGCGAATCAATATTCGCCATTGTGTCACTTCTGGTTTCCTGCTTCTTGTTCTGACCAATCAGGTGGCTGAAGATTTGGAACCTGGAAAGACGACCGGGTTAACAGGAAGACTGCAAGATTAACCACTTGCCGACCGCCAACCGCAGGTTGACGGCGACAAAGTGGTGCGATATCGCAAATCGCCATCATCTGACGGTGGCTGCGAGATCGCGCACTGTGAGCTGTGTTCGGGGAGGGCCAGGGAGCGGGTGCGGCGGCCTCGAACGCCGCCAGTTACCTGCGATGCCCCCCCCGGAGTGAAAGAACGGAGGTCCGTGTAAGTAAACACGGACCTCCATTCTGTGAAGAGGAAGGGCTGTGATCACAGCCTTCCTCTACACCAGTGTTTCCCAACCCAGTCCTCAAGGCACACCAACAGGTCATGTTTTCAGGATTTCCCTCAGATGAAACAGCTATGGTAATTACTAAGGCAGTGAAACTGATCAAATCACCTGTGCAAAATAATGGAAATCCTGAAGACATGACCTGTTGGTGTGCCTTGAGGACTGGGTTGGGAAACACTGCTCTACACGGAAGCTGTGATCACTTCCCTTCCCCTGCTAGGGCAGCCCCCCACAGTTAGAACACGCCCAGGGAACACAGTTAACCCTTAGAGCGCCCCCTGCAGGTTAACCCCTTCACTGCCAATGGCATTTACACAGTAATCAGTGCATTTTTATAGCACTGATTGCTGTAGAAATGCCAATGGTCCCAAAAAATAGTCAAAATGGTCCGACATGTCCGCTGAAATATCGCAGTACCGCTAAAAATAGCAGATCGCCGCCAATACTAATAAAAAATAAAAAATAAATAAAAACCCCAAAAATGAATTCTCATCATCCGTAAACGCGGCCACTTTTGCGCAAACCAATCAATAAACGCCTATTGTGATTTTTTTTATCGCAAATATGAGGAAGAATATAAATCGGCCAAAAACTGTGAAAAAAAAATGTTTTTTTATATATTTTTTTTGGATTTGTATTTTAGCAAAAAGTAAGAAATTTGTTTTTTTTTGCAAAATTGTCGCTCTTCTTTTGTTTATAGCGGCGATCAGAAATGATGCAGAGATGATCAAATGCCACCAAAAGAAAGCTCTGTTTGTGGGAAAAAAAGGATGCAAATTTCATTTGGGTACAACATCGCACGACCGCGCAATTGTCAGTTAAAATGACGCAGCGCCGAATCGCAAAAAGCGCTCTGGTCCTAAAGTGGGAAATCCTTCCGGGGCTGAAGTGGTTAATGCCTCGTACACATGGTGCAACTGTTGTACGACCGCACATTCAATCGGCTGTTGATGGTTGTGTCTAGCATACTGACATGAGTCAAGTAATCGGCTAACAAAGCTAAACGTAGTGATGTGTTACGAGCGTGTAACAAGGAAGCTCAGGTGAATGTGGTTTGTGAATTAGGAACACAGGTTTACACGACCGAGCACTTACTGGATTCAGAGCATGCGTGTTTGCACTATTAACTTTTGTTGGCCCAGCTTCTCTACACACGAGTCAACAGTCGTGCAACGACTTGTTGACCAACACATTTTTTCTAGTTTGCTCAGCCAACTTCTGTTGTACGACTGTTGAACGTCGGCTGTTGTAATCGCGCGTACTAACGGTCGTATTATCGTACAACAAGCTGTTGTACGACCGTTGTTGTATGACAGTTGCACCATGTGTACGGGCCACTACACAGCTTGACACTGACTATTACATAATGCCAAGAATTAGCCTTTACTCCTTCTAAGTCTAATTCTAAAACTGTCATCTATAGCAACAAAACTTACTGTATAATGAATAATCTATTACTAATCTGCCAGGAGACAGTCTGGGCATGTTAAAGAGATAGGTAAATTCCCACAGAGGTGATAGGGCAATGAACCCTCCAGATGTCCAATAGCATTTATAAGCTGGAAAAAAACATTGTATACCTGTTGTTATCTATTATTATTTTTTGTTGAGAATTTCATGACATGCAAATAAAAAAAATATAAATATAATTAGTAATTATGATATTGAAATATATACATTTTGCAATTTATACATGGGTTTTTAAAAATATACAGTAACCTATATAAAACATGAAAAAATATTTTATATTTATAAAATATATAATAACTCTATTTTTGTACATTCTACCTAAGGGAGATGCCATTAAATCATTGTCCACTTAGTTACATTCCCATTTAACCAGACCAAGGTAGACTGCTTGAATTCTTTCCAATACATTGCAGTCTATATAGTCTTTCTTTTGCTTGAGTACCTTGATTACTTTTTCTGTGTTCAAGCAAAAGATACATCTCCTCTATTATCAGAACATGTTACTGATGCCATTTACACAAGTCATGCTACAAAAATGCATTTTTTTGTGTTTTTTATGAATTTATTGTTGTGATCAAATAGAGCCATATTAGCCTACAGCCATGGCACAGCATCAACACTTTTTGTTACTATTATTTACTATTAATACTACAACAGGAATAGAAAAATACCAGGAGAAAAATAAATCTAGAATTACTATATAAGAATGGCAACCACCCCGATTTATAAGGGCTTTTCATTTTACAAACAAAGAGAAGATTTCCCAGCACACATACCAATTAATCTGCAAAAAAACTAAACAATTAACACTATCTAACAATTTGCATTAGGTTGCACCCATTTGTGAATATTTGTGGAAGCTACACTGCCTCACCACAGCTCCACTGTACAGTGTGGTCCTAACTCTTCTATTTGAGAGTCTACAAGTTGGTGCACATATATAAATGGATAAATTACCACCCCCAAAAAACCCCACTCCACTCTCCTTACAGAAACAATAATTCTATGTGCCTGTAGCATCTGGGGGGAGAAGAGAAAAGGGAAGCCATCAGCACTTTGATAGAGGAAGGGGCACACAGGAGGGTACGACAGCAGTTAGAATGGGATGCAGATCCTAGAATGGATCCCCCTGCAGTGCATCTGGAGGGAAAAAGAAGAGTAAAAGCCGTAAGCATTGCAGGGGGATCCACAAGAGTGTCAGCAATAGTACAGCTGGGCCATGTGCTAGGCATTTGCCCAGGCCCCCCTTCTGAACTGACCGGGCCTGGGCCAAGGCCTAGTACAGGAGGGCTGGCTGTACACATTATAAACAAACAGAAGATATCTAGGACACTTGCCAGCTAGCCTGCAAAGTAAAAAACAAATTGGCACTCTCTAACAATTTACAATAAAAACAGAGGTTTTATTTGCACAAATATGTGGAAGCATCACTACCTTGTTAAGGCTCCTCTGTAAAGTGTGGTCCTAACTTTTATATTTGAGAGTCTCCAAGTTGGAGCATATATAGCATTTTTGTAATAAATATAAGTGGTTTCCAAAGCCATTTCTGGCCCAGCCCTCCCAATGTCTCACTCACCTCATTGACATGATATTTAGAATCTTGTCAGTCTTGTTGTATCTTTGAACTGGTTTTCAGATTACATCACTTCCTGTAGCTTGTATCAGCATGCACTTCCTGTTAGGGCATCTCCCAGAAGCCTTCACTTTCTTGCTGCATCACAAAAGAGCGTGGAATAGGGTGTGTTCACCACTCATTACAATACCACCATCCACCCACTTCTTATACAATCTGATTGTACAATCCCCTTTGGGTCGCCCATCAGCTATGTAGTACAAGGGCCTGGCTGATTTTCTACAAATTGAAGGGAATGTTCAGGTGTGTCCTCTATTCCATAGTTCTGGTAAATCTAAAGGAAAATGTACAGAGATTGTACAAATCAGATTGCATAGTGTATGGCCATCTTTCTACAAGTACATAGGAGGGAGTGGACAGAGACACTCAGTTGTCAGGCCTCATTCACATCTCCACATAGCGAAGACTCACATTCCTGCATGTATTTGTTTTGGGGCATTTTAATTCATCATGCATAGGGCAGTCCATGTACTTGAATGGGCTTCCCTATGTGTAACAATCACCCCAGAGAAGCTCTGGAACTTTTTTGTGGAGGGGCGCATGTTGCATTACTGCAGTGGATCCTTTAACATTAATAACAGTAAAGACAGCACAAACACAATGCACATTTGCAGCATTTCTGAAATGCATGGAAAAGCATGCATTTTCTGTGCAGTTTGCCATGCATTTGGAAACACTCAGATGTGAATGAAGCCTCTTTGTCCCTGTGTAAATGCACCAATTTCACATTCAGGCCCCATTCACACCTAACGTAGTGGAAGCATATGTTCTTTGGCTTGTTTTTCCAGTGACGCACATAGGGTAGCCCATTGATTTCAATGAGCTGAGCTACACCTGGCAGAGTAGCTTGTGGGACATTTTTATACATTTTTACTCCATTTGTCGCCTGTTTTTTCATGTGGCAAATTGTGTGTTTGCTTCTGTGTTTGGTGTGCTGTTAAGTAATGATGTATAAATGTGGCCATACACTATACAATCTAAATGTACAATCTCTGTATAATCTCCTTTAGAATTACTAAAACTATACAATAGGAGGACACACCGTCTATCCAATCATTCTGTATTCAATCAGGCAGGCTCTTGCAATACATCAGGGGAATCCCGTAGGCTGCATGTGGCCCCAGGGAATTTAGCATGCACCCTGAGCCTGTCCAAAGGGATGCTAGGGAAGTCAGGCAAATTCACACATGGATGAATGCCGGGGGTGCTGTGAAAACTTAGTTGATGGCTGAAGGTGTGCTAATGAGGACAGCTGGTAAACTCTTTCATGGGTCATACTGGTTTCTCTTTCCTGTGTGTCTGTCCTCTGTCTACCAGGAAGTTTCTGAAATAATCTCCAAACTACATCCATAGATGGAGGTAGGCCTGGCCTTCAAAACCAAAGAAAACATGTATTTTTGTACAACAGAGGTACTTTACTAGTATATTGGTACATAGGGGAGCTGGATTTTAGAAAAAACTGTGAACTTAGCCTTTAAGGGCAGGTGTGCACGAAGGCAGCCCAGGGACATGCTATAGCATACATTAATCATAAGCTTCAATTTCTGATCAACAGTGAGTTTGAACAGACATACTAAATGGCCAGATCAGCTACTTTGCTGCTGCTGAAACCAGAATTGATTTATTTAGTAGGGGGTATTACCAACGCTGTATCTTGGCCTAGGCCAACAAGGCCCAGGCCTAGGGAGGCACTTTGCAGGGAGGCAGCACGAAAAGAGTCCCCGCTGGCTTGCACTTTTAGTGCTGCCAGTATAATAATACAGGCAGGGCCACCATCAGGGGGGGCAGCCCATACATATGTGGGGGTCCGGGCGTCCCGAAGGGCCCAGGCGGCAGACCCCAACCAATGAGTTGTTGTGCAGGCAGCCGGCGTTCCGCAACTGTGGGGGGGGGGGGAGCACGAGATTAGTCAGGTCTAGGGTAGCACAAA
>BLSH010313692.1:966626-976776 GCA_018402905.1 Glandirana rugosa | reverse complement strand
GATGTATAAATGTGGCCATACACTATACAATCTAAATGTACAATCTCTGTATAATCTCCTTTAGAATTACTAAAACTATACAATAGGAGGACACACCGTCTATCCAATCATTCTGTATTCAATCAGGCAGGCTCTTGCAATACATCAGGGGAATCCCGTAGGCTGCATGTGGCCCCAGGGAATTTAGCATGCACCCTGAGCCTGTCCAAAGGGATGCTAGGGAAGTCAGGCAAATTCACACATGGATGAATGCCGGGGGTGCTGTGAAAACTTAGTTGATGGCTGAAGGTGTGCTAATGAGGACAGCTGGTAAACTCTTTCATGGGTCATACTGGTTTCTCTTTCCTGTGTGTCTGTCCTCTGTCTACCAGGAAGTTTCTGAAATGATCTCCAAACTACATCCATAGATGGAGGTAGGCCTGGCCTTCAAAACCAAAGAAAACATGTATTTTTGTACAACAGAGGTACTTTACTAGTATATTGGTACATAGGGGAGCTGGATTTTAGAAAAAACTGTGAACTTAGCCTTTAAGGGCAGGTGTGCACGAAGGCAGCCCAGGGACATGCTATAGCATACATTAATCATAAGCTTCAATTTCTGATCAACAGTGAGTTTGAACAGACATACTAAATGGCCAGATCAGCTACTTTGCTGCTGCTGAAACCAGAATTGATTTATTTAGTAGGGGGTATTACTACTGCCACTAAATGAACCTTCTTGCTCCACTTACTCTCTGACTTGTTTCACATATCCTGGGTGATGTCATTGATCAATATGGTCATAACAATTATTGATCAATTATGTCAGTCAAGTTCCCCAATACTGCTGTTTACCTTCCAGCAGTTCTGGGCAATGTCAGTTGCAAAAGAAGTCTGGCAGGAGAAAATAGTAGTGCACAGGTTGTCATGTTCTTGTTGGGTGGTCACCAGTGCATCGTACGTTGTGATTGGAGATAGATCTACATCACTGGACAATGTGACTGAGGATGGCTTTACACAGTAGGACATGCTTTTTTATATACGTAATATTTTGTCAACCTGTCCCGCCCATCTTGAACCATGCCTGACCACATGTGCTAAAAATTGTGAAAAGATTAATCGGAATCTAGAAGTTAACTTTAGAATAAAGGTACCCTCAGATATGTGGACCCCCACTACATGAATGGGTTAAAAAGAAAGTATTGAAAATCCCAACCAGAAAATATTGTTTAAGGACTTGTTAACTCACTTTTATTTAAAGGAGAAAGTAAAGTTTTAACAAAAGGATTGCCCTGACAGGGATTTCCATAATAATTTCACACACTAAGAAAAAAGGTTATCAAGCCTCCTGGCTTCCTCTTGCAGCCCCGCTGTCTGTCCGTAGGCCTTTGGCTGGTACCTCAGACCATTCACAGCACCGCTGTGCTCACATGCAATTCTGCACCTCTCTCAGCTCTCTTCCTTGCAGCTCACTACTGCTCTGGCCCATGCCCTGGCCTCAGGGCAGGGGACCTCCTGGCTCCCGGGTGGAGCCATGAACTACTGTCAGAACCTTGATTATAAGGGCTGTTCACCTCTGCACAGACAGCCTACTGGTCTCTGGTAAGACCTGGACACAGGGTTAGAGGCCCTTTCTCTCTCAAAATTCTTTGAAGCCTTCAAACTCCAGAACCCAATCCAGGAATTATCAAACAAAATAAAAAAAAACAGTTTTCTCCTCCCATAATAACCACTCTGAAGACCCTCAATCTGCCTCCTTGAGAACCCACTTGTGCCATGATCTCTTTTTACAGAGTGGCAGGTCATAGCACTGTCACAATTCCTTTCATCCAGTGATGTAGATTCATAATAAATAATGATGAATGATGCCCTGATGACCCACCATTACAAACACAATGACCTCTCCAGCCAGACTCTTGCAACAGATGGCAGCAACCTGGCCAGTCACTGAATGTCATCAAACATTCAGCAGCCACATCTGTCTGGTGATGTTGGCTAATTTAATTGACTATATGATGTCACCTGTGATCCCCCAGCTGCTTTGTTTACCAACAGAAGAAGATACGCGATGGAACTGTCATAGCTTTTTTTTCTTTCTACACGTAACGTTTGCTGAAGAATATACTACAGGTGCATCACTTCATGTTCAGGTTTCAAGCAAACCTTCATCCAGATCAGAAAATAATAAAATAAAGGCACCATGCTAAATGTTTTTTTAATGTAAAATAAAAAATATTTTTTCAGTGTTATGTGTAGTCTTTTGCTTTCCCAATTACCTTATCTTTTTTTTTTATCTTCTGTGCTCTTATTGCAGCGGCCATTTTACTAAGAAGCAGGGTAATCTTTCTGCCATTTGTTCCCGGAATAGTTTTCAGAACCCCCCCCCCCCCCCCCCGATGTGCAGAAAATGTTGCAAATGCACACTAAGTGCTCTTTATTTATGTGTTGTGGCAACATTATTTACAAGTTGTAACAGCAAAGAAAACCCTTTCCCTCAAGATCTCATTAGATTGCATGAAATCTCTTGATACACTGCAGTGTACTGAGACTTACTTCTCCATTTACTGAGGCCCTAGCTACATCACTGATGCCTCAGTGAATGTGTAAGTAGGATTCAAGTACATATATAGTACATAAAATATTACATGCATATATACACAAAATAATTACATCTATACAGAGGAGCATGCACCATACATTTTTAGTGTAGGGGGAAATGGGTCCACTTTAAGACATACATCAAGCAGAAAGTGTGTATTTTGGGGGCTTGTTCACACCATAAGGTGCATCCAAGCCCATGCTTTTTTGCAAGTTCATGTACAAAAAGTAGTGCAGGCACAATTTTTAAAATTGTGCCACCCCAAACTGCATAGTACTGCTGTAACATGTTTTTTGGTAATCATAAGCACACATGTGTTTGCCAGATGTGTGCGCACCCACACTCATCTGCAGAAGGCAACACATTTTCATGTGGTGCAGGAAATTGCACAATTTTGTGCTCATTACCACACCACACTAAGCCGTTAATGTTACCTTTTAATCCCTTTTGAAAGATCTACTTCCCACTTAACAGTAATAGATACCCCGAAATCACTAGAGCAAAATAGCATATTGCATAACAATACCATTTAAAATGATTAAACTGGAGCTTATCCTTCATTAATTGTTGTAAGTTAAAGTGGGTGTAAACCCTCACATATACCCAGTGATGTGAACAGCCTCAGATGATACACAGAGATGAATCAAATCCTCCTACATAAGTTTTACATGCATATCTGCTGTCTTCAGATTTATATACTGTTTAGAAAGTACACATCTTGTTAGAATTTTCTCTTCCTGATTCACCTGTGGGTGTGGATTCTTACCATAAACTGGAAGACAGCTGATTGGAGGAAAGGCACACACCTCCTCTCCACATAGGCAGAGGAAGGAAGAAATGTGCTGTGAATAGATCAGCTCTCTACTGATCTATTTATAGCACCCACTCCAACATAAAATTCAGCATGGTTTTATCACAGTTGATGGAGAACTTGTCAGAAGTTATCATGCTGAGAAACAGAAGAACTGAGCAGGAGAAAGCCACGGGACTTAGTGCTTTGAAGAGAGATAAGAAAACACTGCAGATATATGTGCCCAGCTCAAATTTCATGAATGGGGTTTACATCCACTTTAAGTCTGTGGTCTTGTTTTTTCTTTGTCTGTACCTGTGGTTCACAGGTTGACATGCCTGCATAGTATTCCTGTTTCCTATCTGTTAAGACCTGCCCCTATAACAAAGTCCCTGCCTCAGTACTGCCCAACACTTTAGTAATTGGCTGAATAGGCTGGCTATATCAAAAATAAACATCCCACCCATGACACACACAAATACGAGAACAAAGGGCTACTAAGCCATCTTTTGCACACAGAATTTAACCGAAAAGTTAATGAAAAAAAAAAACTTCTGTTTATATAGTACATTATACTGACTGTTAAAGTTGCATTTAATGAGGTTCCATTAGGAAAGTTTAAGGAATGTAAAACTGGTTTAGCACACATTTTTGCTCATTATTTATTAGGGGCAGGCTTGAAAAAAATCATATTTTTTTCTACTTAAAGCCTAGGTACAGCTAAAACAATAACCAAAAAACCAGCACAAGGCACATCATTTACAGTCAAAAGAATATCCCTCTTGTGCTGATTCCTCTTCTTTTAGCTGAAATCATCCTCCGTCCATGCCTGTCCATGGATTAGCTGGGCAGAAAGGGTAGGCATAGTCAGGTTGTCTTGATGATAACCAGTGGCAGCCTTTTGGTTGTATTGGAAGATCACAGCAGTGATGGTGGACATGCATGGTGTAAAAACTAACAATATCTTTGTATTTATATATTTATTAGAAGTCTCCATTCTATGTCGTGCTCTTACAGTTTGGTCTCTATTATATACCATAGTTCCAATGTCTCCCTTACCCAAAAGAAGTTCAATACACATCTCAAAACATCCTTAAAATCTGTACTGTTATACTACCAATAGTCTCTGGACTTAGATCAATGAAATACAGTCTGAGGTTGAAGGAAGAAGTAAGGCCTGTGAACTGTACCATTAGACTGCTGGGTTTATGTGTAAGGTAATAAAGGCACACAGTAACATTTTTTTTTCCCGTTACATCTATATAGTACTTTAGCCCTATATGTATGCATGACATACTTTTCCATAACTCTAGAACCAGTAGAAGTAAGCAAACAAGGGCTACAGTCGCACAATGCTCAGGAATGGTGTAAGTACATACAAAGTTATGGTAGCTACAGTGTGGTGGAATATGATCCACTTGTATATTATACATCCCCTCCACTCCCCCTCGCATGGTACTCAATAAAAGAATGTAGGATATAGCTGTAAGATAAAGGGTAGAATGGGGTGGAATTCAGGCACTTGTATGTCAACATCAGAGTTTAACATACCCAGCAATGCTATAAAGGGCAGGTTATGTGTAGATCATTATATATAACCTAGTGCTGTTCATTCATTGCCAGGGTATAGAGCTGCCATTTTGCTGACATATATTTTTGTATTGTAATGCTCATGCTTAGGTGTATAGGAGTAATTAGACAAAACAACAATTTTCAATTTGGGAAGCTGCACTTGAATATAAAGTACTATGAAAAATACCACACAAGCAACCTTTGTTAATTATAAAGTTTAAGAGGACCTGAGCTGTGGAGGTTGTGCCCCGAAAATGCAAGCAAATGGCCAAGAACCATGCTTTGTTCTGCAAAATGTCTTTGTGTAGAAAGGGCCATCTTGGTATAGGAACGGAGCTTTGCTTTTTCATTACTGCTACCTGCTGATTGGTGATTTGATGACTTCCACAGATGGAATACAACATAAGCAGGAAGATGATTCTTCTATGCCCTGGTTACAGCTTTCTCTCCAGCAAGCAGAACAATGAACAGCACAGCAGTGGTGTCACATATCTAGTAGAAGCTGATCTGATGAAAAGACTTCCCTTACACAGCACCTCCTGAAGTTGGTAACAGGATGTGGCAGGACAAGAAGCACCAGTGGGGCCAGACACAGTGGATGATATGAAGATACTGCTGAGATGCTCAGATTGGATCTTGTACAGAATGTTTTACACTCAGGTGTAGCACAGGAACCCAGAGGTGCAGAAAGCAAGCCAAAGTGAAGACGTGGGGGTGTCAGCAAAAAACAGGTAGCAGAGTTTTTGGAAGGCAAGAACAGAGCCAGAAGCCAGGCCGGAGTTGATACCAGACAAGCAGTAAAGGTTCCAAATTAGCAGGTGGAAGATAAGGTCAGGACACAAAACAAAGTCATAAGTCAGAAATCTGGATACAACGAAATCAGGAGACAAGCCTGGTCAAACAAAAGAATATGGAAACTCAAAAAGAATAGTCAGCGCTAGGGGAAAATAGAATATTTAAGCTTAAGCAGTTAGCAAGTAAGGTAAGGTGATCTTCCACCTACATTGGGTATAGAAAAAGATCACCCTCTTTAAAATAATCACATTTTGTTAATTTGCAGCCTGAAATGAAGACAGACACAGTTTTTGTTTTATTCAGCTGTATTTACTAGTGCAACTTATAACATCCAAGTGAAAGATATAACACCAACATGTCAGAAAAATAAATTCAAAAACAAAAAAAGGATCATCCCTTATGTCAGTATTTGGTTGAACAACATTTTGCTTTAATTACAGCCTTTAGTCTGTTTGGGATATGTCTCTACTAACTTTGCATATCTAGACTTTGCAATATTTACCCACTCTTCTTTTGCATAACTTGCGTTAAATTTGATGGTGACCATTTGTGGACTGCAGTCTTCAAGTCATTCCACAGATTTTCAATGTGATTTAGGTCTGGACTCTGACTAGGCCATGCAAGTACATTCACCTTTTTCTCCTTCAACCACGGTGTGGTCCTTTTTGCTGTGTGCTTTGGGTCATTGTCATTTTGGAAGGTAAACCTTCTTCCCATTGACAACTTTCTGGCAGAGGGCTGCAGGTTTTTCTCAAGAATTTGATGGCATTTTTCCCCATCCATTTTTCTTCTATCCCTACAAGTACTCCAGTCCCTGCTGCAGAGAAATGCCCCCATAACAGGATATTACCACCTCGATGCTTTACTGTAAGAATGGTGTTATTTGGATGGTGAGCTGTATTGGTTTTCTGCCTGACATATCATTCTTGTTGAGGCCAAATAATTAAATTGTAGTCTCAACTGACCACTTTAAAGGCACCTTGAAGATTCTGAGGCCACATGGAAAAAGGTGTTATAGTCGGATGGCATATACTTATGACAATAAGTTACTTTAAAAAGTGTGTAGCGTCCCACAAACATCTGACTCCTCTTAATGGTAAATATTAACTCCAAGAGTTGCCCATGTGTATTATTCATCCAACAGTCCAAATATATCACATGTTATTCCAATCCACCACCTTTGTACACTCACCAAGTATTAAGCGGCATCAGAAAGGCAGCAGACAACATTTTTAGCACTGACAGGGCATCACAGTATGGGATTCCATCTACATTGTAATCTTCCCCTCACACAGGGGGCCGCCAGCCCCACCGATATATCAAGCCTAGGAGGAAAGCTTGCCATACCAGAGCCACAGAAAAAGGTATATCATTTAGATCCCTTTCACACTGAAGGCAGTTTTCAGGCGTTTTAGCGCTAGAAATAGTGTCTGTAAAGCACCTGAAAACTGCCTCCCATTCATTACAATGGGTGCACTTGTGGGACGTTCGGAAAAGTCGTGCAAGCAGCATCTTTGCGGCGGTTTGGGAGCACTGTATACAACACTCCAAAAAACCCCCTTCCCATTGCAATGGGGTTAAAAGTGCCCTGCTAGCGGCCGCTTAAACAGCGGTAAAGAGCAGCTAAAACGAGCAGCGCTTTACAGCTAACGGCCGGTGCTTTCAGTGTGAAAGCAGCCTTAGTAATTTATTCATAAAACCAGCTTCTATCTATCAATTAAATCCATACACCAAAGATTACAGGTATAGCAGAGTGTAAATCTAGTATGTGGGGATATTCACTTACGAAAATGGTTGCCAGTACCAAAAACAAATTGGTGGCGTGATGCCAGCACGTAGCTCCTCCCAATGCATTTCATGTGCATGCACATCTTCAGGGGATACTAGAGAATCAGAAACAAAAGACTAATGCCCCATACACACGGGATGATGATCGCATTCAACAGGTCGTACTCACGACCGTTGTATGCAATATCGATCGCTCATATGCGCGATTTGAACAGTCGAACATACGATGGTCATACAAGGGAGTTGTATGAGCAGACTAGAAAACTTGGTCGTACCAACAAGCTCTCATATGACCGTTGTATCGTGTGTACAGAGCAGTTGGTACAACAAGTTGTATTGTGCAAAACACGCATGCTCCAAGGTCAGGAATGGCTGAATGCTAATTACATGCACCTGAACGTTCTTTCCCCGGACGTACGATTGTGTAGTGCAGTCAGTATGCTGCATACAACAGCCAACATACGATTCAACACGGTCGTACGTGCGATCGTCGTCCTGTGTGTACGAGGCTTAACAGAACACAGGTCAGCTCACAGGAGTTGAAAATCGCTCATCAATTCTCCATAGTTTTGCATAGTTTAAATAAGGTTCTGGGCACCAAAAGTCAGTACTGTGTGCATGAACAAGTGTGGGTGCTTGGAAAACCCTATGCACCAGACCACAAGCTGTTGTATAAGCATGCACCATGCATTTGATCTACCTGACAAGTGGCCACCAAATCTCACTTCAAACAGTCAAATGCAGCAGTGACCTAACTTTCCCCCTGCAGATACATAGATACATGAAAGATTCAGAAATGCCCAGGCACAGGAAGTGCACTGTTTTTCCAGGGTTCAAGACAAAAGGTAATTTTTTTAGGGTACTGCTTAAGCCCAATCTAACCTTTTTAAATGTCCCCGATAACAAAATAAAATGTCACTTTTTGAGTTCAGCTTTATTTATCAGTAAAACTAGTAAAAAAAATAAAAAATAAATAAAAATGCCATAAAAATATCCCAAAGCTTGTAACTTTTGCACAAACCAATCAATATACGATTATTGGGATTTTTTTACCTAAAATATGTAGCAGAATACATATTGGCCTAAATTGATGAAGAAATTAGATTTTTTAAATCTTTTTTATTGGGTATGTTTTATAGCAGAAAGTAAAAGATATTGTTTTTTTTTCAAAATTTTTGATTTTTGTTTATAGTGCAAAAAATAAAAACTGCAGAGGTGATCAAATACCACCAAAAGAAAGCTCTATTTGTAGGGAAAAAAAGGACATCAATTTTATTTGGGCACAGCTTTGCACGACCACGCAATTGTCAGTTAAATTAATCCAGTGTCGCATCGCAAAAAAATGGCCTGGTCATTAAGGGGTAAAACCTTCCAGAGCTGAAGTGGTTAATGTGAGTGTATTTGCATTGTTTGGTTTTATTCTGTTGGTAATACTATTATATGCTAATCTTTTCTTATCTGTTTACTTTTGATGAGCTCTGGTTGCTGACAATGTCCTTGGTACTTAAGAGAAAATTTCCCATTATGATGTTTTAAACCAGAGTTTCTCAACCCGTGGTACGCGTACCCCTAGGGGTACGTGCACCATGGGCAGGGGGTACACCGGCTGTGAGGGGAGCAGAGTGCCAACTGCTGCTCTGATGCCGGGTAAAAGGTTTAATGTATCGGCGGCTTGCTGTATACAGCCGCCGCTACACAGTATTACAACTACAGAGCTGCCCGCAGCGGAGCGGTGAGTGTGCCTCACACACTCTTCCCTGACAGGAACTTCCTGTCACTCTGAGGCTGGGAGCGGGGGATGGAAGAGGAGTGCCTCTGCTCGGAGCGTCCACTGTCATGGACAAGTGAGTGAGCAGAGGCTGATAACTAGAGTTGAGCGAACCTCTGGAAGTTTGGGTTCTGCTGGTCTGGCCGAACTTTGGGACAAAGTCCGGGTCCGCGTCCGGATTGAACCCGAACGATCACACGGACACCGAACCCCATTGAAATCAATGGGGACCCGAACTTTTAGGCACAAAAATGGCTGTAACAAAGTCCTGGAACCCCTAGAGGGCTGCAAAAGGAAGGAATGGGGGTAAGGGTGGGACAAGTGACCTACAAAGAAATGGGGACAGGGAAATAACTTTAAATATTTAAAAAAAAATAAAAACATAAAAAATGCAAAAATGGAGGTGAATGTGGATCATCTTCAAACTGTGTCTGAAAAGAATTAATTAACGGTAGAAGCCATATAACTGTTCTAAAATGATCTTCAAACTAGGGCAAGTGCCCTACAAAAAAATGGGGATAGGGAAAATAAATTAAAATCAAATAAAAAAACAATTAATTAAGAAAAGTCTGTGTCAAACTTCTACTAGGTGTAAGTGGAGGTAAAAACGTAAAAAATACAAAAATAAAAAAAAATTTATAAATTTCAATAAAGGGACAGGGGTAAAGAAACATCCAGTGAACAGGGTGGGAATGGGGGTAAGGAAGGAAAACGTCGGGAGATCCCCAAGGTCCTGAAACAATGTCGGTAAAAACACGGATTTTCAAGCCCAGGGGTAACTAAAGTTACCCCAAGCCACAGGCACACTAGCAAGCCCAAGTTAGGCCTGCGCCTGGGCCTGAAACAGGGTTTCAAGCCG
>BLSH010313692.1:942702-953576 GCA_018402905.1 Glandirana rugosa | reverse complement strand
GCAAAGCAAGCCTTTTTTCCACCTAGTAGCATGACCCTTTACAGCAGCAGCAGAGTTTGCCTAATGCTAGTAATCTTGAACAAGGTAACTACAACTGCAACTAAACTAAAATGAGTTGATGGCTCCTGGGGCACCGGTGTACCCAAGACACATATGTCATGAGTGGCTCATGTGCCTAAACACCAAACACAAATCAAAACAGGAACCATTACAACTGTAATGTGCACATTGTTATATGATTTATTGTGCTTTATGGGCCTCAAAGACTGTACAGCATGGTGAATGACAGTCTAGCTCAGCAGCAAAGCATTTCTGGAGCATAATGCTCTTTTTGTTTTATTTGCTTGTATACAAAAGTGCACTAGGAAATTATTTATTATCTTTGGGTGTAAATTATGTTTCTCTTGTCACCACCTGATTATGGGTCAGTCAGTGTCCACACCCATGCTGACCCTTGATCCACACATCTCAAACAAGTAGGCTCCACTCTTCATCACCACACAGTCCACAACACAGACACTGACACAAACTAAACTTCACACCAGGCTAGTTAGTAACATATGTCAGTTTTAGCTTCTCTAATTTCTATTTATAGCAGTGGAACATTACTGCTTTCAGAATGCCTTAGTTCAACTCCCTTCCTCCGTAGCACTGTAGCGGAGTGCCCACAGGTGCAGGCCTTATTTAAATCCATTTCCTAGAACTCCCTGGGTTCCTGTACACACTCAATGTATATAAATTCCTCAGCTTCCCTGCTTTAAGTTTAGAGAGGCTACATCTGATGAGGCAGAGGTAGCTAGGCAAGTGATCTGCAGCCAAGTGAGAGGTACTCCACAATCATAACTGGCCTCCAGGCAGCCCAGCAGGAGCCTAATATAGCATGCAATTTCCCTGGAAGGGAATTTTGTTATTGTGGGGAGCACCTGTCTTATTTGTACCAGAGTGCCCTAGTTTCAGTGGGGTGCCCCCCCCCCATGTCCTTGGACCTTGGATCCCTACAGCTCTTCACCTGTGTTACCAAAGCTACCCTGGACTTCATTGTGAGGTTCATGAGCTAATCGCAAGTGATTTTTTATGTTCTAAACTGTTTGATTGAAGTTGTGATCTGAACCTATTTTGCAATATTGATTCTACTTTGCATTTGTTTTTTAAAATGCAAGTTACAGTTACTCTCTATTTAACCATAAGGCCAATAACCTATCTTATTATAGCATTAGCAGTAAAGGAGTCGGGTGGAGAAAAAAAAAACAACACTGAAGGTGCTTTACTAAGCAAAAAATATTCCCATTTAACAGGCATCTTCTGCTTCTGCAGAAACTGAATATGCACAATACAATTTTACCTAACAGTCAGCATAACAGTCCAAGCTTGGAATCAGGAACCAAACTGACAGAAAAATAAGTTTTTCACTCTGTTTGTTAATTTCCTCCTGTATAAAAATGCTTTATATATGCACAGGAAATCTCTTGGAAGTTGCCTTCTCCTCTGTAGGTTGATTAGCTAGTAACAACAACTGCCCCTCTACACCCATGATAGACGCTTCACCCTTTGGACTTTCATAATTCCAACAGAAAAACATTATTTTTCCAGAGCCACAGGACTTTTATGTTTATGCATTATACATGTTACTTTCTTACATGTTGAAAAATGTTATTTTTAAGTAAGTGACTTTTTGTGCAACTTTACACTGCGCTATTACAAGCCCGCTCTTTGTTCACATGTTGCTCGCTGTCTCCATTAAGTGAAATCTGTGTTTAAAGATCAGACATTCAACTGATATCTATGTCCAAATGATGACAATTTAACTAAAGGGTTCCTCCCATGTGTTTGAGATACTTATGTATAGCGCTAATGCTGTCATATATGCTAAGTCAGCTTAAGCCATTGCTAGACTCTTAAATGTTACATTTAATGTGTTTAAAGTGCTCTGGTTTTAAAGAACAGACACATGGCCAAACATTTGGGATCCCAATTGTTTTCCCACTTTGCTGTAGAAAGATTTTAATTGGATTCCAAATATTACCATAAACTCTACAAGTTCTAACATTAACAATGCCCAAGTATGATATGTAGTAGGGCTATAAAACATTTTTACTAAATGTAAAACAGATCTGTTTCAGATGAGACATGCAACTGTGCCAAAACACAATGACATACAACTGTTTCCAGAACGTGCCAAATAGACAGATGTTGTAATGGATTTTAGTAATGGATCTTTCATAAGGTTCAATTTCAGACGATGGGCATTTTTGTGCAAATGCACGTACAGCCTGTTATTGCAATGAAATCATAATATTTCTAAATATGATTGATATATTTAAATCAAAATAAATGTAAAAGCATATTACCCCAAGGCAGATAGCATAAAGCAAAAAAGTAGCTGAAGCTACTTAGCTTTCTGATTTTTTTTTTTTTAGGGTTGAACTGAATGGATATGCAGTATGTATTTTTTGAAAACTAACAGTCATTTCTGTGAATGGCAAGATGGTAAAGAGATCAGGGAGCCTACTTCAAACTGAGTATAAATGAATAGGCAAAGGTTACCTTAGTAAAAAAACACATGTCAAAAAGTTAGTAAATCCAAAGATGAAGACATTTGAAGCTGTGAAACTAGCAACTTTTTCTGTAAAAACTCTACTGCTCCCACCTATTTGCTGGCCATAGATAGTTCGAATTTTGGCTGGTTCAGCAGGAACCGGCTGAGATTTGAACCATGTATGGGCAGGTTGAATGTACCTAAGTTGATTGATCAATAAACTTGGGTGCAACCAGCTTGTCAGATTTTACATGAGATGATAAGAGAACAAGAGTTTAAAAGAAAGTATGCTTCCAAATACAATACCTTTAGTGCCAAAATCATATATTTCATCCCATCCAGCACCTACTAGCAACCTAATGTTAATTTGGTTAATCCTCTGTTACAATGAAGGATATATCTTATTCACTTAAATGTCAGTATGGGGACTGTAAGTCTCGACTTGTTTCTCCTTGTAACAGAGGATTATACAAATTAACGTTAGGTTGCCAGTGAACGCCGAATGGGATTAAATATATTACTGAGGCATTAATGTAATTGTATTTGGAAGCATGCATTCTTTTAATCTCTTGTCATTTATCTTTTGAAATGGTATTTACAGAAAAAAGCTGTAAATAAAGTAAAAGGGAGTATGGATTGTCTTCATTGAGGCTATATGAAAAGAGTATAAGCACTGCAATCTGAGGCAGATATGAGAAGAGTAGTTACATAGTTACATAGTTAGTCAGGTTGAAAAAAGACACAAGTCCATCTAGTTCAACCAAAAAAAAATAGAAAAATGATATATAACCATACAATCCCATATACAATCCTTCACCAACAGTTGATCCAGAGGAAGGCAAAAAATCCCAGCAAAGCATGATCCAATTTGCTATAGTGGGGGAAAAATTCCTTCCTGATCCACCGAGAGGCAATCGGATTCACCCTGGATTAACTTTACCTAAAAATGTTAGTACCCAGTTATATTATTTACATTAACGAAAGAATCCTGGCCTTTTTTAAAGCAATCTACCATGCTTGCCAAAACTCCCTCTGGAGGGAGTCTAATCCACATTTTCACAGTGCTAACTGTGAAGAAACTTTTCTGTATTTGGAGATGAAATCTTTTTTCCTCTAGACATAAAGAGTGCCCCCTTGTCCTTTGTGATGACCTTAAAGTAAATAACTCAACACCAAGTTCACTATATGGACCACTTATATATTTGTACATGTTGATCATATCCCCCTTAATCTCCTCTTCTCAAGAGAGAATAAATTAGGTTCCTCTAATCTTTCTTCACAGCTGAGCTCCTCCATGCCTCTTATTAGTTTGGTTGCCCTTCTCTGCACTTTCTCCAGTTCCCCGATATCCTTTTTGAGAACTGTTGCCCAAAACTGTACTGCATATTTCAGATGAGATCTTGCTAATGATTTTTACAAGGGCAAAATGATGTCTCTATCTCTGGAGTCCATACCTCTCTTAATACAAGAAAGGATTTTACTTGGTTTGGAAACCGCAGCTTGGCATTGTATGCCATTATTGAGCTTATGAACTATCAAAACACCCAGATCCTTCTCCACTATGGATTCCCACAGTTGTACTCCCCCTAGCATGTACGGTGCATGGATATTCTTAGCCCCCAAATGCATAACTTTAAATTTATCAACATTAAACCTCTTTTGGCACATAGTCACCCAATTAAACAGTGCAATGAGGTCTGCTTGTAAGTTGGAGACATCCCGTAAGGACGTTATTCCACTGCATAGCTTGGTGTCATCTGCAAACACTGAAATGATATCCCAGACCTGTTATTATGTATAAATATATTGAAAAGTAAGGGTTCCAACACTGAACCTTGGGGTACACCACTAATAACCTTGGAGCATTCAGAGTATGAATCATTAACCACTACTCTCTGAATTTTGTCTTTTATCCAGTTTCCTATCCATTTACAAACTGATCTTTCCAAGCCTGTGAACTTTACCTTACACAATAGCCGTGTGTGGGGAACTGTGTCAAACGCTTGTGCAAAATCTAAGCATATCACGTCCACAGCCATCCCTCTGTCCAAGGTTTTACTTACCCCCTCATAAAAAGAAATCAGGTTTGTTCTCTCTTTCATGAATATATGCTGCCTGTTGCTTAAAACATTTTTTTTCCAACAAGAACTCATTTATGTGGTCTTTTATTAGACTCTCCAGTATATTCCCAGCTATAGAAATTAAACTAACAGGTCTATAGTTACTTGGTAAAGACTTTGATCCTTTTTAAATATGGGCACCACATTGGCACTATGCCAATCCAGTGGTACTATTCCAGTCATTAAATAGTCCCCAAAAATTAGATACAAGGGCTTAGAAATGACAGAACTCAATTCCGTGGATTGGGTGCCATCTGGCCCAGGTGCTTTATCTACCTTTATTCTATCTAAATACTTCTGGACCATTTCACATTTGAGCCATTGTGGATCATTTAGGGCTGTGTCACTACCACCCCCATTATGAACATGAGCTCCCCCACGCTACTTTGTATACACAGAGCTCATATATGAGGGCTGTGTGCATATACTGCTGAAAACTGCCAAAAGTAAATTCTGCTGTTCCTTACACATGTATTTTGGTTGTGGGTAAGAATCTTCTATGTCTCCCGTATAAAATGAACTTGTGTTCACTTTACACCTATTAAAGTGACTGCAGTGCAGACATGAAAAGCTAAGGTATATTTATGCAGTTTCAGAGAATTACAGGGCACCCCAGAAACCAATACCTGGTGTACTATTATGCTACAGATCTTGACTTTAACCTTTAATTTGACACTTGAGCCACCCCCTCCCAAGTTTCATTTTTAAACAAAGAGACCACAGCTTATAGTTATGGACCTATCAAAAAGCACTAAAGGTGGAGCAAAGGTTTTAGCTCAGTTTCAGGAGAAAAGTAAAGATCTGTGTAACAGAACACCCTACGTTTATGGGCTCCTGGGTGCTTGACAAGATATCTAAACACTATATTTATTTATTTTTATTTATTTTAGGTACTTATATAGTGCCGTCAATTTATGCAGTGCTTTACATATACATTTTGCATTCACATCAGCCCCTACCCTCAAGGAGCATACAATCTAAGGTCTCTAACTCACATGCATACATACACATACTAGGGGCAATTTTTAGACAGGATCTAATTAACCTACCAGCATGTCTTTGGAGTATGGGAGGAAACTGGAGTACCCGGAGTAAACCCATGCAGGCACAGGGAGAACCTTCAAACTCCAGGCAGGTAGTGTCTATGCAGGCAACTCAAATTATTTTTCGCACCAATAATTAACTAGTTTAAAGTGAATGTAAGAAAGGGCTGTTACTGCTGAAAACCAATTAGAGCAAAACTGACATACAAAACATACTGGCACCACATAGTTAGAATGTTCATATGTGTGCACATCAAGTAGATTCCCCTATTTTGTCCCTAGGGTGCCAAAAATTTCAGGGCACTCTGATGTGTACTTGTTGATCAGCTTTCCTGGTTCAGAGCCTATTTTTACTCCCTCCTGCCATTGGTACACCAGAGAACTAAGACATTTTTTGGATATATTAAAATGATTATCAAAGTGACTGATCCAAAACAGAAGCTAGAATTTACTTGCTTCCTAAAATTCTTAGACTTCCAGCAGTGACATCCTTCAATAGTTATCTGATTTGAAAACCACCATCATTAGCAATACAAAGCCAAGCAATGTTGATATGCACTTTCTGGTTCAATATTATTATTACTAATGAGAAATAAATGTAGAATTCAGAAACATTATTTGAATGGCCTAATCCTATGAGTAGAGCAGGGTTTAATGAGATATACTCATTTGAATTGCACGGGACCAAAATGGATATGAGCATTTGATGGCTAAATCAACCTTCTGACATTCGTCTAAAAATGAAATATTAGATATAAGGGCGTTTTGTCTGGAGACAAGTTATTGGTCACTTCATATGAGTAGCTTGCATCTGCTGTAATGCAGTGGTACAACAGACATCAGTCTTACATCTTTTAAACTACAGACAGAAAGGAGTTGATTTACTAAAACAGGTTGATACACTTTCAAATTACAGTTTAGTAAATGTAATGAAAATTCACTTTGCAAATAATACCCAATCATGTGCAAAGACATTAACCTCCCTGGTGGTATGATTATGTCAGATTTTTGCGCCTCAAAGCGGTACATTTTTTCGCATAGAAATTTGGCGTTTTATATTGCAGGCCTGTAATTCTTAGGAATAACTCACTTAAATCTGTCCAAACAAAAGTCTAGTAGACATCCCAGCTATGACAAAGTTTGAAACAACTAAATCATAAATTATAATATAATAAATAACTACAAATAATTGTCAAAAATATTAATATAATGATAATCTAATAATACTAAAATGTATTCAATAATGTAATCAAATCAAAACACTGAAATTTGCTTAGTTGCAGAATTGTCGGTGTCGTCACTTTCAGTGTCTGAATTTCCCCACAAATCAGTATCACTCAATTCTGCAAATGATCCTTATTTACTATCGTTTTCTAGCTGGTCCAAAACTGCATTATGACATAAAGGGATGCTTTTTGGATGCCATGGACATTCTCAAGTTTCCAGGCAGAAAGAATGGCATATATAATATAAAAGTGCATGCAGGGTACTGGACAAACCACTAGGGACAAAAGGGATGTGAAATGATTTGAATCTGTAATGTAATCTTACAGATTACAGTGTACTGTATGTGTTATGTGTGTTTCACTTTTTGAATTTGCCGCCAGGCTCCGCCCCATCCAACGCAACGCTCGCAGGGAACGGAGCCCGGAACCCAGAGGCATTGGGCAAAGATTCTGCCGGATGGCACAGCCTGAGGACATCACAAGTCCTGGGGACAAGGTAAGTAACATTGCCTGGATCCTGCGATGCGATCCCGAGTGTGGCTCAGGATTACCACTTTTGCTAATGAAAATTAACCCCGATCCACACTCGGGAGTACCGCCAGGGAGGTTAAAATGCATTTCTGCGTGCACATGATTTGATGATGGAAGTCAGCAGATCTGCGCCTTATTCACTAAGGTCTGGGGAAAATTCCATTGTAAAAAGAACACACAATTTGTTTTTAGTAAATGAATGCCAATGTATACAGTTACAGATCTATTCATAGGATTTTTAAACCTTGCTATTTGCCTTTGTTTAAAGCTATTGTAACGTTATTTTTTTTTAAATATAACAAACATGTCTATACTTACCTGCTCTGTGCAATGGAATTGCACAGAGTGGCCATGAACCTCCTCTTCTCAGGTCACCCACTAGCATCCTGGCCCTTCCTCTCTGTCCAGTGCCCCATGGGAAGCGCTTCCCATGGGGGGCACTCGTGCCATTAACACAAAAGCAGGACTCGGCACCACCTCCCCGATCCCTCATCACTAGATTTGATTGACAGCACTGGGAGCCAATGGCTACCAGTGCCCCAGGAAAGCCAGAGAGGCCCAGGAGTGAGGGGAGAGAAGAGCTTCTAACATACACATGGCCTCAAGAAAGTAAAAGGGTGGGTGAGGGGGAATGATGATAAGTTAAAAAATGTTAGGGCTTTAAAACCACTTTAAAATACATGCACCCACAAAAAAATCTATTTTTCAGAGGGAGGTGGTGAGTGCTGGCAGCAGGAGCCTGGAGCCATACACCTGGGAATTGATGAGCTGTGAGGAGAACATAATCGTGCCGGATCCACCCCATTGGATTGTGTGACGTCCCTCCACCCTGTTTTAGGTCTGTAGACCTCCCTAGGATAGTGTGCCGGGCCCACTCCAGAGAAGAAGGACCCTCCTACCCTTTTAATATATTCAGGCGTGAATATATTCTCCATCTGGTAAGCCTTGATTTCTACCGGTCTTGGATTGATCTGGATATTTATACCATTCATCACGATTCACCATGTTGATAATCACCACTGTTTTATAAGCACTACTGCATTGATAATTTAAGACTATCACAATTTGATTCATCGTTCTTGTTGTTGGACTGCATTGTCACATATTCACATTGATTGGATTATCCATCACCATTTTTCACATTTATTGAGGAGCACAGCCCCTTGGGACTTTTTTGAGCCTCTATAAGGACTCAACATCTTGCTCCTCATTACCACTATTTGTATTTCGTATGTAAATTTTTTATTATTGTCATGCTTTTTAATGATCTTTGAAGCACCTATTATATTACATTATCCCCTTCACTGATAGCACTGTTTGTGGATATATATGTCTATTTGACGATAGACATACTTTTGAACATTATTTAAAATTGATGTGATTGGTTGAGTCCAGTTTTCAAATTGAGGGATTTAGCGCCACTTATTATTTATTTCTGTCTTATTACAATTTAGTTTGGTCGCAATGTGGCAGCTTTCCCTTTAGTATAAACCCCAAACCTTCTAGCCTAGCGCGGTTTTACTTTCTTTATATACTATTTTTCAGTATGTTTGGCATCATGGTGCACTGTATACAGTTTTTTTTTTTTCTTAAGCAAATAGGAATGTAAATCGATTGATCTATTGCAAAGTTTCTTACTTGTAGGTCTTTCCAGTAACAGCACCAGCAGGTTGACAACGCTAAGCCACTGCCTCACATGTAGCAGCAGTATTGTCAGCATGCCATACATGTGTTAGATGTTGTGCTGTCTATCTAATAGACTTGATAGGCAGCCCAACAGTCAACAGAAAGAAGAGGAGCATACAGCAGGCTGGCAATGCTGCTGCTAATTGCAAAGCAGCAGCCTGTGACAGGTGCTGTTACTGCCAGGATCTCCAGGTATAAAACGTTGCAAAACTATATACAGTGAGATACAATGCCAAACATACTGAAAAATATATGTGTATATAAATATATACACTTTAATTATATCATTATTATTTACATTTTTTCATGTTTTTACATTTTTTTCTAAAGAATTATAAAAATTAGCTGAAGAAACTGCAAAGTGTGGAGTAATTAAGTTTAACTGACGGAACTAATAATTCCAATGATTAATGTTTTCTTTGCATTTCGTTAGTGTTTGCCTTTAGATACAATTAAGCCATCATTTTGCACAATCACGTTAAATTCAGAATGGAACAGAAGTTTTTTTTTTTCTTCATTTGTTAGAAAAAGACAGTTCTTACCCAACAGAACTGGCTTGCAGTATAAAGGGATTCATCAATGTCATTTGGCAAGATTAGAAGCTGTTTGTCCCAGAAGACAAAATTGTGCCAAGAAGATGCCACTCATTTTATGAACACAAAAGAGACAAAGAGGGTTATTTATCAAAGTCTTCCAACTTCAAACTGGAAAGGAACTGTTCCCCCTGCTTTAAACGTTTATCAAGTCTCATGCTATTTTACAAAACCTTTAACAAATGTAAACGCAGAATTTTAATTGAACCTTTAAAAAATGTGTAGAAATCTGGGAATGATTTCAACAGCAATTGCCTCGTCCACCTCTAGTCATTAACATGCTGTAGAAAGAACAGAATACTTTAAGATTGTATCATCCTAATGCTAAACTGCAATCCTACATCTCACACTATACCAAACTGAGTACGAGGTCAAAAGCCATCACAGTTGTGCCAACAAATACACACAATTTAATGACTTAATAAATGAAACCTTATTCACTGTCTGGGCCCTTGTTCAAATTCTAAAACCCATTTTTTTTAGCCTAAATAAACTGTAATGGTTGAATTGTCTCATGATCAACCAGTCAAAAGGTTTATCGTTTGCAACAGTACATGCATTTTCTTGGGATCCTAAGTAGAGTTGAGCGAACCTCTGGAAGTTCGGGTTCTGCTGGTCCAGCCTAACTTCGGGACAAAGTCCGGGTCCGGACGGAACCCGAACGATCGCACAGACACCAAACCCCATTGAAATCAATGGGGACCCGAACTTTTAGGCACAAAAATGGCTGTAACAAAGTCCTGGAAAGCCCTAGAGGGCTGCAAAAGGAAGGAAATGGGGGTAAGGGTGGGACAAGTGACCTACAAAGAAATGGGGACAGGGAAATAACTTTAAATATTTTTTAAAAAATAAAAACATAAAAAATGCAAAAATGGAGGTGAATGTGGATCATCTTCAAACTGTGTCTGAAAAGTATTAATTAACGGTAGAAGCCATATAACTGTTCTCTAAGCAACTCTAAGCAACACCTGGGAACTCTCCCTTTTGAACTAGGAGATGATTTTTGAAAAATAATGTGTCACTTACAGCAACAGCTGGCCCTATAGGAGTAGGCAATGGTTTTGGACGACATTCACTGTGTAATAAAAAGTTTTTAGTAGAGGATCAAGTTTTCCCTCTCAAGGGTCCACAACGAATCT
>BLSH010313692.1:927803-942425 GCA_018402905.1 Glandirana rugosa | reverse complement strand
GTTTTATGCAGAGTTTGAGTTGCTCAAAGCAGCGGTATTTGAAATCTCAAATTAGTCCAACAATCTGATCGTTGAGCACGATCGTAGCGATCGTTGTTTTATGCAGAGTTTGATCTGCAACTCAAAGCAGCGGTATGTGAAATCTCTAATTTCTGCTATCTGTCCTCAGAGCAACAGCACAGACAGCATTAGTAAAGTAATCTATCTCAGGATGCAGGATCAGATCTTAAAATGTCTCTAATCTCTCCCTCACGCTTTCAGCTTCCTTTCCCTACACTAACCCAAGGAGCATGTGACTGCAGCACTGTGACTCCAGCTTATAAAGAGGCTGGGTCACATGATGCACTGGCCAATCACAGCCATGCCATTAGTAGGCATGGCTGTGATGGCTTCTAAGGGCAAACCAGTGAAACGCTTGTGGATTGGCTGCCCTGCAGCTTCTCAACACTTCTCAACACGTGGAGTAAAATAGCAGAACCCCAGACCGAACCCAAACGATTTTTGAAATGTCCGGGTCCGTGCCCCGGACACCCGAAAGTTCGTTACGGACCCGAACGTTACAGTCCGGGTTCGCTCAACACTAATCCTAAGTAATATTAAAAGTATGAACTGTCATAAAGCTATCAAATCTTTGTGTATTTCTCATAAATACTTTGTTACCCATCTAAATCATTTTCTGCTGGGAGGGGTTTCTATATCAACTTTCTCTTCAGATAGTTTTCTGCATTTGTCAAGCCTTGTTTTACCCGTAGTTTAGTCAGTAGTAAACTGGAAAGCCAGATTTAATAGGTTTATTATTATTATTAAAATACAGAATTTATATAGCATCAACAGCTTGCTCAGCACTTTACAATATAAAGGGAGACAATACAACAACAATAAAATTGAATTCAAGATGGTTAGGAGGACCCTGCTCCTGCAAGCTTACAATCTAATAGGGGGGGGCTGGTGGAACAAAAGTTAATAATTGTGAGGGATGAACTGATGGGAGAAATAGAAGATTTGGTTATTAGCTGAAGGCAGGATAGGCTTCCTGGAAGAGATGAGTTTTCAGGGACCGTCAAAAAGTGCACAGAGTAGGAGATAGCTGAATAGATTATGGTAACGACGATGGGGGAGGCTCTGGAGAGGTCCTGGAGATAAGCATGGGAGGAGGAGGCTAGGGAACTAGAGAGCAGGTGGATTGGGAGGAGCAGAGAGGACAGTTTGGATGATATTTGGAAACAAAATTGGTGATATAGCTCAGGGTAGGGTTGTATATGACTTTGGTGTACGTTTATCAAACAGAGATAATTTATCTCATTTCAGTTCTCAGCAGTTCTCTGAGAAAAATCATCTCCACTGGCACCCTGTTTATGAAGCGGAGAACATTTCTTCTCAGAAGGAGAAGAGAGGAGAAGTGTTTCCTCTGAGAACAGCCGAGATCTGTGTAGAAGGGGGAGGGGTGCCTGTGATCTGAGTGAGAGTGATTACAGAGCAGCTGAGTTTAATAGGTGAAACCAAAGTTTAAAAAGACCACATAAATACATGAAAATAATAAGCACTGATCACTGGTGATTTTTTTAACAGTTTTTAAGCACATTTTGGCATATTTTTAAATGTGTATTTTGGCCCATTTTTGTTGCACATTTTGACATTATTTACAAAAATTTTGCTGCTTTTTAACATGGCATTTTGGTGTGGATTTTTTTTTTACTGGGCATTTTGGCGCTTTTCTAAACACACATTATGGTGCTTTAACGCACATTTTGGCACAGGTTATTTTAAAATGCATTTTGGTGTAGTTTGTAATGCACATTTTGGCATTTCTTTTAGCACATATTTTGGCACTTTTTAATGTGCATTTTGATTTAGTTTTTATGTGTATTGTTGCAAACAGCACATCTGCTAGCCACTTTTGGGGTGCCATTAACACCACAAGCATAACATGCATTTTGCATGCATTTCCAGAATGCACACAAAAACGCAGGTAAAACATTAGCCAAAATACATGTTAAAAAAAACACCAAAATGCACATAAAAATGTGCTAAAATGTGTTTAAAAAAATATGCCAAAATGTGTTTTGTTAAAAGCAGTAAAACGCGCATTAAAAAACTGCACCAAAATGCACATAAAGACAGGCCCAAAAAGCAAAACTGAATCTTTTTCTGACATGCAGCGTTAAGCATTTTTGCATATTGGCGCGTTAGCAGCATATTTGTGATATTTGTGAAAGGACAAAATGTGTGGCAAAATGCATGTCTGCTAGCTGCATTTGGGGTGCCATTAGCAATGAATGGCACCCAAAAACGCAGTACATATTTTGATACAATTTTAGTGCAATTTGGGACTGCGCCATGAATTGCCCAATTCTGCCAACAATTCTGCATTGCTCAGATGTGAATGAGTCCTAAAAGACAATATATTGTTATAGTGTGTGTGTATATATATATATATATATATATAACACAACTACAACTATACACCTAAACATATATAGTTATTATTTAAATCAATCCTTAACCTCGCTGGTGCTGATATTAGGAGGAAAACGGCCTTTTTCCTCACATCACAGCAGCTTCTCACCCAAATTGTCCACCTCTGAGCTGGAGAATCTGGGACGGAGATATTTTACAGAGAAGGCCATTGAGATCTTCAGATCTCACCTTCATAAACCGGTCATCTGTGTAAAAGTGAATGACAGAAGGGTGTGTCCTGTGATGAGAAGTGAAGAACATGTTTTCCACTCCTCATCTCAGCTTCATAAACTGGTACACCTGAGAGATCAGCTGTGATCCTCAGGATCTCAGCTCTTCTCTGTTTCATAAACAGATACCTTTGTATGTTATTTTTAGTCTTTTGAATTTTATCTGTTGGTCAATGGGAAGCCAATGGGGTGGGGGGGGGGGCGGTTGACAGACAGGGGTGGTGGACACTGAACCGTCGGTAAGGTGGATGAGTCTGGCAGCAGCATTCATGATAGACTGAAGAGGGGATAGCCTGCGAAGGTAGGCCAATGAGGAAGGAGTTACAATTATCAAGGCGAGAGATCACAAGATCCTATGCCAAACTGACAGACTTACACTGCTTCAATTAAATAAAATTACATTTGCCAATGCTTTTTTGATTATGGAGCTGTATTACTTTATATTGCCTGAAGTTCAGCATTAAAGAGTAACTCCACTTTTGTTGAGAAAAAAAATTCCCCTCTGGGTGATTTTAACAAACTTTGTTACAGATTCCTACCTTTTGTTATTCTGCAAAAATATTGGTTTGTTTGTCCTTGTCCATGCACAGTGGATGTGAACTGAAGGGATTTCTTAACCTGCTTGGCGGTATTCCCGAGTGTGGCTCGGGGTGGATTTTCTGTACCAAGAACGGTAACCCCGAGCCACACTCGGGTTCGCATTGCTGGATCCAAGGCAGTGTTACTTACCTTGTCCCCTGGATCCAGCGATGTCCCCCCACTATGCCTGCGGGCTGTGTCCTTCACCCGATGCCTCTGTATGCTGGGCTCCGTTCCCTGCGAGCGTCGTGTCGCTCGGGGGTGGAGCCGGGCGGGAAATTCAAAAAGTGAAACACACAGTATACATACAGTACACTGTAATCTGTAAGATTACATTACTGTATCAAATAATTTCACATCCCCTTTGTCCCTAGTGTTTTACCCAGTGCCCTGCATGCACTTTTATATTATATATGTCATTCTTTCTGCCTGGAAACTTGAGAATGTCCATGGCAACCAAAAAGTGTCCCTTTACGTCAAAAGTGTTTTTTGACCAGCTAGAAAACACCGATAGTAAATAAGAATCATTTGCAGAATTGAGTGATACTGATTTTTGGGGAAATTTATCATCAGACACTGAAAGTGACGACAGCAACAATTCTGCAACTGAGCAAATTTCAGTGTTTTTGGTTTGATTACATTACTGAATAAATTTTATTACTATTACGTTATTATTTTTGATAATTATTTTTAGTTATTTATTATATTATAATGTATGATTTCATGTTTCAAACTTTATCATACCCGGGATGTCTACTAGACTCTTGTTTGGACAGATTTAAGTGAGTTATTCCTAATAATTACAGGCCTACAATATAAAACGCCAAATTTCCATGCAAAATAATGGTACCGCTTTCAGCACCAAAAATCTGAAATAATCATACCGCTAGAAAGGTTAATTATCAGATGCTGCACTTGCAGGTTTCTATTGAATAAATTGGCAGGGTCAACATACATTTAAAAGTGATTTCACTTTGGGAGTATCTCATCAACAATAACATTTTTTTTGCAGGGGATGCACAAAATCAGTTTTTTATCTTAGTGTAGACTTCTTGGAAAATCAGTAAGCCAATCACACAAGCAGGAAATTACATATCTGGAGGGTGTTGTGTACACCATCTGTGTACAAAACACTTCCAGGTTGTTATATTGTATTGCATTTTATAGAAAAGTATAGTGCTGCAGATTGAAATGGAAAGGTAATTTTTAATTACATTCAATTACAATATGACTTGTGTATCAATTATATTTGCTTTTTTATTTGCTATTTATTCAATGAATACAGAGTTATTATTTAAGGCTACTAATCAGATTTGTTTAAGCAATTACTTGCAGAGGACTTCAGTAGCAATCGGGGCTTGCAGAAGACCTCAGTGGCATAATGTACCTACCTAAGTTCCTGATACTACCACCACAGCCTTTACAAAGCCAAGGGCATGAACCTTCATTGTAATGTGTCAGGTGTTCAAGGCTGAGAGCACCAAGAGGTAGGAAAACCATGGGCCAAATAACCTGCAGTTCCCTAGCAGTTTTTGAAATGTCCAATCAACATACAGTACCTGCTAAATTCAAGCAAATAATAAAGAATATCTATATTAATAAGATATCAGCTAACTAATAACAGATGTTTTAATAAGGCTGTTCGTGTTGTTTTCTACAGATACTGTACTATATATGGGAGTTTAAGATTTGTATCTGATACACAGTGCATTAGAGGATTAATAATGTCTTGTCTAGATAGAACTGATAGACTAGGCTGTGATGAAAAATTGCTTTTGCTGCCATTTAATCATTCTGTAAGGGTAATGGTTCATTTGCAGACTGGAAATATTTCTAATTACATCGTTTATGAAAAGCATATGCCCCTCAGCTACCAAATTATATTCAGCTGTATATTATTCCTAGAAGCCTCATTAATAATGCAGCAAATATTAGTAGTAGAATAATTATAAACAACGACATGGAAAGTAAGAAAGCAATGTTAAGTTGCCTGTCATTGAAAAGAACAGCAAATGTACGAGAGTTTTATAAAATGTACCCTTATGGCAATTGTTTTGTTCTTAGCACTGAAATTAATCCTTGACTGAAGCATTAGTTTGACAAATATAGCAAGTTACAACCTAATAGACTGTGAATGGTTCAGCCGTTAGCTTCCATTAGAAAATATTAAAAACAAAAAAAAAACTGTTCCATTCTAAAGCTCTGCAATCACAAGAACACTTTACCAAATGTTATACCTTAAAAACAATTGATGTCACATTCTAGAAAATATTGAGTTGTGTAGTCAATATAAAAAGCCTTGGCAGGAATGTATAAGAATTTCTATATATGTTTTTATCTATCTATCTATCTATCTATCTATCTATCTATCTATCTATCTATCTATCTATCTATCTATTTATTATGTTCAGAACTAATCATTGTTCTATTCATACTTCAGTAGAAATATTGCATAAGAATATTTTATATTCACCATGTTCATCCAGCAGGTGGAGTTGATGGCAGGCAGATGCCTTGGCAGGAACATATAAGAATTTCTATATATGTTTTTATCTATCTATCTATCTATCTATCTATCTATCTATCTATCTATCTGTCTATCTATTTATAATGTTCAGAAGTAAATATTATTTTTCACTCTTTGTTTTTTCGGTAGAAATATTGCATGAAACTATTTTATATTTACCATGTTCATCCAGCAGGTGGAGTTGATTTCAGGCTTTCTGCAGTTCTATGCTGAAAACAGGATAACCATATTCAGTTTAGTTCTAACTACTGTAGAACACCAACGGCTGAATGATCAAAAAAGGACAAGTTGTACTCCTGTCTATGGTTTACACCACTCAACATAGAGTCTTTCTCAGGCGGTGTTTATAACTGCAGCTTGCTTAGAAAAGCAATCCATCGTGGACTGCTTTTCAGAAAGCAGTACAAGAGTGGCTGTCCGGAATTTATGGGCTGATATGCAGCCTTTTGTATGCTTATTTTTTCATTTTTTTGAGAGCCAAATGGGGTTATTGAATGGAAATACTGGGCAGCATCCGTAAGCCTTTGGATTTTTGGATCATGGTTGAGGTACGGCCTCATTCACTTTCACCTGTCACTTTCAGTGGGCAGTACTGCCACCAAACTCGACCATTTGGTGGCAGTACTGCCCGCCGAAAGTGACCTGTATATCATTTTCACAATGCCTTGCTTTGCATCCGCAAATATAAAAGAGACCCTTAGATTGTTTAGAAGTGAGCAGCTGCTGCTTGGCTACATTATTAGTAAAAGACCCTATGAACACAATGTCATGGAAGCAAGCCATATTTGATGTTTTTTTGTGCGATGAAGATTTTATGCACGTAATAAAAAAGCTAAATAAAAAGTTTGACTTCATAAAGGTATGTAAAAAAAAAACTTGCCGAAACCCATTATAGTTTCTTATTAAGGTTTGTTTTAATTTCAAAAGGAAAGCCAGTCACCAGATTTGACATCTCTGTGTAGTACCTCAATAGCAATCATGAAAGTATCCATATACCATGTGATCTGTAGAGCTGAACTGTTGGGAATTTGATTTAGTAAATGTATAACTTTAATTCATTAGCCTTTGGGCATGGCTGCAGGCACCAACAGATGCTGGCAGGTACCAGTGACTTTTCAAAATGTATATTTAGCACACTCCGGGATAAGATTTTCTCTGCTGATAAGAATATTGTGTATGGGACTAGCTGACAATTGAGCGATGCACAAATTACTTTTCCATTTTATTCTAAAGCCATTTACGGTATTGTAACTGCAACAAAGCCAAACTGCATAAAGGAACTAGCTACATTCTGCTTTAATAAACTAAGTCCTTGAAGTGAACCCTCCAATATATCATTCAGAAGTCTGAGGTAATTAGAAACATTCCGTTTGGATGAGTAGTCACAGTTGATGAGATGCATTCCTGAAATATTTCATACAACTCTAGGATTAACTATGGGATTATTTACTAAAGCAGCACAATGTTCTCTTAGCCCAATAAAGTTGTGTTCACTTCAATCATCCAATCATATGCAACCATTGTGTAATTAAAGTGAACACAGATTCTCTGAACCTAGTGAACTTGCTTCTGCTTTAGCAAATTACCTCTGTAGGGTTGATTTACTAAAGGCAAATAGACTGTGCACTTTGCAAAGTGCATTCCAGAGCTTAGTAAATGAGGTAAAGATTCATTTTGCAAAAAATGCCCAATCATGTGCAAGGAAAATAAAATATAATTGCATTTTGGCTTGAACATGATTGGATGATGGAAGTCAGCAGAGCTTCTGCTTATTTACTAATCTCTGAAGCAACTGCTCTTTTCAAAGCGCAGTCTATTTGTCTTTAGTAAATCAACCCCTATGTGTCTGCAAAAAATAACACATTATTCACATATGAAACACAATTGCAGAAGCCCTGCTTTAGCCTAGCTCAATGCCCATCAAATATATCTGACAGGTTGGGGGGCAAACATGAACCCACTTGCACTAGAAGTAGTTCTGATTTCTGCCCTTTGCTTTGTAACACTAACATTTTCCCCTTATCTTGGTGGATTATTAACAATTTTCTACACTATTGTAGTTTTTACTTCTTGTTCTGTGTTGGATGATCAATAGCTATTCTCAAAAGCTCTAATATTACAGAATATTTTGAAAAAAAAACAGACATACGCTAGATTTCATAAAATACTAAATCATATTAAAGACATATATGGGCAATACTACCAGCAGCACAAGCTCCCAATGGGCTTATTAAATAAGGCAGTACAAGGAAACATGGTATGCCTTAACCTATGATAACCAATCATAGGCAAGCCTTTAGCAGCCTGAAGTTGGAGTATTACTGAAACACAATTTTAATTTGTTTACTGCCCATGGCTGCACTTTGCACTGGTTTTAAATGAAATTATTGTTTATGAAAGAATAGGCGTATACAATTATCCTGAAAAAATGTATTGAACAGTTCACATCTACTGAGGAATAAATACAAACATGCAAAGAGTGTGTATTCATTGACAGACAATACCTTGTACATATCCTGTAATGAACCCTACAAGGAAGATAAAGATGAGTCATAAATATCTCTCTCATAAATGACACACTGTACATAGTAAGAACATTATCTGGAATTTTCAAAAGCATCCTTATCTCCGCCATGGTAAATCTGCTGTAATAACAGGGGAAACACTTCAATTCATGTTGTAAGAAATACTGGCATAGAAAATGGTTTGCATTTTTTCTCATAGCTGCCAAACTGAGTTGTAGATAACAGTGCCATAGGTTGTTACACTGCTGTTACCAGACATTCCTATTGGCTCTTCAGTTTAATTAGCTGCCCCTATGACTAATAGAAAAGTGCAGAAGGCAGAAAGAGAATAGCAAACTCCAACATTACCAGTAAGTACTGGGCTCCGCCCACCGAAACCCAGCCTGAAATCCACAAATGGCTAACGCAGCATCCAAACCCCACTGAAGCATATGGGAGCTAAATCTTGATTTTTTTCTGGCCTTTTTCAACACCAATTTGCAGGTTTTTGGTAAAAACAAAAGGGGGCATGGATAGGAGGGCACATACCAAGACAATAATACTGTTTTTATTATAATATCATTCAGCAGGGAGTGGGTATTTTAATGAAATTTAAAGGGCAGCATTAAAAACACACAATTCTTTAAATACAATGCTTGTGAAGTGGCTCACCTGTAGGATGTACTCCAGCAAAAGTTACGTAAAAAAAGCTATTGCAGCTAAATAACAATTCCTGTTTGTAAACAAGGCAGGAACCTGGGTGATGACATTGACCACATACGGTACTGTGTACCCTTTACTCATTCTTCTAGGTGGGGCTAGATATATGGAAGCCCCTTATTTTTAAGTGGGTACCAGATTCCAACAAGCCCCTGTAGACTCCCCACATCTACTGGGCAAGGGATGCGGGCATAAGACCCTTGTCCCCCTGTCAGCATAGGAACAAGGCACCCCCCAACATTGAGGACATGGGACTTTGTATGGTTCAGAAAGAAGGACAATGCTTTCTTCCCCTAATTTTGCTGGTTTGGAAAAGGGCCAATTGATCAGCCAATTCTGCCACCATCATATGGAAACATCATCAGTATACAGACTGGCTGTTCCCAGAGAATTGGATCTGCACTGCTCATGCAATAAACATTATGTTGATTTACCCTGGAAATGTAGATACCCATATATTAGAGCTACAGTTCCTTATCAATACGAATCCCCCATGTGCTGTACACTGAAACACTAACTCTCTAATCTTGGAGGCTGCATACCACAGTCATCTCAAATGCATTAAAAGTAAATCCAATCAAAAGTGAAAATTAAAGCCCAACTCTAGGAAGCCTAAAAATTCTCCCTTGCAGTGGGGCTGCACCCGCACTACAAGGGATAACTGTTCATTTAGTCTAGGGGACAATGAATGCCCTGTGATCAAGTCGGAAGTGACGAAACGTCAGGGCGTGGCCACACGGCGACCCGAGGCGAACGTTTGTACCGACGGCTGTGACGCTCCGGATGTGGAGGAGAAGAGCGTTGGAGGGCCGAGCGGTATGACTATCTGGCTAAATGAAACTTGCTGTTTTAAAGTGTTTTTAATGTAAGCGCAATCGGTGCTGTTTGAATAAATGTCTATACCTTAAGTGATACACTATGAGGGTCTTTCTTGCTTGTTCCCCATGATTATACATGCTGGAGAGGAACGAGTGCCTGTGGATGCGGTTCTTGGGAAGGTCATTGTGTGATGAGCCCCCTCTAATCTTGGAAAGATGAGCCTATCTATCTTTGACCTCTGGTGAGTCCCCAATGTGTGCACACGCATGTGGTGACCGATGGTGAAGGATACGCTATCAAAAACAGCATAGCTGCACAATTTAAGGAGTATTTATCCCTGCACTTTATTCAATGTTGCACAATTGATTTTTTTGCACTACCACCTTGGTTTTTGCATTTAAGTGATTGAAGGTGAAGGACTCAGCTTTGAAGCAAGTTGGCTGTTTGATTCAAGGAGGACATACCTTTGCACTTCATTGAGGATTGCACTGTTGAGACTTTTTGCACTAGCACTTTGTTTGTATTTTTTGCACTAAATTGTTTTGCACAATATATATTCAGTTTTAGCGCTGCTTTCACTATCACGGATATAGCTGATCTTCTGAGTTTTTTATATATTTATAGCAGCTGCTTTATTTCCATTTTTAATCATTTTATATATTTGTTAATAAGGAGCGCAGTGTTACTGTTCTATTTATAATGCCCTGTTACTTACCTGATCCTCTTCTTCTCTTCATGCTTCAGCAGTGAACTGTCCCCAGCATCCTCAAGTCTAATGCAGGAATATGGACCATGCATCTGTCTTGATGACATCAGGGGATCTTAGACTGCTAGAGCATGGAGGAGAACAAGCTACAGACACTGTTGTAGCCTCACAGAGGAGCCTGCAGTAAATCTGCTTTTCCAAATCCCCTAGACAGAAATAAGCAACTAGTCCTTACAGTGCATATTTTTTTGGTTTCCTAAAGCTCCACTTTAAATGCTGAGATACTTACAAGGAGCACTGCATATCTGCTTGACATTTTAGTTCTTCATCCAACCATTCCAACCATTCATGAACCCCAGCCTCTTTTGTTATTGGTGGCAATTTAAGACCCTACTTGAAATGCAAGAAAGCTGTTCCCAGCACACCCACTGCAAGTGTCTTGCTGTCTTTCACATATAGAAAACTTCATAAAAAATAGTTTCAGTACTCAAATATTTCTTTCAGCCATTGGTCTGATTCAAACCTGTATTGGAAATTTGAATAAAATGAGTAATATAGGAAGCAGAGTGAGAGAGAGGAAGCAACAGGGCAAAAAGCTTCAGGAAATATTCCCAAGCAGGAAATACCCCCGGCAAAGCACCTTGCCCCATGTTGATGAGGACAAAAGCATCTTCCCCAAAACCCTGGCAAGGTGGTTGTGGGGGTCTGGGGGACTTAAAATCTGGAAGAGACTGTTTTACACAAGTCATTAAAAAAAAATCCCATGATGTGCATCCATCATAAATCACATTGTCCAGCATCGTAGATCTATTTCAATCATGGTGCCCACTGTCCTGCCGAAACAAAAAAAAATGCAGCCTGAAGACATACATCTGAACCTGATAACTGCTCACTCACTACCGACTGCTTTGATGGATGAGAGCTGTTATATACAAAGGACAGGGTCTCCCAGGTGACGTCATTGACCATATATAGCCATGTCCAAACATAGCCATTCATGTCATTTGGGAGACCCTGCCCCATTGTACAGATTAGATGCGTGTCAGCGGTTGAAATTTTTTTTTTCTTTCGGTGGGTCAGCAGGCATCAGGCAAAGTGATTGATGTGCATCAATGTGATTTATGGAAGACCATGGGACATGTCTTTTAATTAAAGTACTTCTATGAAAAACTATGTGTGTGTTTTTTACTACTTACATGTTTTGTGAATGAGTAGGGATATTATGTACCCCTTACTCATTCACATGAGGGGGTTATATCTGAGGAGCCCCCTTGTTGTCTCACTTGTTTTTTGCACAGGGTCCCCCTTTATAATGTATATCAAACCTGAAGGGATTGGTATTCATTTTAGAGAGGACCTCAGACCATTTTTTTCTGGTTTAATGAAAAAAAAAGAATATAAAACTACCTACTGTTAACAAAAAGATAAGAAACATCTCAAAAGTTAAATAGCAGCAACACAGCAACAGAACCTGCTACTGACACAGATAATAAATAAATAATTAAATAAATAAATAGGTAGTCCTTAAAAGGACTGTTGGGTCTCTTTAACTGCTTCAATGCAGGACACTTTTACCCCCTTCCTGCACAGACCAATTTTCAGCGTTCAGCACTGTTGCACTTTGAATGACAATTGTTCGGTCATGCAATGCTGTACCCAAATAAATTTTTGTTATTTTTTTTACACAAATAGAGCTTTCTTTTGGTGGTCTTTAATCACCTCTGTGTTTTTTATTTTTTGCTAACAATTGAAAAAAGACAGAAAATTTGGGGAAAAAAATAAGTATTTCTTTGTTTCTGTCAGAAAATTTTGCAAATAAGTAATTTTTCACTGCTGTACACTGATGAGGTGGCACTGATGGGCACTGATAGGCTGCACTGATGGGCGCTGGTGAGGTGGCACTGAAGGGCACTGATTAGGTGGCACTGATGAGGAGGCACCAATATGCTGCACTGATGGGCACTGATAGGTGGCACTGATGAGCACTGACAGGCAGCACTGTTGAGCAGGCACTGATGGGCACTGAAAGGCAGCACTGATTGGTGTCACTGATGGGCACTGATTGGCATCACTGATAGGCACTGATTGGTGTCACTGATGAGCACTGATTGGTGTCACTGATGGTCACTGATTGGTGTCACTGATGGGCGCAGACTGGCATCACTTGCTGGGCACTGTTGGGGCTCTACTGTAATCAGGGCACTGATTATCAGTGCCCTGATTACCTTTACAGTCTCCCCTGTGAGATGATACCGCTGATCAGTTTTCATCGCCTCACACTCTGTCAGTGTGAGGTGAGGAGAGATAAACGGCACTTCCGCACTTACATGTGATTGGCTGTGATTGAACACAGCCGATCACATTGTTAAAGATTGGGTCATTTGCTCTTTACGTGGATCTGGGTTGCGCCGTGTCCTAGGGACATGGCGTGCCAGCAAGTGCCACACTGCACGCTCCCGTGGACAAGCAAGAGTGGTGACACTGGAGTGACATCATATGATGTTGTCCCAGAACAAGAAGAGCTCCCACCCTCCATCATTTCCTTATACGGCGGACGGGAGGTGGTTAAATTGCAATGATTGCAGGTGGGCTTACACTCCACTCACCCAAGACACACAAACTTGATTACACTGCAAGTATCGGTAGCAAAAATACAGCACACAATATAGTACTACTCATACCACTTAAAGCGGAGTTCCACTCTGTCAAAAGTCAGCAGCTACCAAAAGGGTAGCTGCTGACTTTTAACAATCGGCCACTCACCTGTCCCTCGTTCCAGCGATGTGGCTCGCTCCTGTCCCCTCCCCTCAGCAGCGCCTGCATCACAAGTGTGGGCACCGGCCTTTGGCTTCAAAGCCGGGCACCCACTGCGCAGGCGCAAGACGCGCTGCAGCTTGTGAATGGCTCGGCTTATCTTCTGGGACATGTCACAGGTCCCAGAAGATCGCCGAGAGGGAGGGGGGAAGGTAAACTTCCTTCCGGCACCTCCACGCCCGGAGAGGAAGCAGGGGGGTCCCCCCCAAAACAAATGACATGTCACCTCGTTTTAAAGTGGAAGTTCAACTTTTGGGTGGAACTCCACTTTAACGTTAGAACTGTATATAGCACAATACTGAAAGCACACTATACTCCCTCACTCACCCTTAAAAAAATGTCAGCGGTTCTTCATTCACACCAAATCCACCAACAAACTGACAAAAGGCTGGGAAAGCATCCTTTTAGAGAGTGTGTGGGCAGCAGCCCTCAGTGTGGACCAACATTTGTCAAAGTCTTGCACCTGATTAGAGGTCAGGTGCATGACCATGGCCAATGATGGGTCAAGAAATACATTGTGGGGGGAAGAAAGAGGGGAAAAGATCAAACACTTTGCATGGATGCATCACTTCCCCCCTCTCTTTCTTTTCATACAGGGACTCAGGCCATTGGCTCCTGCTGCTGTCAGTTAAATGCAGTGAGGAGGAATCAGGGAGCCGGGCTAAGTCCCGCTGTGTGTCAGACACACACAGCTCAGGAGTGAGCATTCTCTGTGTGCCCCCATAGCAAGACACTTGCTATGGGGGCACACAAATAAGAGGGGGAGCCAAGATCACAGAAATGAGGACCTGAGAGGAGGAGTTGCAGGGCTGCTTTGTGCAAAAGCATTGCACAGAGCAGGTTACATAGTTACATAGTTACATAGTTAGTCAGGTTGAAAAAAGACACAAGTCCATCCAGTTCAACCAAAAAAAAAAAAAAAACATTTTTATATACATATATATATATGTCAACTAACGAAATTTTTTCCGGACCTAAGAAAGGAATTACATTTATTATATTGACCCATGATTGTAAAAATCCATTTCAACTAGGTCCCACTTAGGTTAACGGAGAGCCCCTTAGTCCTTCCTTAAAAAAGGGGGCAATATCGTTTAACCTAGGTACGAAACGACCCCAAAAAACGGAAGGAGACCTAGTTGACACCCACTTCCTAACATATACCCTAATAAACCAACACATACACACATACATACATACACACACACATATATATATATATATATATATATATATACATATATTTTTACAAAAAAAAAAAAAAAA
>BLSH010313692.1:915937-927721 GCA_018402905.1 Glandirana rugosa | reverse complement strand
CTTAAAGTAAATAACTCCACACCAAGTTCACTATATGGACCACTTATATACTTGTACATGTTGATCATATCCCCCCCTTAATCTCCTCTTCTCAAGTGAGAATAAATTCAGATCCTCTAATCTTTCCTCATAGCTGAGCTCCTCCATGCCTCTTATTAGTTTGGTTGCCCTTCTCTGCACTTTCTCCAGTTCCCCGATATCCTTTTTGAGAACAGGTGCCCAAAACTGAACTGCATATTCCAGATGAGGTCTTACTAATGATTTGTACAGGGGCAAAATAATGTCTCTATCTCTGGAGTCCATACCCCTCTTAATACAAGAAAGGATTTTGGTTGCTTTGGAAACCGCAGCTTGGCATTGCATGCCATTATTAAGCTTATGATCTACCAACACCCCCAGATCCTTCTCCACTATGGATTCCCCCAGTTGTACTCCCCCTAGTATGTACGATGCATGCATATTCTTAGCCCCAGGTGAGCATAACATGTTTATTATTTTAATTTAAGAAATTACCTTTTGAAACCCTTTAAAGATAACAATGCATTGTGATTTGCAGAAGAGTCTTGCAAGTACTATTTTGTGTCATTCATCCCATTTTATTCCTGTCTTTTTTTCAGCAGCTAGACTGGCTTTAAAATCCAGTTACTTAAGGTTTTCACTTTTGATTGGAGTTCTTCTTTAACACAATAATATGTCTTTGCATTCCAAGCAGGAAGCAAACCATACAGCCTACTTCAGATTCATTGTAACATAGCCTGGAGTGTCCTATTATTTTTGTGGAGCGGGTTGATGACAAAAGCCTAGTAAATGGCTGTTTTACAAAGTTGCTACTTCGTCTTCAGAATACAGAACTCCATTAAAAGGATAAAGCTTTCTTCCTTTTGCCAATAATTTCCTTGTTTTTGTTAGCTTTTGTTTAAATGTGTTGTGTTATACCTCACACAGTTCATTTCTGAAAACATTTTAATATTAAAAATGTTATATCCCTCTAATAAGAAACAGATTTCCTATAATTATGTATGAAATGCAGACTTTGTTCTTGGATGCTCACTCTTAGTTTAGGCTAATATGATTTTCAAATGCCATTAAATTGTCATTATGTTGACCGGACACATTTATGATTTTGCAGTAACCTATGTACATAGTTACTATAAGGTCCTTAAAAAATCCAAAAAATATATTTTTATTGACATCATATGAGGTTATCTTCTCTCCTGATTATTTGGTTTGGAGGAGGTTTTCATTTGGCATGTTTAACATAGGAGCTAATATTGTTGGTGTGTATATTTGTTTTGGTTCAAAACTTTTTTTGGCATGTTAACCCCTACAAACTAAGGAGGAGTATGATTGGGAGAGATGTTTGTAGGGGGTAGATGGTACTGCGCAGCCTATCTATATAGCTGTGTTTGTTAGGGTCCTACTGATGGTTTGGGACAGGTGGGTTTCTGTCTCTGTTCTAGTGTTCTCGATATTGTGCCTCACTCCTTAAAGTGTGTGAGGTTTAAAAGATGCAGGGTTGGTGTGGGTAGGATTATTACTTGTGATGACAGTGGAGTAGTTATTAATGTTGGCTACCCTTCTACTAATATTCTCAACTATAAACGTATATAAAATCTATAAAAATGTGCAGTCTAAAATGCTGATATAAAGTGCAATATTCCAATATGTAGCTTCAATTGTATATATAATAAAACGCAGCAAAGGACCCTAACAAACACAGCTATATAGATAGGCTGCGCAGTACCATCTACCCCCTACAAACATTGCTTATATTGTCATATAATCAGGTACAGCAGCAACCTAGTTCAACCACCACGAGATCCATCATAGTAGCGCGAGGATACCCCTATCTTGTTACATGATTGGGAGAGAATTTGGGCGTTCTGTGGTCTGGTGAATAATAAAGTTAATGACAGCATGCATTGCCAAAATACATTTTTGAAAGCTAGCAAAATACTTTCTTGTATTAAAACAGATAAAGGGGTTGATTTACTAAAACTGGAGAGTGCAAAATCCGGAGCAGCTCTGCATAGAATCAGCTTTCAGGTTTTTCGTCAAAGCTTAACCACTTCAGCCCCGGAAGGATTTCCAGCTTTAGGACCGGAGCCCTTTTTGCGATTCGGCGCTGCGTCGCTTTAACTGACAATTGCGCGGTCGTGCGACGTTGTACCCAAACAAAATTTGCGTCCTTTTTTTCCCACAAATAGAGCTTTCTTTCGGTGGTATTTGATCACCGCTGCATCATTTCTGATCGCCGCTATAAACAAAAGAAGAGCGACAATTTTGCAAAAAAAACCAAATTTCTTACTTTTTCCTAAAATACAAATCCAAAAATAAATATAAAAAAACATTTTTTTTCACCGTTTTTGGCCGATTTATATTCTTCCTCATATTTGCGATAAAAAAAATCGCAATCGGCGTTTATTGATTGGTTTGCGCAAAAGTGGTCGTGTTTACGGATGATGAGAATTCATTTTTGGGGTTTTTATTTTTTTTTTATTTTTTACTAATAATGGCGGCAATCTGTGATTTTTTGCGGTACTGCGATATTTCAGCGGACATGTCGGACCATTTGGACACTTTTTTGGGACCATTGGCATTTATACAGCGATCAGTGCTATAAAAATGCACTGATTACTGTGTAAATGCCATTGGCAGTGAAGGGGTTAACCTGCAGGGGGCGCTCTAAGGGTTAACTATGTTCCCTGGGCGTGTTCTAACTGTATGGGGGCTGCACTATCTGGGGAAGGGAAGTGGTCACAGCCTTCACGTACAGGAAGGCTGTGATCACAGCCCTTCCCCCTCACACAAAGCGGAGGTCCGTGTTTACATACACGGACCTCCGCTCCTTCGCTCTGGGGGGGCCATCGCGGGTAGCCAGCAGCAATCGAAGCCGCCGCACCCGCTCCCTGGCCCTCCCCAAACACAGTGAGTGCGCGGGCGCGCCTCCGGCGGCGCGCGCGCGCTCACTAAACTCGTTCCCACAGCCGCTGTCATATGACGGCGTTTTGCGGGAACGAGCCACTTTGCCGCCGTCAGATGCCGATCGGCGGTCGGCAAGTGGTTAATTGAACAAGCTGAAGTTATAAGCTGATTGGCTACCATTGGCTACCATGCAGAGCTGTACCAGATTTTGCACTCTCCAGTTTTAGGAAATCAACCCGAAACACTCCAGAGAGATATTTAAGTATAAAACGATTCAGCGCATAAAGTAATAAAATTCATAAAGTCTTATAAAACAGCATAAATCCAAAGTTCTCATGCAGGAAATCCACCACTGGTGCAGTCAGCAGGCTATTTATGTGAGGGAATCCCACCACCAATATTCATTGTGCTCACCTCAAGATAGGACCCCAGTTTTACTAGAGGGTCATGTACACAGGTATCTCACCAAGGAGATAGACAACATTTGTGCCTGTACAAATAATTTTTAAGACCCAATCTGGAATATGAAGTTCAGTTTTGGGCAACTGTTCATAAAAAGTTACATAGTTGGTAAGGTTAAATAAAGACATCATTCTATTCAGTTCAACTTGTGTGGGTGTGTGTATGCATTTATGTATCTAATACTTCCCATATCTCTGTATATTAGTTACGCTAAGACTAAGAAGTTTTTTCAAACAGTTAACACTTCCCACTGATGCCACTGATTGTAGAATCAGTGTAGGATATTGGGAGCTGGAGAAAGTGCAGAGAAGGGCAACCAAACTGATAAGAGGCACGGAGGACATGGTTTATGAGGACAGACTATCCACAAATAAGTTATTCTCTATTGAGAAGAGGTGAATAAAGGGGATTTGATAACCATGTCTAAATACATAAGTGAGCCATATAGTGAACTTGGTTCACAACAAAGGATGAGGAGACACTCTCTTCAAGTCTGGAGGAAAAGGTGTCCACATACAGAAAGGCATCTTCACAGGCATCTAGAAACAATAGATTACAAAATATCTTGAGAAGAAATAATTTATACTAGTGTAAAACATTTCTTGCAAGCTCTCACCTGTTTTTCCTGCAGATATTGAGACAGGACAAGCCAGTTCTACTGCTGAGTGAGTATAAAGTAGACGGCTCTGCAATGTATGATCACATAATCAGTCTCAGCATTTCAAGAAACACCCTACCCTCTCAGCATCTCTTTAGATGTGCAGAATTCCTATTAAAGCTGAACTCCTGGCAGATGAAATTAGCATACCCCGCCAACACCTTGTGCTAAATATCAGATTATCTAATAGAATGGACCCCAAGCAATACTAAAAAAATCTAAACTCTAAATAAACAAAGGACACCTTTTTGTATCAAAATGCATTGGGAGGAGCTTGGAAACACTTATGCCATTATGCTACTACGTCACCACATTATGTACCATAACTGCGGTATTGTATATATGTAGGCTTGCAGGTGTATACGTTTGCAAATGGTGGATTTTTATAACGTATGTCATTTATCTGTATCAATTATATTTTTTGGGGCATTTTAATGCATTTTAAACAATCTGTACAACTGGAGTCTGTCTCTTTTTGAAGGGAATAATCCAAATTGTATGTGTTATATGATCGGAGGAAACATGGTAAAGGTGAGGATTCTTCTATTCAGTATGGGGTGAGCTCTTAAATGCTTAGCTCAGAGCTACTGCATCAGGGGAGAGAAAGCACATGTAAGGGGGTTTGTATTGGAGAAAAAGCTCACTCCTGTTATGGTAAAGGTGAGCAGTATCAACTATGCCTCACTTAACAATGTCCTAGCCATGTCCTAGGAGTGCTACAGTCAGAGTTTTAGACAGGTGCAAGTTGAGCTTCCAACACAGGTGGCCCTGTTGGATCCAGTTTGCAAGGAGAGTGGAGGACATGAGAAATACTCATTCCCCTTAGGCCTCCATAGGAGTAACCAGGTGAAATGCTGATCAGTCGGATGCTTTCATCTGGGTGGCCCCTGCGTCCATCTTTAGTGAGGACAGAACTTACAAAATGCCCTGCCTCACTGCACTTGGCACTCATTTTGGGCGTGGTATTGATGATTGGCACTTTGAAACTGCCATAATTCCTAAAAAAAAGTGCATATGCCAAACAGGCACAACTGTTGAAAAAGTACAGTGTCTTTTCAGGGTGACAAACTGATTAGTAAAAGAAAATTGAGAAAAACTTTTCCAAACAGATAGCAAAGAATTTGTAACAAAATGTAGAATGACAGTACAGGGACTATGAAAAGTCAATGTTCTACACAGTGCTGATAGCTGTCAAAATGATAGCTTCTCAATTTTCTACACATAATAGCACTCCTTTGTGCCACGTGTCAGTAGAGTGTTCAAAAAAAGTGTGTACATTTTCCTCTTTTTCTGGAGTCAACGTGCTATTTTATGAACTGGACATAAAATACATTCCCAAAGTATATCAAAACACTGTAAACAAAATTCAGAAACAATGTTTTATAACCTTAGAGAACAAGTACTGCAAAAATGTTGTAAAATATAGTTTGCACATTTATAAATAGGTCTCTAGGGACACTGGTGTATTGTCCTTTGCAATTCCTATAGGACCTGGGCATGGGGGTGAAATTTGGGGGAGTTCCAGGGCATTGCCTGTTGTGCCATGCCCATTCATTGCACCCGTAGAGTGCCCCCATGTAATCTGCATGCTCAAGCTGTCAGTTTAAAAATAATAATCTTGCTCTGTGGCTTAGGAGCTATTGTGAGCTCATCAATTTTAGTTATATTGGTTAGTTATTCCTGCTTAAACCCTTGTTAACCCTATGTTAAACCAAGTTAGTTCTATTTTTTTTTTTTTTTTTTGCAGCTTGAACTAATTTGCCATTCTGATCTCTATGTGCAGCAATAAATCCCTACTATTTCCAGATCAAGCAGAAGCAACTTTCTGAAAAAAGTTGTGTGAATGTGCCTTGTTTCACTTACATTTTGTCATTTACTTACGGTAATGACAAGTTCACTAAAAATCTGACAGTTTTATTTTTTTCCTTCTGAATGGTAGAAAAGTTGGATTTCCATAGCATAACATAAATCTATCTATAAATGTTAGCTTGGAAAAAAGGCTAAGACCCAAGAGGAAAAATAAGTGTTTGTGAAATATTTTCAAGCTACAGTATGGTGAATAAATTTTCCAATATTCTGCATTTTTCAGGAGTTGAAAAACAAAAACATTACAGTCATAAGACTTTTAATGAAAATATTGGAAGAAAATGGCTTTGTAGTGTAAATGCATTTTGTATCCTTGAATAATAAAATACTGTATATGGAAATAAAAGCTTTCCCTTTGTAGTGGTCTTTTTTAAGACATCAGTCATCCAGCATTACCACTTAAAATGCATCAACTGAATCAAAACTTTTATGTAAAGATTTAAACCGTAAAGATACAGTCCATATACATTTGTTCCAGTTGCCACAGAATGCAGTAATTGCTACTAAAATAACATGTTTCTAAATTATATAACAAGTAAAGTGACTGTTGCCCGGGAAAAAAATCTAAGAGCAGCTTGCAAAAGAAGATGATATTTAATACGTACCTCTCCATTAGGCAGCCAATGTGATCTTTAACATCCAACACTTCTGGATGTGTCCAATGCCGGCCACCTGCTGTGTCTCGTGGTTCTATTTGTCAGCCTCACTTAAAGATCAAAGTAAAGATTCAATGCCTTCTGAAAAAAAGCATTATGAGTCTTCTTTTGCAGGTTGTTTTTTTTTTTCAGAATTTGTTTTCAAACAACAGAGTCACTTGAAGACTGTGAAAATCAGTTTTTTCCTAGAAAATTAGTTAGAACCCCCCAAACATTATATATATATATATATATATATATATATATATATATACAGCCGGTCCCCGGGTTACAAGCAAGATAGGGACTGTAGGTTTGTTCTTAAGTTGAATTTGTTTCTCTTCAGAAGATTTCACCTCACTTCCTGTCCCAATGATAATTGGATTTGAAAATTTTGGGTTGTTGTGGAAATAAACCTTGGTGATAAAGCTTTAGTGGAGACACTTTTTCTCATAATAACTCTTCCAGGAGTGAATTTCCCTTCCTAGGGGGAGATTTCCTCTCACTTCCTGTTGTCTACCTCCATTTGTAAGTAGGGGTCGTTTGTTAGTTGGATGTTTGTAACTAGGGGACCGCCTGTATATATATATATATATATATATATATATATATATATATATATATATATTAAAGCAGAGGCCCTAGAGAATAAATTGGTGGGTTTTGCAATGTTTTAGGTCACACAGTATTTATGCAGAGGTTTTTGAAACGCAGCTTTTGAGAAACAGATATTTTTTAAATTTGAATGCAAAAACTCAATACATACCCAATCCCCAAAACCCATTTTTTTTCTAAAATATAAAAGATGATGTCATGCTGAGTAAATAGATACCAAACATGTCATGCTTTAAGATTGCACACGCCCACACAACGGCGACAAGCAACGTAAATTTTACTATCCATAGGCAATGCTTAAAAAGCCTTTACAGGATACTACTTTAGATGTACAGAGGAGGTCTTGAGCTAGAATTACTGCCCATGATCTGATTTGTGGCAATACCTCACATATGTGGGACCGTCACGGTTTGTGGTTTATTTTTATACTGTTGCTTTAATTTGTTTTTAGCACTTTATTGCTGTCACAAGGAATGTAAACATCCTTGTGACAGAAATAGGGACGTGACAGGTACTCTTTATGGAGAGATTTGGGGTGTATTAGACCCCAAATCCCTCCTTTGCACTTAAAAGCATTTAAAATGTCAAGATCAGCATTTTTGAATACTTTTGATTTTAAAAAAATGGTGGCGTTAAGATGCCAGTAATGTCATTGCTTCCTGGTTACCATAGCAGCGACCCAATCAAAGCTGATTCCGGCTTTCTTCAGGTCTCCGACTAGCTGGCGGACTTGCCAGCTGGTAGCACGGGTCACCCAGTGGGATGGGAGAGCCCAAGCGAGCTGTAGAAGGCGGTGGGAGGGGGGACGTCCCCTTGCGCTGCTTGTGATAACCAAGTGGCTTGTTAACCGCTCCAGTGGTTATTACAAGAGAGCTGATCGTCGGCTCTAAAAAAACAGTACTGGGGTGATGCCTGCAGATGCAGGCATCAGCCTAATACAACCACTTGAAGTCAAATGATGTACCAGGTACGTGATTGTGAGGCAAGTGGTTAAACCTTCATGTCTACTAAGGCAAGCATCACTATTCAAAGTACAACTTAGACCCCGTTCACACTTGAGCATTTTTCAGCTCGAAGCTTGATGCTTGGGAATGCTCAACAAGCAAGATCCCATTTATTTCAATGGCCCCTGTTTACATTTGGGGGTTTTGTTGACTGTAGATAAATGCCTGTTGCTCACAAAAGTACATGAGCTAATTTTCAGGCAGATTTTGGAGTTTTTTCCCATAGGCTTGAAAACACCTGAACAGTGAGATATGAGCATTTTTCAAGCATTTTTTCAGACATTTTCAGCTCATACAGCAGCTCCCCTCCCCTTTTCTAGCATCACTCCCCACCTTACACAGGTTTCTACTGGCCACAGCAAAAACACCTATATTAAAAACATCTGAAAAAAATGCCTATAATATTTGCAAATCTGCTCAAAAAAAATCAAAAACGCCTGAAAAAAAATGCTTAAAAAACTCCTGAAAACGCCCAGCTCAAATGTGAATGTAGCCTCATAGCATCTCACCGAAAATCATTTTTCTGAATGCTGTAAATTGTTGGTAAAATATGATGGTTGCTATAAAATAGTGTATATCATTGTTCTTATATGTTGCTCTTATTATTAACGATCTGGATATGTTTAGTCCAGATGTTAGAATAGCAGACATGTGGCCACTGCTTCAGTATACTAAAAAAAGAAATGTTAATTTATTGCAAGGCAACAAGGCTACCCTGATAATGTACCTACATATAATTAACCAATGTTTTTTGAGGTTCTTTAACTTTGTACAAAAGACAATACTGTAATTGTAATATCACTAATGGATTACTGACCTTAGCAAGTAGAATAATTAAGAAACACCTGATTGCTGTGTTAACTGGAAAAACTGGATCAATGTTCTCTAAGAACAAAGAGGCAGTGTATTGCATCAATAAGAGGTTGCGTGTGCACTAACAGACATCACAAGTAAGTATCTTTTTTTTTTAGATACTTAAAAGCACTGGGGTTAATTGAAATAAATATTTCTAGGATGTGCTTATATATACAGTATTTTGTTTTAGTTTATATTGGTAGTTTAAGCTATTTTGTTTCTGCAGTCTATATAATGGTTATTTAATTTCCCCCAAATCCTGTGAAGTCCCCTGGAGCCTCACTCCTCCTATTTTCCCTTCCTTTTTCTTACAGTGGAATACCATGATACAGCAGCACTGCCATGACTTTAAAGGGGCAGATACACTATTTCTAGTAGGGCTTTGTTGTATGCGGCATCGTCACAGAAAAAGGCTCCTACAGGTGTGTGAACAAGTATTGTGGCAGGCGTGCAGTGTGCTAGACAGAAGAACACCAGGTAGAACCTGAAGAACTTCTTATGACAGACTAAGCCATGAGATGCTCTACAACTGCAAATAATATGAAAGCTTAATGCTAAAGTCCATGCGCAAAGAAAATATTTTTATTAAAGCTATAATTGCCCAGTACATTTAAAAAGAATAAAAGTGTTTGCATAAGAAGCCTAGGTGCTAAGAAAAATAGGACCATTGCATGGTCCTCCTTCTTCAGAAGCTCTAGTTGGATTACTTTTTTAATGCACATTGCCAGTCTTATCCCCTACACCAGGGGTGCCCAATCTTTTAAAGAGCGAGGGCCACTTAAGCGACTTAGTAACAGGTTGCGGGCCACAATGAGCGGAGTGGGTGGATGACAGGTCTGTGTCCACTCTGCATATGCAAAGTGGACACAGACTCAACCCACTCTACTCTATGGGCCCTCCGATGTGCCCAGATGGAAGGGAATGGATCATCTTCTGTTTTTTTAGCAGATCAGATTGGAGGTAGGCTGGTATAAATGGACTTCTGCCATTCCATAGAGGTGAATGGAGGGTCCGATTGGATCGGACCAATCGTGTGAATGGGGCCTAAGGCTGCTTTCACACTTATGCGCTGCGGTCTACCCACACTGCGGGTGCAGCGCAGTGCACCTGTGGTTTTCCTGTGGGATAGCTGCACTTTGCCATAGACTTCTATTATATCCTGCCGGTGTGGTGCACTTTCTGAAAGTGTACCAAACCCACCAGTAAAAACAGAAGTCTATGGCTCAGTGCGGGTAACCCGCAAGTGCACTGCGCTGCACCTGCGGATCAGTTTGAAAGCAGCCCAGTAACCACTGCAGAACATATATTCCCATATATACACTGTGAGTTTACTAATAAACTTACCTTAAATAACAGTATCCATTCAGGTATCACTGGCTGTTGCTGTCCCAAGCAGAGTGCATTTGGTATCACTCTGCCTATGACAGGAGCCAGAGCTATACAGGAAGCACTGGCTTATGTGGCTCTGCTCCACAGTCGCTTGCTTCCACTACTGCCAGCTTCATTTACAACACTGATGCTTTGGAATGGAGGGTTGGAAATCTGCAATCTGGGCTTGCCAACTCACCATTACAGACCTGTAGGTTGCGGGCCACGTCAGAGGGCTCCATGGGCCACATCAGAGGGCTCCATGGGCCACATGTGGCCCCAGGGCCACTAGTTGGGCACCCCTAGCCCTACACAATTAATGTGGTGTTTTACTGAGCCCTGTGGAAAATGGTTGTGATGTTATTCAAACTCGACAATTCTCATAGTCTGTTGCAATTGTTCCATGAATTGCACTGTAGTGCAACCATCATGGTTTGCGCCTGGAATGGACCCTATTCAAGTTCCTATTAGTAGATGGATTTATATGTTGCAGTGAGTAATTTGGGCTCTTGATCCACTAGCGTAAATCATACGTTAAAATCACAAGGGAATCAGTGTGATGTGTCTCCTGTTTCAAGTAAAATCTTCCTCCTCCAACACGCCTGGTGCCATAATCTTCTAGTGAGGAGATGGTAGACGGAACTGAGGAAGCTGTGACAGGAACTCATCATGAGTGCCTAACTATGCTTGTCTTTTTCAGCCAGCTCCAACATTAATAGAAGCCATTACAGCCTGTATAATAAAGCAGGATCTATAAACGGAGGACGAGCAAATGATTAAAAGATCTGCCTCCTCCATTCATAGATCATGTTTCATTCATTCATCACACTGATGGTACATTTTTTTAACTCAACTTAGGCTTTAATCCACATTGACTGGTTCTTATTCCCAAAAGACCTACAGTATATTTGCAATCTAAGTTAAATATAGTCCTATATCACACTGTATAACACTGCACAAATTCCAACTTGAAAACTGGATAAGACTAGTGTTGAGCGAACACCTGGACGTTCGGGTTCTGCTGGTCCGTCCGAACTTCGGGACAAAGTCCGGGTCCGGGTCCGGACGGAACCCGAACGATCGCACGGACAACGAACGTTGTGATCAGAATAGGTCAAAAGTTCAACCTTAAACACGTCACAATATGTCACACTATATCCTGATATAAATTGAATCTAACGTTTATATGACATCCAGAAAACCCTTATTCTTGGTCAGTTACACCTAATTTCGGATTCAACTCAATTTTTTTACATGGTAGTCACACTACTTACTTACTTTGTACTAGATACTTACCTCCTCCGTCTAGAAAATTAGTAAACGAGCAGGAGGCAAATATCTAGGACGAAATAATATGTCCGACATTACCGAAGATAATTACAACCTCGACCGACTT
>BLSH010313692.1:867946-898109 GCA_018402905.1 Glandirana rugosa | reverse complement strand
CAGGACAAGCTGATGTTAGCTGTTCTCCGTGAAGAGCTGCAGCTCTCTCTCTGCATTCTTTGCATTCCAATGTGTTTAATCACACTTACACAGCACAGAACGGCTCTTAGAAACAGCTCAGCTCTGTTTAATGTGAATCTACCTTACTCATCCCTTATGTGCTCTGGCTACAGTCTGTGTCCTGGATAAAATCCCTGTGTCCTGGCTACAATACCTGTGTTCTGGCTACAGTCTGTGTCCTGTATAAAATGCCTGTGTCCTGGCTACAATACCTGTGTTCTGGCTACAGTCTGTGTCCTGTATAAAATCCCTGTGTCCTGGCTACAATACCTGTGTCCTGGCTACAATCCCTGAGTTCTGGCTACAATTCCTGTGTTCTGGCTCCCTGTCCCTGTGTTCTGGCTACAATTCCTGTGTTCTGGCTGCTGCATTTGCCACCCTAGGCTTATACTCGGGTCAATAACTTTTCCCAGTTTTTTGTGGTAAAATTAGGTGCCTCGGCTTATATTCGGGTCGGCTTATACTCGAGTATATACGGTAACTTATATGCAGAGTACATCATGTGAAATGCCAGTATCGATGAATCACAAGCCGGAATTAAGATCGCAGAGCGAAATATCAACAACCTGAGATATGCAGACAATACCACACAAATGGCAGAAAGTGAAAAAGAACTAAAGAGACTCATAATGAAGGTGAAAGAGGAAAGCACAAAAGCTGGCCTGAAATTGAACATTAAGAAAACGAAGATCATGGCAACCGGTCCCATCACTCCTTGGCAAATAGAAGGAGAAGAAATGGAAACAGTGACAGATTTTATCTTCCAAGATCCCAGCAGATGGTAACTGTAGCCATGAAATTAAGAGACGCTTGCTTCTTGGGAGGAATGCAATGGCAAACCTAGACAACATTATAAAAAGCAGAGACATCACCCCACCGGCAAAGAGCGGTATAGTCAAAGCTATGGTATTCCCAGTAGTAACCTATTGCTGTGAGAGTTGGACCATAAGGTAGGCTGAATGCCGAAGAATTGATGCTTTTGAACTATGGTGTTGGAGAAGATTCTTGAAAGTCCCTTGGACTGCAAGAAGATCAAACCAGTCAATCCTGAAGGAAAGCAAACCTGAATATTCACTGGAAGGACAGATCCTGAAGCTGAAGCTCAAATAATTTGGCCACCTAATGTGAAAAGAGGACTCATTGGAAAAGACCCTGATGCTGGGAAACATGTAAGAAAAATGAGAAGAGGACAACAGAAAACAAAATGGATAGATAGCATCATCAAAACAATGAACATGATGTTAAGCAAGCTCCGGGAGGCAGTGGAGGACAGAAAAGCCTGGCGCACTATGTTCCATAAGGTCATAAAGAGTCAGACATGACTAAACAACTGAACAACAACAACAACATCATTTATTATAATTCTTCTGTATTTTTAGTATTATTTTCTATAGACAGTTCTTTATAGTGAACACTGGGGCTATCATGGTCCATATCAGCATACCTAGACAGTAACAGCTAGAAGTAGTTTAAAGCTACAATGGTTTTCAAAATTATCAGATTCTACTGTTATTTTTTTAATAATGAAATGATTTGATCTACAATGCAAGAAATCCCTAATGTAACTTAATAGGACAGTGGTTCTTCAAAACAATTTTCCCTAATCCATAATTAAAACAATTTCCTTAACTGTGACTACATAAACAAGGAAAACACGTTGGAAACAGGATCACAACACCTCCTTTTTGCAAGTCTAGAAGGAAAGAAGCCTTCTCTTCTTCCATAAGGTACTGCTGACTGGGGGGGATAATGTGCCACTGAGCGGGAGCATACTACTGAGGAGGGAATGTACTACTGAGATAAGAAAGCATTGAGGGGGGATCTGCTAAGCCAGGAAACTGCAGCCAAGAAACTGTGGCGGGGGAACTACTGAGCAAAATATCCCCTGAGCTGGGAAACTAATGAGCTGGAGATCTTATAAGCTGGGTGTAATGTAGGTCAGAAATATTTGTTTTTTCTTTATCTTTGTGAAATCAGTGACCTTTGATCCAGAGGTGTGTAATGAAGTCAGCTTACCTGCATAACTTGGTCTGTGAGTTCCTGTGTCCCCCAGGGGGTATGAGATGAGGCTCCTCTCAGCAGGAATTTATTGTCTCCCATACCAGGATAGAGCCAGACCCCTCAGAGCTTCCTCCAGTGATGGATACAGGGAAACTCATGTCTGGAGGTTCCACTGGAAGGAGACTATAAAGTGTTTAGGACTGCTGCCTGCATGTGTTCTACTTTCTGGATACTGGGACTGCAGGACTTGCAGCTCTGTGTTGGCTGTGCATATTGCCGTTACCCGATTAACCTGATGCCACTGAAAGGTCACCCTGGACCTCCACCCTTCCCTGGTCCCACAACCTTCCCCGGACTTTGTCATCCCTCATTCTGTAGATCACCCTGCTCTACAGAAAAGAAAATTCCAAGCTTAACTTTATGAACCTCGTTTGTGCACTGGTGCGCAGTCATGTGGGAGCAGGAAGGGGCCAGCCCCAAACTGTTCCCACAAAGTTGGGAGCATGAAATTGTCTAAAATGTCTTGGTATTCTGATGTCTTAAGAGTTTCCTTCACTGGAACTAAGGGGCCAAGCCCAACCTTTGAAAAACAACCCCACACCATAATCCCCCCTCCATCAAATGATTTGAACCAGTGTAAAAAGCAATGTCCATAAAGACATGGATGAGCGAGTTTGGGGTGAGCTCTGACTTCAACCCGATAGAACACCTTTGGGATGAATTAGAGCGCAGACTGAGAGCCAGGCCTTCTCGCCCCACATCAGTGACTGACCTCACAAATGCGCTTCTGGAAGAATCGTCAAACATTCGCATAGACACACCCTTAAACCTTGTGGACAGCTTTCCCAAAAGAGTTGAAGCTGGTATAGCTGCAAAGGGTGGGCCAACTCAATATTGAACCCTACAGACTAAGACTAGGATGCTATTAAAGTTCATGTGCATGCAAAGGCAGGCGCCCCAATACTTTTGGCAATATAGTGTATGTGTGCCTAGGGATGTGTTTGTATCTGTTAAAAATCTATTAAAACATTAATCGGAATATAATACAAATCTAATCACTAAATAGCAGAGCAAAGGAAATTCCGACTACATTAAACTTTGACTTTTTCCATTTTATTTAACATGCCCTGCTGGCTTTTCATCCACAGAGTCTTTTTCCAAACAAACCAAACATCAGTCCCTGCTTTCTTACAATTTAAATTCAAAATGGACCTAAAATGTCAGCAATCATCAAATCGTCCTATCCAGGAAATGGGTGAAGGCTCTGTTATCTGTGTATCTCCAAGTCTCTATTCATCTGTTTCTTAGCAATTCAAAGGAGGATTTCCATCTCCCTCCAAACAACTTCAAGCAGTAAACTGAGAATTCAAGCGGCTGGAAATTGGCTGCTGTTTTGTGACAAGTCTAAGCTAGCATGGGCTGAATTTAAATTATAACTCTTGTTTTTATTGTAATTTGATAAATCACTAGTCAGAGGAAAACCACAAATCAGCTGCTAGTGCTGTTATATTTCAGTTTGCCAGGTTCCAGAGTCCAGAAGGCACATAAAACCTCTCCTTTATTGTAGAAGACTCACAGTGCAGGCTTGCTTCACTGCCAAATAAAAGGATAGTTTAACCCTCACCCATGCATGACATGGCAATGCAAATATAATTTCATTCAAATGACCTTCTAAATGTATATTTTATTAAAATTCCAGAAAAGGTATGTGTATATACAGTATACAGGGGTTGATTTACTAAAACTAGAGAGTACAAAATCTAATGCAGCTCTGCACAGAGACCAATCAGCATCCAGTTTTTTTTTTGTCAAAACCTAAATAAACAGGCTGAAGTTAAAAGTGGATTGGCTACCATGAAGAGCTGCACCAGATTTTGCACTCTCCAGTTTTAATAAATCAATCCCATAGTGAATATTTAGTTCTGAGTATATATGTAAAAAAAATGGATTTGACTCACTTTAGAATCTAAAGCTGATCTACACATGTCCTTTAAGTGTATCTGAAGCCAGATTAGTTAAAAGCTCTGTCAGGTTTGTGTGCTATATATGTCCCATTAGGGAGATTTTCCATCACTTTCTGTCCAATCTACTTTCTGTAGCAGGAAATGAAAGAAAAATTATTCAGTAAGGGAAATGCCTTTCTAAACAGTTACCACCAGAACAATTATCCTCATATAAAAGTAATGAAGCTGCACACCTCAAATCCTTTTCTTCCAGCAGTAACAGAGACTCTGCACACACACCCCATCTAATGCATTTCTTCCCCCAATGGCGCTTAATAGTATGGAGGCAAAATGCATCAGAGGGAGAACATTGGTGAAGTGTGTCTGTTACTGATATAAGAATAATGTTTTGTATCTGGGGATCAGCAATGTGCAGCTTTAATATGTTTGTATGCAGACAGTCTAGGGAAGTGACAGAACCTAAAGATTGCTAGCACCTGGGATTGGAGAGAGAGCAATGAAGATATGTGAGGAACAAACATCAGCATTGGAAGATTAACCTTCTCTTCTTGTCTGATGAGACATTCAAATTTTACATTTTTCCTCACTTTCAGAATTGATGACAGTGATCACCAAGACAAAAAGAAAGGTTGTTTTACTAAAACTGGAAAGTGCAAAATCTTGTGCAGCTGTGCATGGTAGCCAATCAGTTTCTAAAACCTGGAAGCTGATTGGTTTTTATCCAGAGCTGCACCAGATTTTGCACTCTCCAGTTTTAGTAAATCAACCCCAATGTGTATCTTTCATAAGAGTACACAGACATAAATAGTGTTCTAAGATGCAAAGAATAGGTATTATTGGTATATACTGTGTGCAAGGTGGCCCTTCCCAATACCTACTACCCCTGCGCCAGGAAAATGAAAAAATAAATTATCACAAGCTGCTGCGTATATATACTAAGGTAACATAATTCAAATACCATACATGCAAGAAGAACATAAATGGCAAGGCAGCGCTAAAAAAGAGATGCACTTATTTCAAGTAATTGCTTTTAAAACATGAGAACAGAGTCCATAGTCCAAATCACACAAGATCCCAAGAGATGAATCAGGGGAGTGTAGCTGGATCAGCTGTGAAGTGTTTGGAAAGGAAACAAACAACACCCGCGATGCTTCACGAAGTCCCACTCCCATAGGTATTGCACTCACCAAAGCCAATGGCCAAACATTCTCATACCTGGCTGGAACAGCATTTAAAAGTTGTTGAATTCACACTTGCCAGCTCTCAGTGGTTTGAACAAATACTCTGGGTCTTTCTTCATTATAAAGATCTATGACGATGTCTCCTAAAGTGGTCTCCAGAAGTACAGCCATGACTGCTAGTAGAAGCACAAATAAAGAACATAAACTGTCCTAACCTATGTACAGAAATCCAACCACCTCCATCAACCCACTGTGTACAGCATAAACCTCCAACGGTTGGAAAAAAAGCAAAAAAAAAGCGCAAAAATGCCGGTAATATAACGCTGGTAAAAGCTGAAAAAATCACTGATAAGCTACTGACGTTTTTTGGACGTTTTTTTAAAGTCCTGTGTGCATGAAGCCTAAGCCTGAAACCTAATCTTTAACCTCACCCTAATTCCTACTCTTATCCTAATCTTACCTTCAAACATATCTATAAACTTAACCTAACCTTTAAACGTAATACTTAATTTATATTTAACCTTTCACTTAAAGTCCTTTTTTTTTCTTTTTGTAGGTGGCGATGTTGAAAGCCTAAATTTAAGACCCCATTCACCCCTCCAAGGCTTGTACTCCATGAGTCGTCCACCTGTGCTGCATGCAGGCAGCCCATATAAGTCTATGAGCATGCAGCACCTGGACAGACACAACTGCTTGTCTTAATTTGACAGTCTTGTGTTTCAGGGACACTTATCCACATGCCTGTCAAATTAGGACATTCACGGAGTACAAGCCCTAGCTCCCCTATGAATGAGGCCTTCATATTTCATTGTATGTTATGGAGTGGAATGCCCACATAATTACCTTGCTCAGATGCAGGATCAGGCTCCACTTCCCACATCTCCCTGGGTTCCTGAACACACCTAGGGAAGATACTTTTCTTAGTTTCCCTCTCTCAACAGCTCAGAAAGACCACATTTGATGAAGTAGAGGTAGATGGACAAATGATCTGCAGCCAGGTGAGAGGCCCTCCAATGTCAGAACCAGCGTGCGAGCAACTGGGCCTGCTATGCAGTCATTGTGATAGCATGCGCAGTCTTACAGTCTTTGGTATTTGCAGCTTGCATTTATTCAGTTCTTCACCTTGTTTGACAAAAATAAAAGTCAGCAGCTACAAATACTTTAGATGCTGACTTTTAATAAATGGGCACTCACCTGCTCAGTGGTCCAGTCCCATCCTCACAGGAACCAGTTCTTAGCCAGTCTTCAGGTCCCCGGCACTGGCATGTTTTCTGTTGGCAGCCAGCTGTGATTCCTTGCGGCTTTGCAGCCAGCTGGCCAATGCATGTGCACAAGCCGTGCTGCACTTTGTGAATGGTCCTACAGCCTTTTGGGACCTGGGACATGTCCAAGAAGGTTGCAGGCAGGCAGAAATCTCCCAGTGGATCACTGTGGCAATCAGACCAGAAGTTGAAGTGGGCACCTATCAAAACCAGGTACCCGCTGCCTGACTAAAAAGTACCAAAAATAGAGGAGGAGGGGGAGTAGGGCATAAAGCAGAACTTCCCTTTAGGGTGAACTTCCACTTCAAGCATCTTGGTTGACACAAAGTATAATGTGCATGGAAAAAAAGCCAGTGTGAACTGTACATCTCACTGGGCACAAGAATGTATTCAGCTTTCTTGCTGCTGATGAGATGATCTGTCATTTGTGCTATGCTACTCCTACATTACAGTTTTTCTATAGAAATACAGGCAGTAGACCTAAGTAAACTTGTCTTTAATGACAGCAACATGAGACAGAATGGAGTGTTTGTAAAGCCCTTTTATAAACTTACTCTAAATCTTAATAGAGGTTCATTTTACCTTTGGACATTACAAAGTTGTATTTGTTTGTCTACAAAGGTAGCTGTTACCCAAATGATCATCTCATGGCATGATTGTGGCATAGACATGCACCTTGGATCAGCTGAACTGCCTGTTAATCCACTGAGCAGACATTCCAAATTCCAAAATCCCTCCAGATGATCAATAATTGTACAGGTGATTGGGAGGCCAGGTAAGGTAGATATATAAACTACAATCATAAATATACAATTATTTCATAATATAACTGTAAAGGACAGGCAATGATAATTTCATGCCTATGTCAAACGTGTCAAAGTAGAAGCATATAATGACACAATGGGGTTATTTTACTAAACAAGTTTAGGCTTAGCAAAGTATATTTTTACTTATTGTAGCTTAGTGAGTAAGGTGAGACTGCTGGCTTCAATCATCCAATCATGACTGGAATAGTACCACTGGATTGATGTAAGGCCAATATGATGCCTATATTTAAAAAAGGATCAAAGTCTTTACCAAGTAACTATAAACCTGTTAGTTTAATTTCTATAGTTGGGTAGATACTGGAGATTTTAATAAAAGATCACATAGATGAGTTCTTGCTGGAAAAAAAAATATTCTAAGTAACTGACAGCATGGGTTCATGAAAGACAGAAGTTGTCAGACAAATCTAATTTATTTTTATGAGGAGGTAAGTAAAACGTTGGACAGAGGGGTGGCTGTGGACGTAGTATATTTTGATTTTGCCAAAGTGTTTGACACTGTTCCCCACACACGGCTAATGTGTAAGGTAAAGTCTACAGGATCGGAAAGATCAGTTTGTAAATGGATAGAAAACTGGCTAAAAGTTATGCACTTGGGGGCTAAAAATGTTCATTCATCATACACGCTAGGGGGGGAACAACTGGGGGAATCAATGATGGAGAAGGATCTGGGGGTTATGGTAGATCATAAGCTTAATAATAGCATGCAATGCCAAGCTGAGGTTTCCAAAGTGAGCAAAATTCTTTCTTGTATTAAGGGAGGCATGGACTGCAGAGAGAGAGATATCATTTTGCCCCTGTACAAATCATTAGTAAGACCTCACCTGGAAGCATATTGCTGGAGCATATTGAATCATGCTTTATTGGGGTTTTTATAGGATATGTGGATTTTATAGCACTGTGTATATAAGACTATGGTGGTGTTTGTGTGTGTGTATGTACATATATATATATATATATACAGTACCTCACAAAAGTGAGTACACTACTCACATTTTTGTAAATATTTTACTATATCTTTTCATGTGACAACACTGAAGAAATGACACTTTGCTACAATGTAAAGTAGTGAGTGTACAGCTTGTATAACAGTGTACATTTGCTGTCCCCTCAAGACAACTCAACACACAGCCATTAATGTCTAAACTGCTGGCAACAAAAGTGTATACACCCCTAAGTGAAAATGTCCGAATTGGGCCCAATTAGCCATTTTCCCTCCCAGTGTCATGTGACTCATTAGTGTTACAAGGTCTCAGGTGTGAATGGGGAGCAGGTGTGTTAAATTTGGTGTTATCACTCTCACTTTCTCATATTGGTCACTGGAAATTCAACATGGCACCTTATGGCAAAGAACTCTCTGAGGATCTGGAAAGAATTGTTGCTTTACATAAAGATGGCCTAGGCTATAAGAATATTGCCAAGATGCTGAAACGGAGCTGCAGCACGGTGGCCAAGACCATACAGTGGTTTAATAGGACAGGTTCCACTCAGAACAGGCCTTGCCACGGTTGAGGAAAGAGATTGAGTGCACATGCTCAGAGTCATATCCAGAGGTTGTCTTTGGGAATTAGATGTATGAGTTGAGGTTGAAGGGGTGGGGGGGGTCAGCCTGTTAGTGCTCAGACCATATGCCGCACACTGCATCAAATTGGTCTGCATGGCTGTCATCCTAGAAGGAAGCCTCCTCTAAAGATGATGCACAAAAAAGCCTGCAAACAGTTTGCTTAAGACAGGCTGACTAAGGACATGGATTACGGGAACCTGTGGTCTGATGAGACCAAGATAAACTTATTTGGTTCAGATGGTGTCAAGCGTGTGTGGCGACAACCAGGTGAAGAGAACAAAGACAAGGGTGTCTTGCCTACAGTCAAGCATGGTGGTGGAAGTGTCATAGTTTGGGGCTGCATGAGTGCTAGGGAGCTACAGTTCACTGAGGGAACCATGAATGCCAACATGCACTGTGACATACTGAAGCAGAACATGATCCCCTCCCTTCGGAGACTGAGCCACAGGGCAGTATTCCAACATGATAACAACACCAAACACACCTCCAAGACGACCACTGCCTTGCTAAAGAAGAATTTACTCACTTTTTTTGCCAGTGGTTTAGATATTAATGGCTGTGTGTTGCATTATTTTGAGGGGGCAGCAAATTTACACTGCTATACAAGCTGTACACTCACCACTTTACATTGCAGCAAAGTGTCATTTCTTCAGTGTTGTAACAAATATAATAACATGAGTACAAAAATGTGAGGGGTGTACATATATATATATATTTATGGTCGTGGCCCTCTGACTGAAGATAGATGTGGATCACATAAACACGCAACAAGACTTACAACATAAATAGACCGGAGGTGTGCCTTGGTTATCTGGTGGGTATGCCAAGAGAAGGGGGCATACCTTATATAAGTAATGGGTAATAATGGAGAAGAATGTGCTGAGAAATGCCCTGAAAAAGGGGGATGGGAGGGAGGGTATCATGCACTGGAACCGACAAAGAGCATGGATAGTGAGGGTGCTATAATAACCTCTGGGCTCCTCCCATAAATTCAGGCCAGCCCACTGGCCTTCCTACATATATATATATACAAAATGTTTTTTTTTTCCTTTTATTGGTTGAACTAGATGGACTTTTTTTCAGCCAGACTAACTATGTAACTAAGCAAAAGCAAAAATCCTGTGTTTTTTTTTTCCTTGCGCACGGTTGGGTATTCAAAGGAAAATGCAGCTTTCTTCTTTTTCCCAAACTAGCTGAAAATCTACTTTAGTAAACTAACACCAATGCATACTTAAAGTAATGTCTAAGCAATTTTACTTAGTTGAGAATCAAATGACAGTGAGCACCAGCTCTTTCAATGGGGTTGATTTACTAAAACTACTAAACAAGCTGACATTAGAAGCTGATTGGCTACCGTGCACAGCTGCACTAGATTTCCACTCTCCAGTTTTAGTAAATCAATACCAATGTGTTTTTTTCACAGGAAAACCACGGTTTTGATCTGACACAGATCAATCCACTTATATTGAGAAGAGGTTAATATTTCTGAACATTCACACATCTCCTACGTAAAACAGCCATAAACTCTTTCCCCCTTTGCTCTTTCCTGCGTACTTTGCATGTGTTCCGGTATCATTCACAGCAACAGTTTCTATATTTCTCAGCAACTGTATATTTTGTTTTGGAATTACTAGACTGGCAAATGCAAAGTAAAGTGAAAGCCGAGGATCTGTATAGGGACACGATTGATCTGCCTAATATAAAAGCTCACAATGTTAATACAACATCTAAAAAGTACCTTTATGTTACATGTATTGCTTTAATTTTCAAATAGGCATTTTCTTCTAGTGTCTTAACATCAAAGTAGTTCACACAGACACAGCTCTACATAAATGAATATTGTAAACACTTGAATTTCCTTGGTGACTTTGCTTTACTGCTTTACAGCTGACATGTAGCTACAGCACTTCATCCCTTTCCTCTTAATGTCAGATCTCCAGAACACAAGCTTTAGCATTTATTAACACATGGTGTAACCATTCGGAAACAGTTACAGTTCCCAGAGATGGCCTCCAAGGAATGTAATACAGACAGTCTGTCATATATATAACGAGGAGTGAACGAGTCTGAACTCAGGCAGGAGAATCAGATTCCTTCTACAGATTCTCAGTTTTCTGATTCTCCTTAAAACTGTACATATCTGTGGAATTGTTAATCTAGCAATTCATGAACACTGGCATTTGGGATTTGTGAACTGCTTCATTGTTATTAGGTTGGGTAATTCCATTTCCTATTTATGGATCAATTTTCTTTATAACACTTGTGAAAAAAACTGATAGAAGTATCCATTATTTGACTTCCAAACCCTATTCAATTCCTGCTGGTGTAGTTTTTACTCACAAAAGTTTAAAACATAACTATATATATATGAATAAAAATATCATGTATTGCAGTTTACTAGACCCTAATTAGACGTGGTGGCTGCATTAAAAAAGTTTTCTTTTTCAGATTTTTTTCCTTTATTTGTAACTGGTAATCCTACAATTAAAGTGGTTGTAAACCTCAGGCATGAAATATGAACAAAGCACTAAGTGTAATTTATGTCTGTTGCTTCGTTACTCTGCTTTCAGCATGAATCTCCAACAGATTGACAACCTTGGCTCTGTTCCTGTAAGTTGTGTGGAGGGGTGTGTGTCTCTACCCTCCAATCAGCTCTCAGAGCTCTCCTACTAAGCTGTGCAGAGTGTAACTTCAGCTCTCCGTCCCCTTTTTTCTGAACTCTCAGACAAGCTTATAAATTCTGGACTTTGAACGAATGTAGAGAAGAGAAGACTGAAGATAGACAGATACAACTTATGTAGGAGGATTTGTTTCATCTCTGTGTATCACTAGATAGTCCCTTCCCTGGATATATGTAAGGGTTTACAACTACTTTAACATACTTTCTGTTCCTTGATGGCTATACTCACGGTTCTTCTTTATCTATGGGGGAAGTAAAGGCTGATAATCATGCTGGACTTCAAAAGCATTAAAGTGGATGTAAACCCACCACCCACCCAGTATAAACGAACGACACAGTATTAATGTATATATACATGCAAGCCTCCTGCATCTATCCCTACCTTGCAAATGTCCTTCCTGTAAGCACTGGCAGCTCTGTAAAACTCTGAAATCAAGCCTCCCCACCCATCTCTATATTGAGACATTGAGGAGGGAGGGAGGGGGGAATGTAAAACTTTCTCTGCTGTGTGAAGGAGATAAGCAAATTGCTTGTCACTCACAGAGCAAGGGGCGGATCAACTGTGTATTTCCCTGTTAGTCGGACTTTCTCTTCCTGAAAAAAGATAAGTTCATTACTCACAGTTGGATTAACTCTTTGTGGCAAGACTAGGCACAGATGACATGACATGCTATACTCTACCAGGCAGAATTATTAATTACATTTTTTTCGGGTTTACATCCACTTTAAGTCCCTATACAAGGGCAGAATGTCGGGAGACATTTGCCAGTTCAAAAAAAAACAACATTCTGCCCATGTGTATGTTGGTCTGTCCGACAGAAGCCGGCTTCTGTTGGACATGCATGCTGGAAAACCAGCAGCCAACTGACTCCCTATCGGCGCTCTCAGCCAATGGTAGAGAGCGCTGATCTGTGTTTTCTGGTTGGGGGCTGTCCCCTGTCAGAACATCTCAGCGGAGATCGGTGGACTAACCTCACATGGAGCTGTCAGGTTTTTTTTCATTAGCCTTTGTTTTTCTACATTTTGTGGGGACAATGGTATTAGTAGTATATACTAATAAAATAACATTGTTTTATTATTCCAGTTCAGTTAACAGGAAACAACAGAGGGAAGTGCAATTCTGGCAAGATCAGCATGTAATTTCTGTACTTGCCAAACATGTTCTTAGACTGAGAAATGAAAACTAGTGCAGGTACCACATCTAAGGACTGGGAAGCTGTAATATATTACATTTTTATTCTTTGATTTAGTTATCCATTAAATTGGTTGTCAACCTGTGACAACCACTTTAACCTACAGGTAAGCCTAGAATAAGGCTTACCTGTAGGTACCCTGCATATCTCCCAAACCACTACGGTTCAGGAGATATGCAGTGTTCTGCATGTGCCGACATCATTTCTGCACATGCGCAGTGAAGAAACGGCCTCCGTGCCGTTTTCTCCACTGACACTGTGCTGTGACTGGGTGCTCCCGTGCGAATGCGCGGGAGTGACGTCACGTGACTCCGGCCAGTCACAGAGCCGGAGTCGCGGCCCCGGAAGGAAGAGGGGCTGAAGATGGACGCTGCCAGCACAGGGCACATCGCTGGACGCCGCAGGCTTCATTTGCAGGTAAGTGGCACATAATGGGTTACTATGCGATGCATAGTAGCCCATTATGCTTCTAATTTACAGGTGTATGTAGAGGAAGTAAACCCCATCTGGGTTTACTTCTTCTTTAAGTCTTTTGCACAGTAAGGTTGTAACAGGTGTTCTAACACATATCAAAAATATCTGTGTTTTCCCTTTAGCATGTTGACTGATGTACCTGCTCACAGAAGCAAGCTTGATTATTTTCTTCCAACCATCAGTTTCATTTGACTCAGAGCACAACTGGGAGTGTTGATGCACAACTGGGAGTCCTGATGCACTATAGTGTAGTGTGACTGGCTAAATAGAACTGTTAAACAGAACACACGTGGTCAACACTTATAGTCAGTGGTATATCATTCCTTTTAATTAAAAACTGAGTTCTGTCCATGATACTTTTAATTTTATTTGCATTTAGCTACATAACTCTCATCCCAAAGGGGAACTTTACTCAAAAAACAAACTTTGTCCCGCTTCCTCTTCCCCCCTTCGTCAGATTCAAAAAACTGCCTTTTTTATTTATTTTACTCCTTCATGGCCCCCATGCCTTCATTTTGACCTTGGGGAGAATGGCGTGCTCCTGCTCCTGCAGGCACCTGGGATATTCCTATTACTTATTCCAGGAGGCTGCAGGAGCACACAGTGGTCAGACACCAGACCTGGTTGTGTGTCATCCTAGACTGGCTAAAAAAACACAAAAGAAATAGCTGGCTCCACGTGACTTAGAAGAGAAGATGGTGGCATGGGACCAGGCATGTGGCAGCAGAGCAGGAGTGTTGCAGAAGAGCATCACTGGATTTGTGGGTGCATAAGTTAATTGTGATTAATCCAGTGCATAAGATAAAAAATTAAATACAATAGCAGGTGAAGTTTTTTTAAAGTTAAAATGTTGAACTTGATACTATATTACACAGTACTACACCTGACAAGCTTATTTTGCAATCTAATTATTTATGTAAATCTAATTTTCTGTACAAATTTTCTGTACAGCCGCAAGCTGCTACAATACTATGTTTGACCCTGAAGATCTTAGTAAATCAACATTACACCATTCAGCACTTGACTAAAGCACAGAGACATAATTACACATGCATATTTTGGCTGCAAATATTTTGATATGTAATTATCTAGCGACGGTTGCCGAGACACTCTTCTGAAACAAGCTGCTGGAGAAGTATTTGTCTGGATTAAATCAATGTCAGTGCATATCCTGTGGAGAAATTTCCAGTATGGCTTAGTGTCTGAGGATAATGTTACTGTTGACATTGCTTTACTGATTATATCAATAAAGCTCTGCACACTGGACATAAAGACTTGTCATTCCAAGAATTCATCAAAACGGGTTATGTTACCCTTTTGGATCCTGAAGGCTAATGCCTTGAAGCCAAAGCAATACAGGAAAAGAGTCCTTCAACAAAACACAGTTGCTGTTTTTTTACTTCTTTTGCAAGGAGTGACGTCATTTTGGAAGGCTTTAGAATGAGCTGAGTATTCTGGGAACTGTGTTTTGATTTTTTCTGACTGAAGCGTATGCATGCATTAGCATAGTTTCTTTTTGCAGTAACCACAAAATTAGTATGCAGTTTGTCACTTGTTATTGGAGACCGCATGAACCTTCCCCATTCATGTAGTCCATGTTCTTGGCTGACTGAATGAGAACATATAGTTTCCATTAAAAAATGAGTGTGAAAAGGCAGTTTTGGGTGGAAGCTAGAGTGATAAATCATCATTTTGCATTTCTCCCAGGGATACCGGTGATAATATCTCTGTGCTCCCATTATCAGGTCAATACACCAGTCTTGGCCATAAGGAAGAGGTTTCACTCTTTGTTGGTGAATCAGCTCACCAGACTCCAGCTATTACTGAAAAACGAAGAAACAAGAAGGACACTGCTCCAGGTGAAGTAATTAGGCTTGATTAGGCTCCACGTATGGGTGCTAGCCCTGGCTCGCCTCCGTGAGACAGATATCAAAGAAAGAAATGACTGCACACCATGCCTAAGCCTAAGTCAATGTATTGAAATTGCAAAGTGACACACAACGGACAGTAGCAGGTACAGATGGGGGACGCGTTTCACACAAAGATACTATGCTTATGGTGTGTAGCCATTTCTTTCTTTGATAACTGAAAAAAATGGCGAAATACTTCTTTTAAGTTGCCTCATTGCTGGTATTCCCGAGTGTGGCTCCGAGTGAGTTTTCACTGCAAATAGCGGTAATCCCAAGCCACACTCGAGATTGCATCGCTGGATCCAAGGCTGGGTTACTTACCTTGTCCCCTGGATCCAGCAATGTCCCCCCGCTGTGTCTGCTGGCTGCGTCCTCCTCCCAATGCCAGTGCGATGCCAGGCTCCGCTCCCTACGAGCGTCGCGTCACACGGAGCGGACCCTGGCGGGATATTCAAAAAGTGAAACACACATAACACATACAGTACACTGTAATCTCTAAGATTACATTACTGTATCAAATCATTTCACATCCCATTTTTCCTTGGTGCTTTGTCCAGTGCTCTGCATGCACTTTTATATTATAGATGTCATTCTTTCTGCCTGGAAACTTGAGAATGTCCATGGCATAAAAAAGCCTCCCTTTACGTCAAAAGAATTTTTTGATCAGCTAGAAAACACAGATAGTAAATAAGAATCATTTGCAGAATTGAGTGATACTGAATTTTGGGGAAATTTATCATCAGACACTGAAAGTGATGACAGCAACAATTCTGCAAATTTCAGTGTTTTTGACTAGATTACATTATTGAATACATTTTTTATTATTATATTAATATTTTTGATAATTATTTATAGTTATTTATTATATTATAATTTTTTTTCATATATATTATAACTTATGATTTCGTTATTTCATTTATCATACCCGGGATTTCTACTAGACTCTTGTCTTAAGTGAGTTATTCCAAAGAATCACAGGCCTACAATATAAAATGCCAAATTTCTATGCAAAAAAATGTACCACTTTGAGAGGCAAAAATCTGACACAATTATACCGCCAGGGAGGTTAATAATACTTGAAGTAGCTGCCTATCCATCATGCCAAGGTACAGTATAAGAGGAAACCTGAGAAATAGATGCTTAGGGATTATTTTTATGTATAGCAAAGCCCTTGTGAGACTTTTGAATGTAAGCAAAATGTCTGGTCTAGGTACACCAGTCATAGCCTATGTTGTCTACATCTGCCTTTCTCAACCTTTGTACTCCAGAGGGATCCATGAAATAATTTTTAGGTCTTGGGGAACCACTATTTATACAATCCATTGGGGGTCAGTGGGAAAAAAAGCCCTTTATTACAGCTAAAAAGATAATTTGAGTAATGCAGCTCACTCTATCCAGTGGTTTTGGCCCTGGCCAGAAATATGCAGTTACCATCAAATGGAAGGTTAATTAGGCATAGCTCAAGGAACCCCTAGCAACCTCTGTAGGAAATTTAGGGGTTCATGGAACCATTGTTGAGAATAAATTATTATAAAATATGTTGACATCATCACACAAAAGCATACTATATCCATTTAAGGGTCTCACTGGGGGGGCTTGATTTAGTAAAAGCAAATACTGCAGACCATGCACTTTGCAAGTGCAGTTGCTCCAGAGTTTTGTAAATGAGGGAGAGCTGACTTCCATCTTCCAATCATGTAAAAAAAAATTGTGTTTTTTATATTCCTTGCATGTGATTGAGTATTCTTTGTAAAATGAAACTTTACCTCATTTACTAAGCTCTGGAGCAACTGCACTTGCAGAGTACAACATTTGAAAAGTGCGCATTCTATTTGTCTTTAGTAAATCAACCCTGCTGTAACCTTTTTTATGAGTATAGTGGATGGAAGGTTATAGGTTTCTGAAATACCTTCAACCAAAGCAGCCTTATTGAACAGTGATTATTTTAGGTTGCATAAAGAAAACAATAAATTATATTTAAAGAATGTCCATGTCACTAGTGGTAGGCCCGGTTCCTTCAGGTCAAAATGTCTAAGAAATCAGGTCAAAATCCTCTGGGTTCTACTCTCCGGCACCAAGTGATGAGCTGAAATCTGACCCAAGTATAGTACTGTCTTTAACCAGTTGCCGACCTGCTGATCAATCCTGGCGAATGAAATGCATCCTCTGCCTCTGTAATGTAAACAGAGGCAGAGGAAGTGATGTCACCTCCCCTCGTGGAGCCCTTTTCAGTTCCAAAGAGAGGAGAGACAACATCTAAATGTGAGTGCACAGCATTACACTGATACCAGTACATGTAGGCACACATTGACCCCTTGATTGCCCCCCAGTTAACCCCTTTACTAGAGTTGAGCGAACCCGACCTGTAAAGTTCGGGTTCGTACCGGACTTTAGGGTGTCTGTGTCCTGAACCCGGATATTTGAGAAAAAGTCCGGGTTCGGGTTCAGGGTTCGGGTATTTTTTCGCGCCTGTTGAATAGCTGCAGGGCAGCCAATTAACAAGCATTTCACTCGTTTGCCATTACAAGCCATCACAGCCATGCCTACTAATGGCATGGCTGTGATTGGCCAGTGCATCATGTGACCCAACCTCTATATAAGCTGGAGTCACGTAGTTCTGCATGTCACATCATCTCATATTAGTGTAGGGAGAGGATGCTGCTGCTGCTGCTGTGAGGGACAGATTAGCTTTAGAAAATCATCTCATACTAGTGTAGGGAGAGGATGCTGCTGCTGCGTCGAGGGACAGATTAGCTTTAGAAAATCTGTTAAAAACAGTGATTTATTGGTGTGTGGATGCTAGAGGAGATTTTTGTTTGCTAGAGTACATTTTGTTTGCTAAGCAAAGTGCCTCATATAAAACCTAAGCAATTTTTCTGTTTGTTAGGTGGGCTTTTGCAGCCATTTTTGCAAGTACAGTGCACTTGCAACTGCTTGTGTGTCAGGGACACTACTTTAATCGTGTTCTGTTAGTTCAGTTGGCAACATTTTGGCATATTTAAACACTGCTTTTACATTGCAGTTAGGCAAATTTAATTTTTTTATTTTTTTTTGTGCAAAATATTACATTTGGGGCCAGAGGGGCATTTCTTGCACAAAATTAAAAAGTGTGCGTCTACATTACTGTTTAAAAATATGTATATATTCTAAATACTACATTTGCGGCCAGCAGTGCATTTCTTGCAGAAAATTAAAAAGTGCGTCTACATTGCTGGTTTAAAAAAAAAATATTTTAGCGTGTGTTAGGGTCAGCGTAAATACCAGGCAGCATCAGATTATTCAGGTACTCTGACACGCACACACACACACATTAGATAGGTGTTAGATACTATTGCAGTATCTGAACAGATCAATATCTGATCTGATCAGATATATATTAGAGCCCCCAGTATGTTATTGTTCTAAAAAAATGCGGCTTTAGCGAGATCAGCCCAGATACCTGCTTGTACCTCTGCCCAGCCCAGCCCACCCAAGTGCGGTATCTAATAGATCACGGGCACTTGCAAAACACAACACATATCTGCAGTGTTCGCACTTTTTGCGCTTTTTGCCTGTGAGTCACACTAGTGTACCTATAAATTTAGAGGCCACAATGTCCAATCAGACCTATACTAGTGAAGAGGCCTACACGTTGCTGAGCAAGACAGGTGAGAGGATTGGGGAAGCTCCATTGTCAGATTCAGGCTTAGCATACGAACCCGTAGACAGCAGCGGCAGCCTTTCAGATAGCTCTGATGACGGAGTTGCGATCTCTGCTAAGGTCAGGCGTACCCGTTCTGCTGTCGCTGAGGTGCAAGAACCACAGGGCTCTCGTATGGAGCAGAGAGCCAGTGCTAGCGCCGCTCGTCCTTCTGTTGAACTGGCAAGCACCAGTGGCTTAGTACACCCTGGTCATGCAACCAGCACTGCACTAACACTTGGTGATGTGGCGAGTCCCTCAAGTGCAGTACAAGCTGGGGTGGCTAGCACAAGTAATATCCCACAGCCACGAAGAAGACAAACACAGGCCCACAGAACCCAGAGTGCCCTTCCCACTGAATATGCTAACCCTGATTGGCAACCCCTCCCATCACTGATTCAGCACCCATACTTCCCCCATTCACTGGCCAACCCAGAATTCAGGTGGAAACAGTTGATTTTACGGCCTTTGATTTTTATTTGGTGTTTTTCACCGAAGTTTGCCATAGATCTATAGTGGACCAAAGCAATTTGTATGCTGGTCCGTTTATCGCCGCTAATCCCCAATTGTTACTTGCCAGAGACTCAAAACCAATTACGGTTCAAGAATTTAAGACCTTTCTGGGCCTTTCCCTGCTCATGGGCATAGTTAAAAAATCTGAGCTGCGGTCATATTGGTCCACTGACCCAATGCCTGTGTTCTCTGCTTCCATGGCCAGGGCGTGATACGAGCAGATCCTGCGGTTTATGCACTTCAATGACATTGAACTCTGTCGTCCATGGGGTGACCCTGAATACGATCGGCTCCACAAAATTGGGCCCCTCGTAAACCACTTCAACCAATAATTCACAGCCTTGTTTATTCCCCATCAATTTGTCTGCGTAGACGAGTCCCTGATTAAATTTTCTGGCCATCTTGCTTTCAAACAGTTTCTCCCCAGCAAGCGTGCCAGATATAGGGTCAAGATGTATAAGCTCTGTGACAGGGCCACAGGCTATACATATAGTTTTATGGTTTACGAGGGAAAAGATAGTCACGTGGAGCCCCCCAACTGCCCGGACTACATAGGGAGTGCTGGCAAGATTGTTTGGGACATGGTGTTACTCAGAAAGGCGTACCACTTGTACGTGGACAATTATTACAGGGGCGTGCCACTTTTTAGTCATCTTTTCAATCAAGGAATTGGCGCATGTGGCACCGTGCGATCTAATCGCTGGGGCTTCCCCCAACGGCTTGTAGAATCCTGTCTTAGACAGGAAGAGAGAGTCTGCTTCAAGTGTAATAATTTGCTTGCAGTGAAGTGGAGGGAGAATCGGAATGTTTTCGTTCTGACCTCCCTTCATGCAGTTAAAACCATCCAAATTACAACGGTGACCGGTGTTTTGGAGAAGCCCCTCTGTGTCCATGAATATAACCTTAATAAGGGAGGAGTGGACCTCAACGACCAGTTATTGGCACCGTACTTAATGGCCCATAAGGCCAAACGCTGGTACAAAAAAGTGTCTGTATACTTATTCCAATTGGCTTTGATGAACGCTTATGTGCTATGCAAAGCATCAGAATGGACTGGATCCTTCCTTAAATTCCAGGAAAAGATCACCACAGCCCTTCTGTTTCCAGATGGTGCTGCACCCCAACTTCACAGCTTAAATGCAGTGAGCTGGCTTCATCAGAGGCACTTCCCAGAAGTTCTCCGTGGTACCCCAGGCCAAAGAACACCACAAAAAAGATGTGTCTGCAGGTGACGTGGATACAGGCGTGACACTCGCACTTATTGTCCCTCCTGCCCTGGCCAGCCTGGTCTTTGCATTGGTGACTGTTTTCAGTGCTACTACACACTAATGGAGTATTAGCGTAGGGTACAGCACTGCATAGTGCATAGTCATAGGACACACTGGCACAGGGTCTCCAAAGATGCCTGCGCATTTTGAGAGACCCGAACCTGGAACCATTACAGTTACAGTTTAGTTACAAAAAAAAATGTACCAAAAAAAATAAATACAATTTTTTTAAAACAACAAAAAAAAAAATGTTAAAAAAAACTTAAAAAAACAAAAACATTTGTAAGTTTCGTGTTTTTCTCTCTCTTTTGTTTTCTCTCTCTAATGTTCTTTCCTGACATACTCCATGGCAGCATACGTGTGGGTGGCTCCGCCTCCGCAGCTACCCCATAGGACACCTCTCCCATAAATCTTTGCTCTAACCAGCATGCCGTGTTCCTTTTTTGTCCTCCTCCGTTGGACCAAGTGGATACGTTTATGTCCCTCCTACAGGCCCCAGCTGAGAGCGGGGTATGGAGTAAGCAGAGTAGCGCTGAAGACCGGGGGATATGTGCGCCGGCCAATAAGCCCAGCTGAGAGCGGGTGGCCTTATCTGCTGTGGACGCAAGGGGAGCCCTGGTTCTCATGTTGCGGAAAGGAGTGGTGAGATTCTCAACATACATGGCCGTAAGTGTTTGTTTTTCATGTCTGTATACTGATGCTTCTTCCCCCTGTGTGCCTGGTGCTTCCTTGCTGACAGTAATGGCGGTGGACCGGAAGTCCTGCCGTCGCTTCCGCCTCCCTGTGTCCCGCGGCTGTTCTGTGAATGCGCGGCTGTGGGACGAAAACGAGGCCTGGTGTGCGCATGCGCGCATGCACGGGCTCCCGGTGGCGCCGGGCGATGACGTCACGCCCGTTTTTAAATAGCCGGGGAGCTCTGCACAGCCTTGGGAATGTATGCGGGCATTGCGGCATCTTCCCTGGGCTGTGTGGATGAGCTCCTACGGTAAGGCAGGCGGTGGGGACAGAGAGGGGAGGTCTGGCTGCGGCCTATCCCTGGGGGGGGCTGTGTTGCTCATCTCTCTTTTGTTCCTTATACAGACTGACACCCATCGCAGATGAAGCCCTCTCTGCCTCCTGGTGGCCAGCCCCTGCTTCACAGGTACCCTCAGGTTCCTGGGGGGGTGGCGTGGGGGTAGGGGGGGCAGGATCAGGGTTGGTGAGTCTGGAGCAGTTGCTTAAAGGGCTGTCTGCTTTCCTTTTTCTTTTTCTCCCCAGCCCCCACAGGTCTGACTCACATAGAAGTTCACAGAGGAAGAGTGGATCATCAAAAACTCAACGTCAGCATAGTTCTCGTCAGTCTTCTTCTAGATCCAGTCATCATGGCTCCCGCTCAGGGTCAGGTCATCAAAAACAGGGTTCTTGTCGCTCCCCCCCTCCACCACCCCCCAAGTAAAAACATGCTGGGGATGTAAGAAGATGGTGTCTGAGGACAAGTCCATGTGTGACCTTTGCTATGGAAAGGCGGTGAGCGAAAGAGAAAACCCTAATCAGCAGCTGGAGACCTTGATTAGAAGGGTTGTGAATGATTCCCTGTTAGAGAGAGAGGCTCGGCAACCCCGTATGCCTCCAGTTGATCCACCAAAATCTCTAGCAGCTGGGAGTGATGAGGATGATCTAGATCCCTTTCAGCCTGACCAGCAGTCTTCAATGCACTCAGACAGTGAATCACAGGAAGAGATACCTGAGGTAGGATTTAGGTACGAACTGGTGCCATCTTTGGTCAAGACAGTGAAAGAAGCGTTGGATTTGGAATACCCAGCCATATCTCCTCCAAAACAGAAAAAGTTGTTCAAACAACTTAGCAGAGAACGCCCTCACTTCCCCTTCTTAGCGGAGCTGGGCGGAATTATTTTGGATGAGTAGAGTAGGGTGGAAAGAAAGGGCTCACTAGCCTCAAAAGTCCAGAAACGATATCCCTTTAAGGAGGAAGATGTGAAGGAGCTGGAAGTAGCTCCACTAGTGGATGCAGCCTTGATGAGACTGTCAAAGTATGTAACGCTCCCTCTGGAAGACACGGTTTCCTTCAAAGACCCCCGGAGAGGAAAATTGATATGGACCTCAGAAGGGTGTACCTGACAGCCGGAATGGCTTGTAAACCAGCCTTAGCATTGGCAACGCTTTCCAAAGCTATGGAGGTCTGGTCGGATAAGGTAGAGGTGACCTTAGCGGAGTTCTCCAGGGAAGCAGCCAGAAATTCGCCTATTCAAGAATTGAGGATGGCTTCAGCCTTCATGGGAGAGGCGGCGCTCAACATCATCCGTCCGGTGGCCTGGGCGATGTTAGCCTCAGTCATGGCCAAGCGGGCCCTCTGGCTCCGGCCGTGGTGTGCTGACCCAGCCTCTAAGCAGGCTTGGTGCAGCATTCCCTTTGAGGGAAAGTCCCTCTTTGGGAATAAACTGAACGAGGCCATCACTCGGGCTACGGGAGGGAAGTCAGGGTTCCTTCCCCAGGATTGGGATCAGCCAAATCAGAAGCGCACTGCTTCAAGGAAACAAGGTTTTGATCGGGGCAAAGAAGCCCGCAGCTATAAGCCTGGGTGTGAATTTGGCAGGTCTTGGAGAACAAGAAGGTCAGGTAACCAGAAAACCTCAAAAGGCAATTCCACAAGTGAACAAGGACCATCAAAGTCCTTTTGAGGTTGGGCCTGCTCAGGCATGCCCGGTGGGGTCTACGTCACTTTCGACATGTCTGGGCGGCCTCAATTCTCGACCATGGGACAGTCAAGACAGTGTCCACAGGTCATTCTTGGGGGTTCAGCAAGAGCCCCAAGTTAAGGTTCACTCCTACAACCATTCCCGCTTGAAAAGAAAAAAGAGAGATTATTTTTACATATGCAGAAACACTTCTGGAGCAAGAAGCAGTCAAGGCAGTACCGGACGACGAGAAGGGACAAGGGATGTACTCCCCCTTGTTCCTAGTCCAAAAGAAAAATGGTTCTTGGAGACCCATAATTGATCTAACTCGTCTCAATCAGTTCATCAAGAAGGAAAGGTTCAAGATGGAGTCTCTAAACTCTATTCAACAGGCAGTGCAGCTAGGGGATTGGCTGATCTCCATAGATCTCAAAGACGCCTATTTAAATATCCCGATAGCAGCAGAATTCCAGTGCTACCTGCGGTTTGTCGTAGGCCAGTGTCACTATCACCTGCCTTCCATTTGGCCTGACAACCTCACCAAGGGTGTTCTCCAAGGTTCTGCTACCAGTAGTGGCACTGTTGAGAGTCAGGGGAGTTCGTCTGTATCATTATCTGGACGACCTCCTTCTGCTATCCCAAGACAAAGAACAACTGTTGGTTCATCGGGACATGGTCATCAACACCTTGGAAGAGTTCGGATGGTTGATAAATGTGGACAAGAGTGATCTGCAACCCTCTCAGTCCCTCATTTTCCTAGGAGCGCACTTCTACACGGAGATAGGCACCATCTCTCTGCCCAAAGAGAAAATCAAGGTGGTCAGGGACCGAGTGCATCAAGCCCGCTTATCACCATGGTTATCAGCCCTTCACTGTTTGAGGGTGATTGGGACAGTGACAGCATCCATTCCAATGGTGAAATGGGCTCAGTGGTAGATGCCTCCTTTTCAGAGGGGATTCCTGCAGCAGTGGAGGTCACACAACAAGTCACAGTGCATAAGGATAACAGCGTCCATGAGACAGTCTCTCTATTGGTGTCTTCAGAGATCGAATCTCTCCAAGTGCCACTCCCTGAAGCAAGTCACATGGGTAACGATAACCTCGGATGTCAACAGCACAGGCTGGGGGGCCCACTGTCAGTCGGAGATAGCCCAGGGCAAGTGGGACTTTTCCTCTCGGGAGATAGTTTCCAATATCCTGGAGCTGCGAGCAGCGTTCAAGGCCTTACTAACCTTTCAACATCTAATAAAGAATGCCTCGGTCATGCTCAAAATGGACAACACGATGGCAGTGGCCTATGTGAGGAGACAAGGGGGGACCCACAGCGGGTCACTGTTGAAGGAAGTACAGCCAATAATGGATTGGGCGCAAGAAAACCTCGTCAACATCTCTGCAGTCTTTATTCCGGGGGTACAGAACTCTCAAGCAGATTTTCTGTCCAGACATCGGCTCGACAACAACGAGTGGTCACTGCACAAGGAGGTTTTCAAGTGGATCCTGACGCTGGGGATACGCCCAGAAGTGGACCTGTTCACCTCAGCATGCAACAACAAGCTGGGCAGGTACTATGCGAGATCTCGAGATCCCCAAGCGTACGGCATAGACGCACTCTCAGATCAGTGGAGATTCTGCAGAGCTTATGCGTTTCTTCTGGTTCCTCTGATACTCCAATTCTTGCGGAGGCTCAGGTCGGAGCCTGTAGAGATCCTGGCAGTGATTCCCTTTTGGCCGAACAGGCCATGGTTCCCTTTGCTCACGCTTCTCAACTTCAGGGATCCGGTTCCCCTTCCAGTCAGGCCGGATCTTCTGTCTCAAGGGAAAGATCTGCATCCTTATCCAGCATATCTACACCTCAGGGCCTGGTCGTTGAGAGGAGAAGGCTGGAAGCCCTAGGTTGCACTCAAGAAGCTATTGCAACTCTCATGAACGCCAGGAGGGGAAGCACTAACAAGGTCTATGAGCGCATTTGGGCAAAAGTCTCGCTCCATATGAGTACAAGACCTGGCCTTGCTAGCACTCCAAGCATCACGGATGTTCTGAGTTTTCTGCAGTCGGGCCTTGACCTGGGCCTTTCGGTCAGTTCACTTAGAGTCCAGGTCTTGGCTATTTCCTCTTTCACTGTTGTTTCATGGGCTGGAAATGGTCTGATTCATCAGTTCTTCAAAGGTGCAGTTAGGCTTAAGCCTCAGAGGAAACCAAGATTTCCCAAATGGGATCTTCAACTTGTCCTGGGTGCCTTGTCGCAACAAGTTGCCACTTCTCCAGAACCTATGTCTTTGAAAGAATTAACCATGAAGACAGTGTTTCTAGTGGCAATTACATCAGCCAAGCGAGTGTCGGAACTTAGAGACCTGAGGTCAGTGGAACCCTTTTTGACATTCTTTCCTAATAGAGCAGTGTTGGTTCCCATGCTGGGAGCAAGACCAAAGGTAACCTCGGACTTCCATGAAAATCAGGAGATCATGCTCCCTACCTTCAAAGCAGCAGTTAATGGGGAAGTCCACCCTCTGGATGTGGCTTGTTTCCTAAGGCGATACCTGGAGGCTAGATCCTTTCTGCAGATCGGAGCATCTTTTCGTTCTGTTCCAGGGGAAGAATAAGGGCTTACAAGCTTCAACCAGATCATTATCAACATGGATTGTGCAGGCCATACAGTTGGCATACAGATCAAAGGGCATGGCTCCTCCTGAGGCAGTGACGGCGCACTCTACTCGAGGGATCGCGGCTTCATGGGCAGCTTTGCACCATGTTGCACCGGAAGTGATTTGCAGAGCGGCTTCATGGTCGTTCATACACACCTTTATGGCACATTATTGTGTTGAACCTGCTGCTCTGTCTTCTGTAAATTTTGGAGTTCAAGTGTTGTCAGTTGACAATAATAATTAAACCTTTTTTGTTATCAGCATTTCCCACCCATGTGTGTGTGTAGCGAGTTATTTCCCACACGTATGCTGCCATGGAGTATGTCAGGAAAATGGAAAATTTATCTCAAATACATACCGTAATTTTCCTTTCCTGATAGACTCCATGGCAGCAGGAGTAGCCTCCCAAATGCCGGATAGCCTATAGTTACGGAACACGGCATGCTGGTTAGAGCAAAGATTTATGGGAGAGGTGTCCTATGGGGTAGCTGCGGAGGCGGAGCCACCCACAGGTATGCTGCCATGGAGTCTATCAGGAAAGGAAAATTACGGTAAGTATTTGACATAAATTTTCCATTTTCTCTATTGTTAATGTTTTTATGCATACCTGTAATGTTTTGTTACTGTTTATTATCCATACGTAAAGCAGCGACTCCAGCACTGTTGGGGGTGATTTCACCACCACAGTTTACAAAAGAGCATATATACCAGAGCATAGGGGCAGTGGGTGGAAATTGGGGTGGATTGCCCCTATACTCCGGTATGTATTTTTAGAACTGCGCTATGCCCATCATTAGAAGTGGGTGGATGAAGGGTGGTTTTCTAATGGTGGGCAAAAAGAATACTGATTTTTTTTTTTTCATTTAACCCACAGCCTGCATGAAAAAAAGAACATTACAACATATGCCCAACAAGGACCTGCGACGTACTAGTATGTTGCTGGTCTTGGAGTGTTTTTCTCAGACTCTCCTGTCCCACCGGGGAATGCGAGAATGCAGCTGGTGGTTCCGCCAGCTGACCATAGAGCTGATCGAAAACTAGAATGGCTCCAATCATCTCTATGGCCTTAGAAACCAGAAGCTACGAGCATTTCATGACTTCGGTTTTGCAGAATATAAACATCGCCATTGGGAAATTGGGAAAGCATCTTATCACATCGATCTTGGTGTGGTCAGATGCTTTAAGGGCCGAGGAGAGATCTAGAGTCCAAAAGACCCCAAATTTAAAAAACAAAAATATGCCACACTACCTATTTTTATCATAGGAGATGTTTAAATTCCCTGTGATAACAATAAAAATGACTTAAAAAAAGATGAAAGGGACAGTGTAAAAATAAAATAAAATGCATAATTAAAAAAAAAAAAAAAAAATGCACCTCTACCCCCCCCCCCCGTGTATTCACGCAAAGGTGATTGCAAGTGTTGGTCTTGTGTTGTATGTAAACAGCAATTGCACCATGTATGTGGGGTATCACCGCGAAGGTCAGATTGAGGGCAGTAATTCTAGTAGTAGACCTCCTCTGTAAATCTAAAGTGGTAACCTGTAAAGGCTTTTATAAGCTTTTAAAAATGTATATAGTTTATCGCCGCTGCCTGGGTGTGCGCAATTTTTAAAGCATGTCATGTTTGGTGTCTATGTACTTAGCATGAGATCATCTTTTATATTCCACCAAACATTTAGGCAATATAGTGTGTTTTTGTGCATTACAATTCAAAAAAGTGTTTTTTTCCATGTAAACAAAAAGTGCCAGAAAAGACTTGGTGGTTAGAAGACTGGGTGATGTTAGGCATAAAATGCCAGGACAGTTCAAAACCCCCCAAATTACCCCATTTTGGAAAGTAGACACCCAAGCTATTTGCTGAGAGGCATGCTGAGTCCATGGAATATTTTATTTTTTTGTCACAAGTGATTGAAAAATGACAAAAAAAAACACAATTACACAAAGTTGTCACTGAAATGATATATTGCTCACACATGCCTTGGGTATATGTGGACTTACACCCCTAAATACATTATGTTGCTTCTCCTGAGTATGGGGATACCACATGTGTGAGACTTTTTGGAAGCCTAGCCGCGTTCAGAACCCCAAAAACCAATCACTTCAGGCTTTCTAAAGCCGTAAAATGGTGATTTTATTCCTCACTACCTATCACAGTTTCGGAAGCCCTGAATTGTCAAGGTAGCACAAAAACCCCCCAAATGACCCCATTTTGGAAAGTAGACACCCCAAGGAATTTTCTAAGAGGCATGGCGAGTATTTTGCAGCTCGCATTTGTTTTGAAAAATGAAGAAATAAAAGGAAAATGTTTTTTTTTCTTTTTTCAAATTTCAAAACTTTGTGACAAAAAAAGAAATATGCAAATACTCAACGTGCCTCTCAGCACATAGCTTGGAGTGTCTACTTTCCAAAATGGGGTCCTTTGGGGGGGTTTGTGCTGGGCATTTCATGGCCTCCGGAACTGTTATAGGTAGTGAGGAGTGAAATCAAAAATTTACGCTCTTAGAATGCCTGAAGGCGGTGATTGGTTTTCAGGGTCCTGTACGTGGCTAGACCACCAAAAAGTCTCACATATGTGGTATCCCCATATTCAGGAGAATCAGCAGAATGTATTTTGGGGTGTAATTGCACATATAACCATGGCATGTTTGAGCAATATATAATTTAGTGACAACTTTGTGAAAAAAAAATGATAATTTCCCTGAAACTTGTGGCAAAACATAAAATATTCCATGGACTCAACATGCCTCTCAACAAATAGCTTGGGGAGTCTACTTTCCAAAATTGGGTCATTTGGGGGGGGGGGGGGGGGTTTGTGCTATCTGGGCATTTTATGGCCTCCGAAACTGTGATAGGTAGTGAGTAGCGAAATCAGCAATTTTCGCCCTTAGAAATCCTGAAGGTGGTGATTGGTTTTCGGGGACCTGTATGCAGCTAGACTGCCAAAAAAGTCTCAGATATGTGGTATTCAGGAGAAGCAGCAGAATGTATTTTGGGGTGTAATTCCACATATACCCATGCCAGGTGTGAGCAATATATCATTTCAGTGACAACTTTGCTCAATTTTTTTTCTTTGTAATTTTTCTAATACTTGGAACAAAAAAATAAAATATTCCATGGACTCAACATGCTTCTCAGCAAATAGCGTGGGGTGTCTACTTTCCAAAATGGGGTCATTCTGGGGAGAGGATTGTACTGCCCTTCCATTAGAGCATTTTTTAGCTATCTGGGAATTTCATGGCCTCTGAATCTCTGATAGGTAGTGTGAGTTGAAAGCAAAAGTGTACGCCCTTAGAAACCCTGAAGGCGGTGATTGGTTTTTGGGGTCCTGTAAGCGGATAGGCTCCAAAAAAGTCTCACATATAGGGTATCCACATACTCAGGAGAAGCAGCAGAATGCATTTTGGGGTGTAATTTTGGGGTATAATTCAACATATACCCATGGCATGTGTGAGCAATATATAATTTCAGTGACAACTTTGTGTAATTTTTTTTTTTTTGTCATTTTTCACTCACTTGTGGAAAAAAAAAATATTCAATGGGCTCAACATGCCTCTCAGAAAATTCCTTGGGGTGTCTACTTTCCAACATGGGGTCATTTGGGGAGGGAGGTTGTACTGTCCTTCCATTATAGCACCTCAGGAAATGAGATAGGCAGTCATAAAATAAAAGCTGCGTAAATTCCAGAAAATGTACCCTAGTTTGTAAACGCTATAACTTTTGTGCAAACCAATAAATATACGCTTATTGACTTTTTTTTACCCAAGACATGTGGCTGAATGCATTTTGGCAAAAATGTATGACTAAAATTGAGTTTATTGTATTTTTTAACAACAAAAAGTTGAAAATATCATTTTTTTTTCGTTTATATCGCAAAAAATAAAAAATGCAGAGGTGATCAAATACCACCAAAAAAAAGCTCTATTTGTGGGAAAAAAGGGATGCAAATTTCGTTTAGGCACAGTTAAACGTAGGGAAAAAAGGGTGTTTATCTCGAAAAAAAACCACCATAAACTAGTGGAGACGTAAAAAATAAAAAACGCTATATTTGCTTTTTTTTTACTATAAAAGTTGAAAAACAACAATTTTTTATGTTATTTGAGTTAAAATCAGTATGTAAAAACGGTTTTACGTAAGTCGGTGTACAGAACCCATTTTTTTTCAGTTATTCGCATATAAATAACCAAACGTGTTTTCAATATCGCAAATGTTTGATCCCATGTAAAAGACCTTAAATGCGTCGAAAATAAAATACTGACGGATAGAGTAAAGGAC
>BLSH010313692.1:834135-851146 GCA_018402905.1 Glandirana rugosa | reverse complement strand
AGGTGTGATCAGATGTGATCAATTTTCAATGATTGGCACCATAGCTTGTAGACTCTATAACTTTCACAAGGACCAAATAATATACACTTATTTGGGTTATTTTTACCAAAGATAGGTAGCAATATAAATTTTGGCCAAAATTTACAAAGAAAAATTACTAATTTGCAAAATGTTATGACTGAAACAAAGAAAAAGGCATTTTTTCAAAAAATTTTCAATCTTTTTTTATTTATAGCACAAAAAATAAACCCCCTCCTAGTGATTAAATACCACCAAAAGAAAGCTCTATTTGTGTGAAAAAAAGGACGCAAATTTCATATTGGTACCGTGTTGCATGACTGAGTAATTGTCATTCAAAGTGTGATAGCGCTGAAAGCTGAAAAATGGCCTGGACAGGAAGGGGGTTTTCGTGCCAGGTACTGTTGTGGTTAAGTTCTCCAGTCTACTTCACAGAAATAGAGAACATGCTAATGTTATGTATGTTCAGTGTATATTTGTTCATTGTTGGCTTCTTCGTTGGCCAGAAATAAAGCAAAGGCATTTTTACAGTACAATAAACTAGCAATATTAGTCTTTCTCCAATTTAGAGTAACCAGAACAATAAAAGATGATTTCTGATTGTTTCAGTGGGTTGCTGCACTTTGCTGCTCAACGTTTATTAACTACCTATGGACTTGCTATGATGTATAGACGTCCTTGAGGACTCCATACAGTTTCTTCCCCCCCATGCAACACCCCATAAGGACCAACTAAGGTCAGAGCAGTTCCCACTTAATTTACTGATGCAACAGCAGGAAAGCTCTGAGTCTGTAGTTAGGAAAATTTTTTTTTTTGCTTAATAAAGATTATTCTTATTTATTGTTTTTATGCTTGTTAACTCTAAACAACATCTTCCCCTTCCTTCCTTAACCAATTCACATTTGTTGCCACTTGCATGATTTTTGTTGACTTCGTTGATGTTTATAATGGTGGTGAATCAAACCATTGTTTAATTTGTAAATTTGCAAAAGAATTTACCTGAAACATAATTTTAAGGTTGATGTGTTTTCTGAAATAGATCACAAAACATTTTATTTTTCTATTCAGGTTGCCTTTAAAATACATTAGGTTCAATAACCTAAGCTATAACATACAGCGTACATGTTATTTGCCATCATTATCAATATTTTTAACCTTGTGACTGTTATTTTCAGCTATCATTGGCTCTTGTTGTTTAAATTAACACCCAATATGATAAATGATGTTTGTTATGTAGCTTAGTGAATCAAGCCTATACACAGTTAAAACTGAAGTTGAATCTGCTTATATTTTGCCCCCTAAACAACATACAAAAGGAATGTTTAAATAAAACGTTTCCATTTTCATTACATACCTTATTTTGGACCCATGTATATCATCACTGGGTCATTGTGCTTCACTATACAATGTAGGGCAGGTAATGGCGGTAGGGAAGGACCAGCAGGGTGCTGTGAATTACTTCCTGAAAACATCACAGCATTCTGCCACAGCACTCCTTTAACTGCTTCAATACTGGACACTTTTACCCCCTTCCTGCCCAGGCCCATTTTCAGCTTTCAGTGCTGTCACACTTTGAATGACAATTGCTCGGTCATGCAACACTGTACCCATATGAAATGTTTATACATTTTTTCACACAAATGGAGCTTTCTTTTAGTGGTATTTAATCACCACTGGGTTTTTTCTGCTAAAAAAAATGAAAAAATACTGAAAATTTTGGAAAAAAAAGTTTTTTTTTAGATTCTGCCAGGAAATGTTGTAAATAAGTAATTTTTCTCCTTCACTGATGTGCGCTGATGAGGCTGCACTGATGGGTACTGATGAGGTGGCACTGATGGGCACTGATGAGGTGGCACTGATGGGAACAGATGAGGTGGCACTAATATTCTACACTGATGGGCACTGGTATGCGCCACTAATGAGCACTGATAGGCAGCAGTGATAGGTGGCACTGATGGGCATTGATGGGCAGTACTGATGGGCACTGAAAGGTAGCAATGACTTGCATCACTAATTGACACAAATTAGCATCACTTTTGGGCACTAACTGGCATCACTGCTGGGCACTGTTGGGGCTGCTCTGATAATCAGGGCACTGATTATCTGTACAGTCTCCCCTGTGAGGAGATGCCACTGATCGGCTATCCTCTCCTCACACTCTGTCAGTATGAGGCAAGGAGATCCGATCAGCTGTTATTGGACACAGCTGATCACATGGTTAAAAAGCAGCGTCATCGACTCTTTACTGAGATTGGGGTCGTGCTGTGTCCTAGGGACACAGCGCGCCTGTGATCGCCGAACTGCGTCCCACACAGGCACGCAAGCCTAGTGAGACCGGGGCGATGTCATATGACATCATCCCAGAATGAGAGAAGATTCTGTCCACTGTCATTTGCCTACATGGCAGGTGGGAGGTAGGTGAAGAGCCTTCAGTCCTGATGCAAGCAGTGGGCTGGTTCTTGGGTGTAGTTATGCAAATATTAAAATGCCTTATATACAGATGTCAGTATGGTGAAGTGGGCATTCCTAGACAGACTGCATTTGCATGCAGACTGCCCTAGAAATGTAATCCAATGAATGAAAGGGGCAGGCCAAGGACAGTAAGACTGGAAAGAAAGAGTTGAATGATGCTGGATGTTCTTCAGGTAGGTTCTAGCTGGCTTCCTGTAGCTTCAAATGCACAAGCTCACAGTGTGCAGTGAAAACAGAGTAAGTAATTTCAGTAAAGGAGGGGTTCCTGCACAACTGTGCAAGACTGATTGCAAGACTGGATTGTAAATAATTATTGGAAGGCAATACCGCCACAACAAAGCTTTTCTTGTACCTAAATACATATGTATCACTTCTGTATCCTAAGGCTGGGTTCACACTGCAGCATGGAGCTGCTCACAGCAGGGGTCCAGTGCGTCCCTGTTCACTGTTTCAGGTCCGATTTCAGTCCAAATTTTGGGCTGAATTTGGACCTAAAACCAAGCCAAAGACGCACAGGACCTCTGTGCAATTCACACCGGAGCAGCTCCAGAGATGTGTGAACCGGCTCCATAGAAAGTCGTTTACAATCTCCTGACATGCAAATTGAATGCGGAGAAACCCACATCCAATTCACAATAGTGTGAACCCAGCCTTAGTAAAAAAAAAAAAGCTATTGCAAATCATAGCTGAATTGTAAATGTTGCTCTAGTGCAACGAGTAAAACAATAGATACTCTTGAAGTGGTTAAAAGGCCTGCCGGTCTTCACAAACATTTAGAATTCACTTGTTTTCTTAACAAAAATTTAAATTGCTGCAAAGCTCTAAAACTTTTGCACAGAGATTATCTCAAACTGATTAGCCAGCCAGAAATCACTAAGTTCAAGACCAGCTTAAATGTACTGATTCATTCTTTTCTATGCTAAACAAATAGCCTGGGGTGTTTAAAATCGGCTCATGTACCTCAGAGCATTACTGCAAAGTATAATTTTATTTTTCTGAGAAAGGTAGTGTGTGCCTATTGAATTGTTGAGCTCTTCTAGATGTGATATCACCATCTGCTACTATAATATAAAGCCGTACAGGAAATAAATTCAGCAAAATATATTTCATAAAGCCATATCTATAATACTAGAAACAATGCATTTCACAATAGATTAAATGCTTTGATTGAAACATAACCACATTAACCATATTAACTACTTTTATTAAGTACTGTAATTATACGCAAAACATTTTATTCAGGTATGTACATTATTAAGGGCCAATTCACATTTAGGTTGTGCATTTTACTGAGTGTTACTCATTCAATCATTTTAAATGGCACCACAAGGCACTATTTTGGTAGTGGACAATGCAGCTGCACTGCAGTGAACTACAATGGACGTAAATAGTAAATTTTTGCATGCATTGAGACTGTTTAATTGCCCATTCAACATGAATTGGGTGCCTTAACGCAATGCATCTCAATGCAGAAAAAAAAACAATGGACCCTAGATATTCAGTCCACCCAAAAGTAATATTTTAGTTGCAAGTGGAGGTATGTGACCTCAAAATCCAGAGGTTCGAAGATATCTTTGGTGGGAAAGAACCTCCAATCCTAACTACAGGAATCTTGGCCCTGTAAAGATAACCTGCCTGCAAGAGAGGGCTGCAAAGGGCAGGAAACAGCCGGCAGGTTTCCATGAGGTGTGGTGTGCAACAGGATACAGTAGTAAGAGGGCTGTGGGCTGTTTATCTGCTGAGACACTGCCTGGGCTCCTGTGACATTTTTCTAAACCTCCAAAGCAGTGGGGAACTTTAAACCCTGTGATGGGACAGGCTTATGCTGGTGGTGAGCTGAAACTTTGTGTTGTACCAGAAGTTTATGAACTGTTCTTTTTTTGTTTAAAATCTGTTTATTTTTTTAAAAAAAGGAAATGAAATAAAGTACAGAATACTGTCGCGTATCATAATGTACAAACAGTTATAAGGTAAGTAATATTGACAATCTTAGCAGCACAAATCAAACAGAAAGTAACCATTGAACAAATTGACAGTCTGACTTTAGGATCCTAGACTCTTCAGTGCAAGTAACTTCATTATACTACATCGGTTGCTGGGAAGAGGGTAAAGCATGACCCAGGTTTTGATTGGCAATTAAGTTATCTAACTTAGTTATAACTGCAGGACAGTGAGAATGTCTAAGGGTATTTAGTCAAAAATATTGATATGTAATGACTTAGGAATATAAGAAAGAGAGAGGGGAAAGAGAAAAGAGAAAGAGGGAAAAAAGGGGGGGGGGGCACTAGTAGGCGGTCAATATTTAGCATAATCAGGCTATTTAGTATTACAAAACCAAAATCTACTGGTTACTAGGAGTTCCTGCAGGAGGTGCATCTTCCACCTTTGAGATCAAAGTGGTTGACATGTACATTGCTGCTTCGTACATTGAAGTGGATTTATATTCCAGCCACGCAGCCCAAGCTTTAGTGTGTCGACAACTGTTTCCTCTTGATGTGTGGGTAAGATCTTCTAATAGACATATTTTGTCTATTTTTTGTAGCCATGAAGTCACAGTGGGAATTGTTGGTTGACCCCATAGCGTGGGATGTTTATATGATACGATCGATTCTCGAGAATTGTCCAAGTGGCCGGGAGGAAGAGAGACCCCAGTGATATCTTTGATGAGATCAATGATACTTGGCCAAAAGGTACGTATGAGGGGGCAATGCCACCATATATGTGCATGTGTGGCAATTTGGCAGCAGTTACTCCAGCACAGTGGCGAGTTAGATGGGGATATGTGGTGCATTTTGGCTGGTGTGTAGTAACTGTGAGATGGAATGTGTAGGGGGGTCTTTGAAGTTGAACATTACTTCAAATGAATTTAAATCTTGGATATCACGTATTGGTCGAGGCAAGGATAGAAGAAATTAATGTACTTGCTTATGTCTCCACTTATCCATGAATGTGGGTGTTTTAGATCCAAGAATAGATGAAAGTGGTTTTAGGTTGTTACAAGGTGATGGAGCTGAAGGGGACCCTCTGGGGACCATAGTTTGAAGCCTGATTTCATGGAGCCAGGAGGGAAATAGTCCTGGTTTAGGAGAGGCGTAAGGGGAGAGTTGTAAGTCCAGGAGTGTTTCTTATGAAGCGAGTCCCAGATGTCCAGGGTAAATTTAGAGAGTGGAGACCTTAAGGGAGCAAGGGCTCTGTAGGTGCGGGGAATTCAGGGTACAATAGAAAGGTCTGAGTCACTAAGAGATCATGAACTGTTCTTATATTGGTCTATTCTGAAAAAAAGTTTGCTTTTACAAAGACATTTTTGTAAATATTTTATCATATCTATTCATGTGACAACACTGAAGAAATTACACTTTACTACAATGTAAAGTAGTGAGTGTACAGCTTGTATAACAGTGTAAATTTGCTGTCCCTTCAAAGCAACTCAAACACAGCCATTAATGTCTAAACCGCTGGCAACAAAAGGGAGTACACCCCTAAGTGAAAATGTCAAAACTGGGCCCTAAGTGTCAATAATTGTGTGGCCACCATTATTTTCCAGCACTGCCTTAACCCTCTTGGGCACAGAGTTCACCAAAGCTTCTTAGGTTGCCACTGGAGTGCTCTTCCACTCCTTGATGACGACATCACGGAGCTGGTGGATGTTAGAGATCTTGCGCTCCTCCACCTTCCATTTGAGGATGCCCCACAGATGCTCAATAGGATTTAGGTCTGGAGACATGCTTGGCCAGTCCATCACCTTTACCCTCAGCTTCTTTAGCAAGGCAGTGGGCGTCTTGGAGGTGTGTTTGGGGTCGTTATGTTGGAATACTGGCCTGAGGCCCACTCTCTGAAGGGAGGGGATCATGCTCTGCTTCAGTATGTCATAGTACTTGTTGGCATTCATGATTCCTTCAATGAACTGTAGCTTCCCAGTGCCGGCAGCACTCATGCAGCCCCAGACCATGACACTGCTACCACCATGCTTGACTGTAGGCAAGACACATTTGTCTTTGTACTCCTCACCTGGTTGCCGCCACACGCTTGACACCATCTGAACCAAATAAGTTTATCTTGGTCTCATCAGATCACAGGACATGGTCCCAGTAATCCATGTCCTTAGTCTGCTTGTCTTCAGCAAACTGCGGCCTTTCTAGTGCATCATCTTTAGAAGAGGCTTCCTTCTGGGATGACAACCATGCAGATTAATTTGATGCAGTGTGCGGGGTATGATCTGAGCACTGCACGGCTGACCAACCACCCCTTTAACCTCTGCAGCAATGCTGGCAGCACTCATACATCTAGTTCCCAAAGACAACCTCTGTATATGATGCTGAGCACGTGCACTCAACTTCTTTGGTTGACCAAGCCTAGGCCATCTTTATGTACATCAACAATTCTTTTTTCAGATCCTAAGAAAGTTCATTGCCATGACGTGCCATGTTGAACTTCCAGTGCCAGTATGAGAGAGTGAGATCGATACCACCAAATTTAATACACCTGCTCCCCTTTCACACCTGAGACCTTGTAACACTAACAAGTCATATGAAACCGGGGAGGGAAATTGGCTAATTGAGCCCAATTTGGACATTTTCACTAAGGGGTGTACTCACTTTTGTAGCCAGCGTTTTAGACATTAATGGCTGTGTGTTGAGTTATTTTGAGGGGGCAGCAAATTTACACTGTTATGCAAGCTGTACACTCACTGCTACTTTACATTGTAGCAAAGTGTCATTTTTTTCAGTGTTGTCACATGAAAAGGTATAATAAAATATTTACAAAAATATGAGGGGTGTACTCACTCACTTGTGAGATACTGTATATATACTGTATATATCGAGATGGAGTGGGAGACCCTCATAATGAGAACAAGAATTTGTAAACCCAGAAACATAAAGCCTCAATTACAAGGGTACTGAGGCTCATACCATACACTGTGAATTGGCTGTTTATTTATGCAACTGGAGTCGCCAGGTGCTTCGTACAGCCTATGTAACTCTATGGGGACACAATGGTTGTATGGACACACCTGCTTAACCTAATTTGACCGGCATGTGGGTGCAGGTGAGTGGCCCCAAACTCAGTCTGACATGAGATTATCACTGTCCTGCTTCTTCTTTCACTGTTCAATGACAGTCTGGGGCAGGTTAAGAATCACCTGTGCTCAAAGGAAATGGGATGAATGCTGCTGGCCTTCAGACTGAGGACACCTATTGGTAGAAAAAAGTACTGGGGCAAATATCTTTTGATTAAGGCCTAATTTTGCAGCAAAAGCAGTTTTTTTATTTTTTTTATTTTAATAGGCTATCCCTTCTCTTGATATTTTTTGCTGAAGTTCTGCAATTACTACAAATCAGATTAAATCTAAGCTATAGTCTCACCAAAGTTACAGAGAGATAGAAGATATTCACACGTGAGTTAATGTTCTAGTATATACTAAAATGGAAATATCCCTTTTGGGTAAACTGAGCCTTTAATGTCAATAAATGAAACCTAACGCACAGTGAAAATGCTAAAAAATCATGTAATGTTCACAGTAACTTGCTATCTTATAGCCTATACGGAGCAGAAAGGTATACATCACATTTATATCTGTAGCATTTTTCATGAACTCTAAATTGTATATCTGGGAGTTTTCACTTGTGAAGCTGAAATACACTGCCAGCTGCTCTCTCCTTGTAGCTTTCCCAAAACATCAGAAAACAAGGATTTACATTTTCCTGCTAGGGCTCCCTGGGTTTACCTGGCTGCATGTTCACAGACTGCAATATAACAAGCTCTCTGTTTCCTTACAACCCTCTTGCCTTTAGCCACCCTCATTGACAAAAAGGGCACTATGTTCAGAAGATTAAAACAAAATTGCACCAACAGTTTTTGCTGAAAGGAGGAAATAATTGATCCTCTGCTGGTTCTTCATTGCTTTCTGAACAAGGTGTTGTTACATTTCAGTCCAAGATTTGCACCTTTCAATGCTGATCTATGGGAAGTATGCTGCACCACAAATGGAATTCATTGTTATGCATGTAGCAGCCCTCCTGCATTTGGTAGAAGAGCAGAATCGCCTCCAGCAGGGAGAAGGCTAGCATTTACCTCAGGGTGGAGCCATGACTGAAATGGAGAGTGTCACATGACAAGGAAGGGTGACAGTCACTTTAGTCTTTTGTAAGTTTTATTGCTCCAGCTTCACAGGGAGAGTGGATTAGGGTTTATTAGCAAAAGGGCTTCCAGGCTCCATCAGTCCAGAGGAGCGCCAAGATCCTCTAAGGGCAGACATCTACCCACCTCCAGAACACATCCATCAAGCTCTTCTACCTTGGAAAGCACACCCTCTTTGACCAGACATGGTAGCTTAAAGCGGAGTTCCACCCTTTCCTTAGGTTTATTAAAAGTCAGCAGCTACAAAAAGTGTAGCTGCTGACTTTTAATAAACCGACACTTACCTGTCTCCCGGTCCAGCGATGGAGCTGCACGGAGCCTCGCTCCTCTCCCCCTCCCCTCCGCGGCGCCGGCATTGCTACTGTGGGCACCCGGCCGCGGCTTCACGGTCGGGCGCACACTGCGCATGCGCGAGCGGCGCTGCGCATTGTGATTGGTCCCGAAGTCTTCTAGGACCTGTCCTGTGTCCCAGAAGACTTCGGGAGGGAGGGGGAAGGAGTCCTTCCGCTTCCGATCGCCTAAGGCGACCGGGGCGGAAGTACCCCTAAAAATAGGGTATCCCCACCCCCCCTCCTCCCCAAAAGCTCAGTTTCAGCATCTGGAGCTGGGGAGGAGGACTTAAAGCGGAAGTTCCACTTTTGGGTGGAACTCCGCTTTAACAAATCCTGTGCTAGGCCCCATAGGCCTACACAAAACAAAAACTTTGCACACATCCTCCCCAGACCAAAGCGTGGGGTAAAGAGAGCTCATTAGGTCACTCCCCAAGCTTTTATAGCTTCCCCCACAATGCACTACTGCAGGAAACTACTAGTGGAAGTCAGAAGGGACATAAAGCCTTAATAGCGCAAAATTTGCTACCATCCCAGTACTATGGCCCTAATGCAGGTGACAGTGGCAGCGGTAGGGTACTACAGCTATTCCACCAATCCCACAGGCCATCTATGCAAGGACATCATTGCTGAGGACTGTGATATTTAGTAAACAGCAATTTGCATTTAAGGACATCTTTGCAGATCCACGCATCTTTTGATGCAGTTGCTCCCCCTTTGGCTTCCATTGGAATGACACACACATGCTACTTATGCTGGCATCCTAGATACACTTTATAGTGGGGGTGATGCTGCCTTTTTCTCCTTCCCCTCCTGGGGTGTTGTCTGGTGGCCTCCCCATGAGATATCTTGGTTCATGTAACCTCCAATATTCTGGTTCGCTATTTTTAAATTCAACCCATTGTCACTGCACCCCTTCAAGTCCTTGAAGAAGCCAACAATGGCAAAACTCATCAATATAAGTTACTCCCTCCTTGTGTGATATGATACATATACATGAAGTTATCACATTTACCTCATTATTATATTTTTTACCTACATAAGGAGGGGTCTCTATCTTTGGGGTGCTTTGGGTTCTGATGATATGTTAATACTATGTTTTTACCATTAACAAGGGGTATATGTTAACCCCCAGTGTCATAGATGTTAACTAGTTTGTACAATAAAGATTCTCGTTTAATTCAATGACCGTGTTTTGATAACTATACTGAGAGGAGATTCAACACTAGTTCTTTATTCTTTTTCATTGTCTTATTCAGGGATGTGGTGTTGACTTGGTCAGCCAGGACCATATATGTTTTTCTACTGCAGCAATTCTAGAACACAGAGAAGCCAAATGACAGGCCACAAATTGTCCCGGGCAAACTACTACCCAGGAAAGGTTCATTTACTAGACACCCCAGAAATACAGGGTAGCTACATGAATTAGGTTACTGGGTTAAGATAGACCAAGTATAGGGTCAAGGGTTAACTGTTTAATGCAGATCTATACTTAAGATCCAAACTTTGGCTGTCTTACAGGGATTCATAAGAACAGATTCAATTAGGAGCAGCAAAGAGCTTCCTTACTTAAAAGAAAACTATGGAGTTTTTTTTTTTTTTTAATCATACTTACCTAGGTGGATGCAGCATCGGTCTGACTTTAATACTGATAACCAAGCAATTAAAAATAGTCAAGAGCAGCACTAATCAATATTGCATGTGTAAACTGACAAAAACTGTGCAAATGCGCAAATGGTATATAAAACCCCTTGAGGTGCAAATATATCATCCAAATAATAAAGTGCTAAGTGCAAAGAACAATTGATGTATCTACATACAATTCATAAATGCGGAAACAATAAATAGGTCCATAAACGTGAATGCTATCGTAAATTAATAATAACCCATAAGGGAGAAAGCAAAAAGTCAGTCCAGGAAGGTGTAAGTAGAATACAGAGAGCCGAGTGCAGTTCAATAATAAGGTTGAAGGTATACGCGACATCTAAAAGGCTACCATCCAATAAGGAATCACCATAGATCGTGCATCCACTACCGATTAAAAAGATTGGGTACTCTTACCAGACTATGTGGACCCAATGCCAGCGGCATGGAGTCAAACAGGCATGGAACTGGGAACGTGTTCTCTCGCAGAAAACAGCATATGGGATCCACTTCTACTCCACCTTGTCATCAGACAAAATCCTGGACAGATTGTGTGGACCCAATGCCAGCGGTACGGAGTCAAACAGGCATGAAACTGGAAACGTGGTCGCTCACAGAAAACAGCATATGGGATCTGCTTCCACTCCACTTTGTCATTAGACAGGACTCCACCATTCAAAAAGAAAAAGGTTGCCACATAGGGTACAACTATAAACTATAGGTTTATTATAAAAAGTAGAACACTTACATCAATGCTGATATGAACAGGCAGGATAAAATATGTCATCACAAGTAAATCCATAAAGCACAGTAATGTGGAGCTAGCTCAGTCTACACAACTGGTTTCGTTCAATGGAACATCATCTGGGGCATGAGCCAGCCACTGAGAACCAAGCGATCAAACACTGCCGATCGCTTGGTTCTCAGGGCTCCCTGGGCAGAAAGCTGGTGACTGTCAGTCACCACTCTCTTCTCTGCCCCCTCGATCACTGGAGCAATGGGCTGTGGAGGGGCAGGAGCGGCCAGGTCAGGCTCTCAGTGGCTTACTGATAGTCTGAGCCGAGTGCCAAATCAGGCATGTGGGCGGATCCTGGCTTCATTGTCATGATCTTGCGAGGAATCTATGACGTCAGCCCGCTGTCTGCTAAAAACAGGTCACAGGAGTGCAGAACGAACTGCACTCCTGTGATCCACTGGGGAAGTACAGCCAAACGGGTTTCGGCTGTACTTCTCCTTTCAGAGAGTACCTAGACACACTTCTTTCTTCTAGCCTGCCAGGACTTTGATATCACGTTTACATGTTATCAGGGAGCAGGGTCTAGAAAAAAGAAGAACTGCCTAATAATACCTTATACTTCCCCCAGTATGGCAGCTGCCTTTCAGCCGCACAGTCCTGAACAATGGATGATGACATGGTACTGGGTAGAATAGCTCTCGTTCATTTAATTACTGTGAGTGGCTGCACAGTAATGATGTAATCTTGAACCTGTCCTGCCTGCTATCAATCATTTGTAGGCGACAGTGAGCTTTTGGTGACAGCTTGGTCACAGTTTTGGGAGCGTCAATTAGGCGCACCCCAAACAACACAGCAAGGCATATATGCAGAGGGGTTAGGTATATGTGGGGTTCAGGTAAAGTGTAAGGATAAAGAAAGCCTATTAATAGGGGAAACACAGATGACATCCACACTACATCTTGCTCTGAAATTGCTAATCGGCTGGCTGTCATGCTGAACGTCTTCCTGCAATACTTTAAGCCATTGACATGAAACAAGAATGGATTAAAAGTCGTATGACTTTCTCTGACTTCTCTGTTTTTATTTGTATTTATTGTTATAGGTCAGTGACTCAGAAAGTACTGAAGTTAGCTTTACAACCAGTCACATCGCATTTTTAGGAGGAAGTCAGCAGTGGCAGCCACAGCTTTCCCTCATGACGGTTTATTGTTGATTTAGAGTCAATTGTCAATTGTCAGCATGGCCACAGTTCCCCTTTCCTTCCTGCCACATCATAGCCCTCTCCTCTTCTGGGAATGTTTAATCATTCTGTGCTGGCCCAGCTCCTCCTCCCCTTCCCTCATCTCCCTACTTAGGCCCCTTTCACACGGGGCTCTCCATGTGCAGGGTCCTCTTTTGGTCAGTGGGGATCGCCCTGCTGATCCCCGCTGAGCCGACAGATGACAGGTCCGTCTCCACTCCCTGTGCAGAGACGGATCTGCCAGAGCGCAGATCTCCGCTATGGGAAATCAGATGACAATGGACCGTCTGTCCGTTGTCATCCGATCCTCAGAAGGTTGGAAAAATAGGGTTTCCATCCGTCTGACTTTATGGATCGCCGCTCCATAGAGGAGAATGGGGCATCCTGAAAAATGGACGTGTGAAAAGGGCCTAAAGCTTTCATAGAGCTGCCAAGGGAGGAGCAAAGAGGATACCCTGAGTGGAAGATCTGGGGACTTTTGGATGTCTACACAAGGGAATCTTTAGCAGGTAAATAACATACATAAAATATATTAAATGCAAATATAATCTTATGTGAAGATTATTGTTGAAATAAATGGTTTGGTGACAAGGTTTCTTTAAGGTTAAATGTTAAAAAAAATTGATGAAATTAATTTTGTACTAGTATATCTGATTCCCAGGAACACCCTTGCTAAAGGTGGACTAATTAGCAGCCATTCAGTGTGACAGACACTGGCTGCAATATGATTATGCTTCTACAGGCTTGCTGCACAGCAGGTACAAAGTTATAAAACAGGCCTTTTAATCTCAGCAGTCTGGCATATTTCTCCCTTCTGGCTAAAAGCAGAAAAAAATATGTTTTCAGTAGTGTACTGTAACACATGAGTAAATCAGCTTTATAAGCCACTTTAATTGTCAAAAGGAAAGGATATTTTGTGGACTTTCGGTGTTCAGAAAAGAGTAGAGAGTGATATTTATTAAATAGAAGCTGTGGATTTTAAGAAAACCTATACTGAGAAGGCACACAAATGTTAGTTGCCTGGCTACCATACTGATCAAACGCCTTCAATCATTTTTGCATCACTGAAATAATAATAAATATGTGTTTAGGTGAGTAAGTGAGTTCTGACTTTGCTCTGACTTCCTCTTTTGCATGCTTGTTTGGAGGCAGTGAAGCACTATAACACTAGCAATTTTATAACAAGTCAGCAATAGAATCCTACATTTTCAGTATAGGCGTACTTCAGCCCCGGAAGGATTGCCCCCTTAATCACTTTTTTTGATACAGCACTGCGTCACTTTAACTGACAATTGCGAGGTCGTGCGATGATATACCCAAAAAAAGTTGATGTCCTTTTTTCCCACAAATAGAGCTTTCTTTTGGTGGTATTTGATCACCTCTTTTTATTTTGTGCGCTATAAACAAAGAGCGACAATTTTGAAGACATTTTTTTTTTTACTTTTTGCTATAATAAATATCCCAAAAAAATATAAAAAAAAATGTATTCAGTTTAGGCCGATATGTATTCTTCTACATATTTTTGGTAAATAAAATCTCAATAAGCGTATATTGATTGGGTTGCGCAAAAATCACATCTACAAACTATGGGAGTAGATTTATGGCATTTTTATTATATTTTTTTTTATTAGTAATGGCGGTGATCTGGAATTTTTATCGGGACTGCGAACAGATCGGACACTTTTGACACTTTTTTGGGAATAATGGCATTTATACAGCAATCAGAGCTAAAAATAGCCACTGATTACTGTATCAATGACATTGGCAGTGAAGGGGTTAAACTCTAGGGGGGGTGATCAAGGGGTTAACTGTGTTCCATCAGTGTGTTCTAGCTGTGTGGGGGCTGGGCTGACAGGGACATGACAGATCTCACTGTTCCTTATCACAGGGAACAGTAGATCACTGTAATGTCCCCTCATAGAACAGGGATTTGCCCTCTTTACATTGGCAAATCCCTGTTCTGCCTCACGTAGCATACAGTGGGTGTGCGCACTGCTGGCGGCACGCTCCCGCCCACAAGTGCACCTGCGCGAGCCACTGTAAAGCTACGCTGATTCACGCAGGAGAGCCAACCTGATGTCGTCATTTGACGGTGACTGGTCGGAAAACGGTTAAGGCAGAATTAATTTTGTTGATTTAACTGTTTCCCAAAACAGATTCAATTACAGCATGCCTCTGGTGATCTCTGTCATAGTGTGCTTATGCCAGCTCTTAAAGCTGAACTCCAGGAATTCAGCTACTTTGTAAAAAGTACAGGCTTACTGTGAGTTAAGTCCAACACGGTTCATGCCACCTACTGAACTTATTCCTGTTATTTACATCTGAAATTTTTATGGTGCTGCCGGAAAACAGCCATCGCTATAGTTCCTGGGAGCTCTGGTCCTGGACCTTCTGTTCTTAACTCCTTCAGCAGCAGAGTCAATACAGCTGCTATGTCCCCCCTCCCTTCCTCCTGCCCAGTCACAGAAGCCTTTGTACTATATGAAAATTATTCACAAAATACAAAGGCTACTGTGAATGGGCAACAGTGAGAAGGGGCAGGCATAATGTCTCTTCCAGGATCGCCATAAATTTTTAAATAATAGAAGTAAGTCCAAGAGGTGGCATACACCATGTTGGACTTTACTCATAGTATTTCCGCACATATCTCAAAATGGCTGAATTCCTGGAATTCAGCTTTAACTTTTAAACTTTTAAATAGCCAATGATATTGCAGCAACATGGCAACCTCAGATCTAATGTAAGGCCAAGATGGCACTATCTTCATTTGTAAAGGATAGGTCCACCTTTAAAGTATACATAAATCCAAAATCTAGTGTAGAGAGTGCCCCACTCTGTCACCTGCAACCTCTCCAAGATGGCCATCGTGAGGACACAGGCTTTTCACAGAAGGGAGAGCTGCCTGTCAGTCCCTGCATGGGCCTTTTACCCCCCCCCTCCTCTCGCACACACAGGCATCAGGCTACTCTGCTCCTCCCCATGTTCCTATTGGCAGGAGGAAGAAAGCCAATTAAAGGAACAGTTACAGGAATTAATCAATGGGGCTTCAACCACTTCAGCACCGGAAGGATTTCCCATGTTGGGACCAGAGCACTTTTTGTGATTTGGCACTGCGTCGCTTTAACTGACAATTGCGCAGTCGTGCGACGTTGTACCCAAATTAATTTTGTGTTTTTTCCACAAATAGAGCTTTCTTTTGGTGGTATTTGATCCCCTTTGCATCCTTTCTGATCCCCGCTATAACTAAAAAAAGAGTGACAATTTTGCAAAAAAAACAATATTTCTTACTTTTTGCTAAAATCGAAATCCAAAAAAAAATATAAAAAAACAAATGTATTCATCGGTTTTGGCTGATTTATATTCTTCCTCATATTTGTGGTAAAAAAAATCGCAATCGGCATTTATTGATTGCTTTGCACAAAAGTTGCCGCGTTTACAAACCATGAGAAAGGTAGGTGGTGTTGGAATCCTTCTAGCCCCTCATAGCACCTTTCAGGTACTTCACCCACCTCCCTCTCTGTCACTCTCCTCTTTTGAAGCACACTGCATTCGTCTTTTCTCTCCAGTTTCTCTAATCTAATCTCTTGATGACTTCTCTGCCTGGCTACCCTACTTTCTCTCTTCTGAAATTCCCACAATCATTCTTGGTGACTTCAACATCCCTATTAATACAAACACTCCTGTCAGTCTAACCTAGTCCTTTGACCTGAAGCAATGGATACATGCCCCTACTCACTCTGAAGGCAATACCCTTGGCTAGAGTTGATCGAACCTCTGGAAGTCCGGGTTTGGCAGGTTCGGCCGAACTTCCGGACTAAGTCCGGGTTCGGGTCTGGACCTGACCCGAACTTTGACCCAGACCCCGAACCCCATTGAAATCAATGGGGACCCGAACTTTTAGGCACAAAAATGGCTGTAACAAAGTCCTGAAAAATCCTAGAGGTCTGCAAAAGGAAGAAAAATGAGAGTAAAGGTCGGACAAGTGCCCTACAAAGAAATGGGGATAGGGAAATAACTTAAAATAATTTTAACCACTTGCCGACCGCCGATCGGCATCTGACGGCGACAAAGTGGTTCGTTATCGCAAAACGCCGTCATACGACGGCGGCTGCGATAACGCGCACTGTGAGCGCCTAAAAAGTCCTGAAACAATGTCGGTAAAAACACGGATTTTCAAGCCCAGGGGTAACTAAAGTTACCCCAAGCCCCAGACCCAGTTTCAAGCCCAGTCCAGGTCTGGGCTTGGGCCTGAATCAGGCCTTCAAGCCGGCTTGGACGGTTTGGGCCTGAAGGTCTCCAAGCTAGTTGAGATCGGTTCCCATAACGGAAGTCTCACTCATCCCCGTACATAGGTAACGAAGTCCAGTTTCCTGATCCAATCTGACTGTCCTCACAAACATAATTATCCCTACAACTTCAGTGGTTCTTACTAAC
>BLSH010313692.1:809424-832947 GCA_018402905.1 Glandirana rugosa | reverse complement strand
TTCTTCCGGCCGCATAGAGCCATATTACTGTTCTTCCAGCCGCATAGAGAGCCATATTATTGTTCTAAATTTTAGAACAATAATATGGCTCTATGCGCCTGCAATAGACTTTTCCCATACACTTTGGAGATGATTTTAGAACAGTAATATGGCTCTATGCGGCTGCAATAGAATTTTCCAATACACTTTGGAGATGGTTTTAGAACAGTAATCTTTCCCTTAAAGCAACAGCTGGAACCCTTCCCTGTACAACTTGATGATGATTTTAGAAGAATAATCTTTCCCTTAAAGCAACAGACTCTACCTAGTCCAGTCAGATTGTTCTGTGCAGCAGGATGAGGTCTGCAATCTGTCCCTCAAAGCAGCAGTACTAGTATCTCTCCCTAGTCCACAATCAGATCGTTCAGTAATGCAGGATGAGATGTTCTGCAATCTGTCCCTCACAGAGCCAGCAGCATCCTCTCCCTAAACTATCCTGAGAGCATATGACATGCAGCACGGTGACTCCATCCCCATATAGAGGCTGGGTCACATGGTGCACATGCCAATCACAGCCATGCCAGTAGTAGGCATGGCTGTGATGGCTTCTAAGGGAAAACCAGTGAAACACTTGTTGATTGGCTGCCCTTGGCAGCTTTTCAACACGTGGAATAAAATACCCGAACCCCGGACCCAAACCCGGACTTTTTTGAAAAGTCCGGGTTCAGGTCCGGGTCCCGGACACCCCAAAGTTCGGTATGGACCCGAACTTTACAGTCAGGGTTCACTCAACTCTACCCTTGACCTAGTTTTCTCCCTCCTATGCACTCCGTGCAACCTCTCCAACTATCCATTCCCTTTCTCTGATCACTACCTTATTAGCTTCTCTCCCTCTTCTCCACCTCCTCTCCCTCCAACCGCCTAAAAGTTACCCGCAGAAACCTACATCATCTCAACCCTTCTCTTCTCTACTCTGCTACTGACGACCTATATGACAAAATCTCACCCCTATCCTGCACCGACCTAGCCACTTCTGTCCACAACACTTCACTTCTAGCCTCAATGGACTCACTGGCCCCCCTCACTACCCACAGAATCAGGCCCTGACCCCTTCAACCTTGGCAAATAGATGTTACTAGAAGTCTGAAAAAACACAGCTGTGCACAGGAGCGCCTGTGGCGTAAGACTAAGTCTCAGAAAGATTTCAACCAATACAAAACTGCCCTCCAAAAATACAATTCCAGCCTTCTCACTGCCAAGCAGACCTATTTTATCACTCTCATTAGAAACTTATCATCCCATCCCCGTCAACTCCTCTCTACCTTCAACTCTCTACTTCGTCCTCCACTGCCTCCACCCACCAACTCACTCACTGCCCAAGAGATCGCCAATCACTTCAAACTGAAGATTGATACAATTCGTGAGGAGATCTCTGCTGTTCAGATACCCTTCATGCTTTACACTTCATGCCCACAGGTTCAATCATTGCTTCCCTCTCTCAACCCCACCACTATAGACGAGGTTGCTAAACTACTTGCCAATGTCCACCTCACCACCGGCCCTCTGGATCCTATTCCCTCTAAAATACTACATTCACCCTCTGGCTCTATTCTACACTCTCTAACTCACATCTTTAATCTCTCCCTCTCTTCTGGCATCTTAACCAACTCTCTAAAACATGCACTAGTTAGCCCCATACTTAAAAAGCCCTCCCTGGACCCATCCAATCTTGACAATTCCGCCCCATCTCCTTGCTCCCCTTTTTATCCAAACTCCTTAAATGTCTGGTCTACAACCGACTTTGCGAGCACCCTGCTGATAATAGCCTTCTTGATCCCCTTCAGTCTGGTTTTCGTCCTCAACACTCCACAGAAACTGCTCTCCTAAAACTAACAAACAAGCTACTAACGGCCAAAACCAACGGACACTTTTCTGTACTCCTACTCCTGGACATCTCTGCTGCCTTTGATACTGTTGACCACCCCCTCCTCCTCAAAAAACTCCACACTTTTGGTCTCCGTGATTGTACTCTTCGCTGGTTCTCCTCCTACTTATCCAACTGCACCTTTAGTGTTACTTACAATTCAACTTCCTCCTCTCTTCTTCCTTTCTCTGTTGGGGTCCCCCAAGGTTCTGTCCTTGGACCTCTCCTATTCTCAATCTACACCTCCTCCCTGGGTCAGTTGATAACCTCCCATGGCTTCCAATACCACCTCTATGCTGACGACACCCAAATCTATTTCTCTACCCCTCAGACCACTCCTGCCGTCTCCTCACGTATCACTAATTTACTAACAGATATATCAGCCTGGATGTCACACAACTTTCACAAACTCAATCTATCCAAAACTGAACTTATAATTTTTCCACCAACATATGCCCCTTCCCCTGATCTCTCTGTCAAAATTGATGGCACAACTATAAACCCATCCCTGCATGCCAAGGTCCTAGGTGTAGTTCTGTAGACTCTGAACTCTCCTTTTAAGCAGCACATCCAATCACTGTCCAAATCTTGCCACCTCAACCTCCACAACATCTCCAAAACACGCCCCTTTCTGACCAACGACACAACAAAGCTCTTAATCCACTCCCTGGTCTTCTCTCATCTCGACTACTGCAACTCCCTTCTCATTGGATTACTGCTACATAGGCTATCCCCTCTTCAATCCATCATGAATACTGCTGCCAGACCTATCCACCTTACCAATCGCTCTGTGTATGCTACTCCTCTCTGTCAATCCCTGCACTAGCTTCCACTCACCCAACAAATTCAATTCACAACTCCCCCAGTTACATCACTAACCTAATCTCTAAATACCAATCTATTCGTTCTCTTCGTTCTTCTTAAGATCTCCTGCTATCTAGCTCCCTCATCACCTCCTCCCGTGCTCGCCTCCAGGACTTTTCCTGAGCCTCTCCAATCCTATGGAACGTCTTACCCCAAACTGTTCAATTATCTTCTACTCTATTAGCTTTTAGACAATCCCTGAAAACCCTTCTCTTCAGAGAAGCCTATCCTACCCGTACCTAACAACTATATTCTCATTTTCTCCATCAGCTCATCCCCCACAGTTATTACCTTTTGTTCCTCTTGACTCTCCCTTCTAGATTGTAAGCTCCAACAAGCAGGGCCCTCTGATTCCTCCTGTATTGCTTTGTATTGTACTGATTTGTATTGTAATTGTACTGTCTGCCCCCATGTTGTAAAGCGCTGCGCAAACTGTTGTCGCTATATAACTCCTATATAATAATAATAATAATAATGAGAATTCATTTCTGGCATTTTTTAGAATTTTTTTCTTTACCAGTAATGGCGGCGATCTGCGATGTTTATTGGGACTGCGATATTGCAGCAGACATATCGGACATATCGGACATTTTGATACTTTTTTGGGACCAATGACATTTATACAGCGACCAGAAATTTAAATATCCACTCATTACTGTGTAAATGTCATTGGCAGGGAATGGGTTAACATGCAGGGGGCAGTGAAGGGGTTAACTGTGTTCCCTGGGTGTGTTCTAACTGTGAGGGGGCTGGCATGGGCACAAGAGATCGAACTGATCCTGAGTACAGGGATTAATAGATCTCTCACAGGCCGCCTGTGAGAATGGGTAACCGCCGTGTTTACATCAGCGGTTCCCCGTTCTGGCTCTGTCACAGGCCATCGCGAGTTGCTGGCGGACATTGAGTCCGCCCAACCCACGGCTCTGCTCAAGGAGCATGCGTCATGCATTAAAGTGATTACTATAAGCGGTGATTCGTGGGACAGAGCCACGCTGTCACAGCTTATAGTTGTACGGTGGTCGGCAAGTGGTTAACAAGCAGCAGCTGCAAAGGAGTCTGGAATATGAAGTCCCAGCACAAAGCTGACCACTGACTTTTAAAGGGATAGAACTACAAAACCCAGCCTGCATTTCTTAGAGAGGAGAGGATGATGGGAGAGACTATAAAATGATCTGCAGACCAGGCCCAAGGCTCTATTGTTTCCTGGATCAAGGGCCAAGGGGCACACAGCCTGCAGCTCCAGCCCAGAGGGTCAGAATGCCACCTGCTTCCAGAAGGACGATCTGCAGCAACGCTGAACATCACGGAATCGGCCGGTTCACCGGGTCAGCAGACTGAACGCCATCACGACACATCTGCAGCCAGGAGAATGGTTTGATCGTTCTTTGGAGGACTGCTGAATGTGTACAGGATTGGTGAGGGGACATTGCTCAGGAATCCCATTGCCTTCCATAAACACCACACTTGAACACTGTGCACAGACACCTGTTATCTGGACCACATAGAGGAGTGCTATATCACAGCAACAGCTATTTTACATTGCTCCTCATCACTCTGTTACATTGATGGACCCTTGTTCTTAGAGCTCCAACGTGCTGGGGAAGATATAGCAAGGCCTTGCTTTCAGAACATTATTGTTGTCATTTTTAACCACTTCACCCCCGGAAGGTTTTCCCACATTAGGACCAGAGAACTTTTTGCGATTCGGCACTGCGTCGCTTTAGCTGACAATTGCGCGGCCGTGCGACGTTGTGCCCAAATGAAATTTGCGTCCTTTTTTCCCACAAATAGAGCTTTCTTTTGGTGGTATTTGATCACCTCTGCGTCATTTCTGATCACCGCTATAAACAAAAAAAGAGCGACAATTTTGCAAAACAAACAATATTTCTTACTTTTTGCTAAAATAAAAATCCCCAAAAAAAATATAAAAAAAACAAATGTATTCATCGGTTTTGGCCGATTTATATTCTTCCTCATATTTTTGGTAAAAAAAAAATCGCAATCGCCGTTTATTGATTGGTTTGCACAAAAGTTGCCATGTTTATGGATGAGGAGAATTCATTTCTGGGGGGTTTTTTTTACTAGTAATGGTGGCGATCTGCAATTTTTAGCGGTACTGCGATATTGGGACGGACATGTCGGACATTTTTGACACTTTTTTGGGACCAATGACATTTATACAGCTATCAGAAATGTAAATGTCCACTGATTACTGTATAAATGTCACTGGCAGTGAAGGGGTTAACCTGCAGGGGGAGATCTCAGGGTTAACTGTGTTCCCTAGGTGGCTGGGCTGTCAGGGGCATAAGAGATCTAACTGATCCCAGTGACAGGGATCAGTAGATCTCTTACGTCCCCACTGACAAAACGGGGAACCGCCGTGTTTACATCAGCGGTTCCCCAATCTTTTGCTCTGGCAGCTCATCGCGGCTCGCCGGCGGACATCGGAGTGCGGCAGGCACGAGCGCATGCCGCCGGCGGTGCGCTCGCGCCCCCTAGCTGCCACTCCGCAAATCGCCGTCTATTTACGGCGACTTGCGGTACACGTCCACACTGTCGCAGTAAATATACTGTGCGCAGTGTGGAAGTGGTTAAAGGGGACACGCTACTGATACCTATAGTATATTATTCCCAATAGACCTTGAGGTATCATAGGCTGGCCCGGGGTTCCCTTTTAGTAATAGTCATATCTACAACTATCATTAACTTGCTTAAAAATGTGTTTATTACTGTTTAACACTGTACACACTGGTGTCACTTTTGTTTTTGCTAACTGCCATTTATTTCTTTAATAGGAATTGTTTCGTCCAAGTCTTGGCTACTTATACAGGACTTGGCTGACTAATATTACTTTAAACCTCTTTCTCTTGATCAAGTAAACTTGAGAGAGCTGAACTGTTTGTGTGTGTTATTACTCTACTATTCTATTTACCATATTGCTAGGTGTGCCAGTAGGGGCTGAGACGCTTCTTGGGGTTGAGAGGCAGAGTAACGGACTGAACAAGCTTCAGCAGCTCCTCTTCCTGTTGCATGTGCAACTGTGATATCACTGTAACCTAGGTGCTGTGGGGAAAGGTAAGTATATTAATTGACTTTTTTTACCCACATTTTTTTCCATTTGAAGCAGCATTGTAGCAAGGGTAAGGGGTCCCCACTAAATAATCTGGCCTTGCCATTTAAGAACAGGGCCTACTTTAAGAACACCCACTGATAGCAAATAACCACAAGCACTGCATGGTAAGCACCTGCCAGTAATTTGTAGACTCAGATTCATGTCCATCCAGATTAGGCGGGTGCAGGCAACTACTACTGATTTTCTAAAGCCTACTTTTTCCTTCCTCCATCACTCTGATCTGCCATCAGAGCCTCCTGAAATTCTTGTTCAAATATCAGGCATAATGGCAATGTAAACAAGTGTTAACTGCGCAACTATAAAAATTACATTGCATAAAGTGCCAACATGTGCATTATTTAAATGTACAAAATGATATATATATAAGGTGCACATATTTAAAGTGCTAAAAATAGTCGCATCCAAAAATGCCAAAAAAAGTCCCATAAAAAAGTCCTATTGAATTAAAGTGTTCATAAACAAAGAAAAACAAAAACAAATGGAGAGTAGACTCCTTCACCAGGTATAGCTTCTGTGTCACCACACACTCTAGTTATGGGGACTCTTACCAGAGCCTTTTGACTGCCTATCACTAGGTCAGTCTAAAAGGTGAGCAGATAGCCTCTGCGGGCATATACTAGGAAGATGAAGGAATCAATCTCTCTTATCCAGGGTAGGTTTACTTATTCTTCACCCATTAGGACTGAGATCCACAGAAACATGATCATATAAGAAGAAGAAAGGATCCAATAGTGTAATACTGTTACTTTTTCTTAAAAACATAAAACTGGACTTTTTTTGACATTTTTCGATGCGACTATTTTTAGCACTTTAAATATGCACCTTATGTAGATATCATTTTTGTACATTTAAATAATGCACATGTTGGCACTTTATGCAATGTAATTTTTATAGTTGTGCAGTTTACACATGTTTACATATGTTTTTTGAGTGGTATCCTAGTTAATTGCAGCAACTTATTTCACTGATTATTGTTTTACATTGTTATTTATAGGGCTGTATATACACTGTTTGTTCTTAATGGCAATGCTTGCACAAGCTTCTAGAGCTCAATTGCACAAGATAGATGAGAAAATCCCTCTGTGCTCCATACATATACAGTACATTCTGGCGTTCTCTCCATTCACTGGAAGCAGATAAGAAAACTTAGAGAAGGTAAAAGCAGATTCTGTATAGGGCTTTAAATACCAACATGTTTAGAGTTTAAATGAAGACATGTAAGTGTAACTAAAATTTGGGCTCCTTACCTGCCAGACAGGGCTGTGATTATGTGGCAGAGCTGTATAGACCTCAGGACTTTATGAACAGAAATACAAATGCTTTAGTGAATAAAACAGCTCTCATATACTGTATGTATTTGTCTGGGTACTTAGCTATTTGCATAGAGTTTGGCCTAAAATTGAATTTGTGGTTGTTGGAAAATAACACCAGTGATGTGCCTAGTGCTTCCAAGCAAAATTAATTCAAGCAGTACTGGGACAGGTTTGCCTAGAGCCCAGGGCAAGGGTGCGGAACTGCACCCCTTTCACCTACTACTAATGCATGACATAGAATGGGTGTACCGCCTCCATTCTGCATCCATTCTTTGCCCCCTTTGCTCTGGCTGTGCATGGTTGGCATGGAGTGTGCACTGCACATGCATGGTTAATCGCTTGCTTTCTAGCAGTTGGAAGGTAGTTGCACATGCACATTGTGTTTTTCGTGGCAACTATTATAGTAGAGCGTGCAGTAAGGGGGAACCCCCTCTCTAGCACTGCACCCTGGGTGGGCTCTCCTCTTGCCCACCCCTTGTCCTAGCCCTGAATGCAAGCTTACAGTACATACAGTATCTTACAAAAGCGAGTACACCCCTCACATTTTTGTAATTATTTTGCCATGTGACAACACTGAAGAAATGACACTTTGCTACAATGTAAAGTAGTGAGTGTACAGCTTGTAAACAGTGTAAATGTGCTGTCCCCTCAAAATGACTCAACACACAGCCATTAATGTCTAAACCACTGGCAACAAAAGTGAGTACACCCCTAAGTGAAAATGTCCAAATTCGGCCCAAAGGGTCAATAACCAAATACGTTTATCTTGTTCTCATCAGACCACGGGATATGGTTCCAGTAATCCATGTCCTTAGTCTGCTTCTCTGCAGGCTTTCTTGTGCATCATCTTTAGAAGAGGCTTTCTTCAGGGATGACAGCCATGCAGATAAATATGATGCAGTGTGCAGTGTATGGTCCGAGCCCTGACAGGCCAACCCCCCACCCTTTCAACCTACGCAGCAATGCTGGCAGCACACATACGCTATTTCCCAAAGACAACCTCTGGATATGACACTGAGCATGTGAGCTCAACTTCTTTGGTCGACCATGGCAAGGCCTGTTCTGAGTGGAACCTGTCCTGTTAAACCGCTGTATGGTTTTGGCCATCGTGCTGCAGTTCAGTTTCAGGGTCTTGGCAATCTTTTTATAGCATAGGCCATCTTTATGTAGAGCAACAATTCTTTTTTTCAGATCCTCAGAGAGTTCATTGTCATAAGGTGCCATGTTGAACTTCCAATGACCAGTATGAGAGAGTGAGAGTGATAACACCAAATTTAACACACCTGCTCCCCATTCATACCTGAGACCTTGTAACACTAACGAGTCACCTGACACCGGGGAGGGAAAAGGGCTAACTGGCCCAATTTGGACATTTTCACTTAGGGGTGTACTCACTTTTGTTGCCAGCAGTTTAGACATTAATGGCTGTGTGTTGAGTTATTTTGAGGGGACAGCAAATTTACACTGTTATACAAGCTGTACACTCACTACTTTACATTGTAGCAAAGTGTAACTTCTTCAGTGTTGTTGCATGAAAAGATATAATTAAATATTTACAAAAATGTGAGGGGTGCACTCACTTTTGTGAGATACTGTATTAATAGGAGCTTTTCTTGCTGTATATTGAACTTTAAATATATTTGCCAAGCAATTGAACTATATTTTGTGGAGTAAGATCAGATACTTGTCTATCTGTTCCATATTCAATATTGCATTATTGCTGCAAATACAGAGTCGTATAGTCTCATTTTATACTGAATGAGTTGCAGGCACATTGTGTACACATGCAGATCAGATTTTGCCAGATGGAAATGTTTCACAATTCTGCAGCGTGTCCATGGGAAGAACTTGGAGAGCATAAAAAGGATTGTTGTTGATGTGAACTTGAAATGACATTGTTCAACTGAAGATATTGTCCTGCCTGGGTCCAAGAGTGAAATGCTGACCTCCCCCCCACCCCAAAAAAAAAGAAAAATACCATCCAGCAAAGAGGCATTTCCATAAAGCAAAGAGAAATTTCCATAAAGAAAAGAGACATCCCCATATACTAAAGAGACAGCCCAATCCAGCAAAGAGACATCCCCACAACTTGTACTGCTGGGGAGCGGAGCAGGGCAGGGCTGGGGAGTGGAGCATGATGCAAGGATGACACTGCATGCTAGAAGGAGCAAGCGCCGGGTCTTCGAGCAGTGTGCCACTGTTACTGCCCCTCTTAAAGTGCCTCTTGGGTCCCATGGACCCACCAGGACCTATGGTAGGACCGGCCCTGCTTCTTGTTCTTCATGTTTTATAAAAATAATCTAAAGAAATGTGACATAGTATAGTTTGACCAGTGAAGCAGTAGTAATAGAAGTCAGATAATCAGCATAACAGCCAGGAATCTAAAAAGTTCAAAAGGGGGTCAGGAATGTCAGCTCCTATAGCTCTTTCATGAAAGTTTTACTTCAAATCTATATCCACAACAATGATCAGTTACCCCAAAGACTACTCAGTCTTAAAACCAATGGGATTATACAATTATGTATGATCATTTAATTGTAGATAGTTTTAAAGTTTAACTCCAAGCAAGCAGTTACAGTATATACACATATGAAATACATATATGCATTTTTTGCCTGCCAAAAGATTTGTATTTCTATCCATCTAGTCCTCAAATTTACAGAGCTCTGTCCTGCAGTATAGCAATGTCTAGCTGAGGTGGAAGCTTGAACTTTCTCTGCTGTAGTTTGACTTTCACTTCCAAGTCTTCTCTACATCCTCACTCTGTGAATGGGCAGTGAAAGGAGAAGCGGCACAATGATGAGTTCATCTCTCTATCACTTTGCTCTCTTCTTCCTCCAGCATGCTCCTTCACTGCAGCACACCTGATTGGCACCTTGTACTGCTTCACCCTCCCCTTCTCTTGTAGAGAATGCACAGTAGAAGGCAAAAGTCTGATAGCAAATCACATTAAGGCACCTACACTGCTTTTAAAATAAGTACATTGAATAATGTATTACATATTACAGAAATTAATTAATTTATGTGTAAATCATAATAATATTAACAATACTATTAATAACAAATTATAATTATAATAAAGCACTTTTTTTTCTTATTTTATTTTTTCAACACATTAGTAAGCCAAACATAAAGCGAAACTGGGAAGGAAAGCACCATGAAACTTCTTGCCAATGCCACCTCCTGCAGTTGTGGACTGGTAGAAGAAAGCTGCTTTGAAATATCTTAAAGGTCAAATGCGGTGCTGCATACTAGCATGTGAGGCAACAATGACATTGCCCTAGTTTACCAAGCAAAAACTCAGCAGCAGCAAACAGTAAAATTCGTTTAACATTATTAATTTTCCAGGGGGAAAAGGAAAAGGGGAAGGTGAGGGTACATTATAAAGTGAGTTCACATCCCCCAATGTGAAACCCGGGAGAAAAGGTTTAAAACTACAAATCTCGTTAAGTCCAGGTGGAGATGTAGCCTGGAGGGTATATATCCACCACAGCTCACGCTGGAGGAGTCATTTGTTGTGGTCACCTCCACGTGAGCCGAAGTGGACCCTGTCCAGAGCTAGAAAAAGAACCCTTGGAAGGGAAGTGGGATGGATGGCTGATGTGTGTCGGCCAATAGGGGTGTCAGGATCACGTTTAGTTATGGAGAGGGTATGCTGATATATCCTCTTCCAAAATTCATTTTTGGTTTTCCCGACATAGTACCCCCCACACTCACACGAGAGGAGGTATACTATGCCGGGAGTTTTACAATTCACAAAATGTTTGGGACGAAATACTTGAGGATTGGGTAGTACAATTCTACTGCGTCTATCCATATATTGGCAATAATTACAGCCCCCACAGGATAAAGTAGCATGACGTATGCAAGGGTCCCTCCTGTGGGTTCTGAATTTGCTAGAGACCAATCTGTCGCCGACCGAAGGAGCCCTACGGTAGGTCACAGATGGTACATCTGATACAAATGGAGATAGTTGGGAGTCCATAGTAAGAAGATGCCAATATTTACCAAGGATGCGTTTAATTCTGTAAAAGAGCCTAGCATATAAATTAGCCGGGAGAAGCCATATCACTGTTCTACAATCATCTTCAAACTGTGTGTGAAAAGTATAAATTAGCCGGGAGAAGCCATATCACTGTTCTAAGAACAGTGATATGGCTTCTCCCGGAAAATTTATAAGATGATTGTAGAACAGTGATATGGCTTCTCCCGGCCAATTTATACTTTTCACACACAGTTTGAAGATGATTTTAGAACACTGCTATGGCATCTCCTGCTAATTTATACTTTTCTCACACAGTTTGAAGATGGTCCACATCCACCTCCATTTCTGATTTTTTTATGTGATTTTTTTTTTAATTATATTAAGTTATTTCCCTATCCCCATTACTTTGTAGGGCACTTGTCCGACCCTTACCCCCATTTTCCTTCCTTTTGCAGACCTCTAGGACTTTCCAGGACTTTGTTACAGCCATTTTTGTGCCTAAAAGTTCGGGTCCCCATTGATTTCAATGGGGTTCGGGGTCCGGGTCAAAGTTCGGGTCCTGTCCGGACCCGAACCCGGACTTTGTCCCGAAGTTCGGCCGAACCAGCAGAACCCGACCTTCCAGAGGTGCGATCAACTCTGGTCGTAAGCATCAAAAAAAAAATTAGTACACCCAGAACTGAGTTTTCAGTGTTTGATAGATATTGGTGAATACTCACTGAAACATAGGTGAGATCTTTATACTTCTCAACAACACTCACTTGCTACAACAATTACTAAGGAATTTTAATCTCATTGTTGGAATGTACTTCTGTATATTTTTTAAAGACAATAGAAGTGAGACTAGAGCAACAAAGAAAGTGCTACAACCCCAACATCCCATAAGGATAGACAGGATGAGATCAAGACATCCATCCCTGGACTCATGTAGTGATCAGGATAGACAACTTTTCCTGTAGGAGGACATTCCAAGATGGAAAGGCAATTGAGAAAACGATAGTAATGAAATCACTGAGAAAATTGAAAAATGAGAAAGTGTTGGCCAATGAATGCACTTTTCCATCCATTAGTGCTTCATTCAAAGAATAAACTAGCCAGCTATAGATGGTTTGGATATTATCTGGTCCAGCAGGGATCAGCCGAGATTCAAACCATTTACAGGCAGGCTGAATGTACCCAAGTCAATCCATCAACCAGCATATTGTATTTTCGGCATGCTAGTGTTCTCCCAGCAGAGACGGCTCCGTGTACCTCCCCCCCCCCCCCTCCCATTCCCCTGGAGAACACAAGAGCCAATAGCTCTGAAGGAGGGAATCTCCCATTAACACTTACTGTGTTGATAGGGATTGTGCAGTTTTTTTATCCTGGAACCCGTGGTCTATGGCCTGCCTACTATACTGGTTAATGTATTTTGAGGTCAAACCACATTATCATGAAGAGATTTGTCCTCAAAATGCATTACCAGTATAGCAGAGCTTGTTCTTTGAATGGAGCACTAAGGACCGGAAAGTGCACTCTTTGTTTGATTAAAGAGGTTGTAAAGGCAGGAGGTTTTTCATCTTAAAGTACAACCAAAGGCAACATACATATTTTAGTAAATCCCCATATAAATACCTAAAAGTTACACACTGTAATAAACATAATAACTGAAATGATTCTTTTCCTACCATATACTGCAATTCTGGTCTATAATCCCCTCCATCAGTTCTCCTTTGCTGAATAGTGTAGTGATGATGAGTGTAGTCAGATGTGATTTCGTCAGTGAACTGGCTTGTCTATCTCTCAGACATCTAGCCTTCTATTATGCTCAGTCTATTTTACATAACACACACCCATCTGCCAATCAATAGCTGGGAGTGTGCTATGTAAAACAGTATAGGTTCATTTGTACACAGATCTGTCTATTAATCTGTGTGCTTCTCCCTGCCTGTTTCATCTGGTAATTTGTAAACTGGCAGAACAGAAGCCTAGCTAGGAGGTAGAGCAGTGGGCAGGAAAAGGCAGGACATAGGTGGGAGTGGGCGGGGTTTCATGGTTGATCATGGGTGGAGCCTAATCAGGACTTCTGTGTAAAATAAAATGCCTGAAATTTGCATGGATATAGGAGCCCCTCCCCCAGTGATGTCAGGACGTTTTTGCACAGAGAATAGACGCAAATGGGGACAACAGGAGTCTAACACAGGCAATTAGAAAACCAGGAAATAAAGTTTTCACTTCACTATAGGAAGTGAACATGACAGCAGGGGACAAGCCACCCTTACTGCTTTTTGTGAAACAATCAGTGAGATGTTTAACAGACTGTATAGGTGAATAACATATTGATTTCTTCATTTTGACCATAGTTCTACTAGAATGCATTCTCTGCATTAAGATAAAAATCATTCATTGTGTGCAGCAGCCCCCCTCAGCCCCCCTAATACTTACCTGAGGTCCCTCTAGCTCCAGCGATGTTGTAGGAATGTCTCCGTTGCCTTGAACTACCCTGCTCATTGGCTGAGACAGCAGCGTGGCTCCATTGGCTCCCACTGCTGTCAAAGTCAGTCAGCCAATGAGAATTGAAAGGGGGTGGGGCTACAGGTCTGTGCCTGAATGGACACAGGAAGCTGTGACTTGGCTCGGGTGCCCCCATAGCAAGCTGCTTGCTTTGGGGGCACTCAAGAGGAGGGAGGGGCCAGGAGCTCCATTCAGGGACCCAAGAAGTGGAAGAGCTGGGCTGCTTTGTGTAAATCCACTGCACAAAGGAGGTAAGTATAACATGTATGTTATTTTTATTTTTAAAAAAAACAAGACTTTACAATCACTTTAAATGTTCCTTATGGAAATTGTATGAGAAGCATGTCTCAATAGTACTGTTGTGAGTTTTTTGGGGTTTTTTTGGTTTAACTGGATGGACTTGTGTCTTTTTTCAACCTGACTAACTATGAGTACAATATATTTATGTCAAACTATTCAATAATTTTTGATGATTTTGCCAGTGCATTCTCTGTTTTATTTACACTCATGTAAGAATGCCCAGTCAGTATTAATGCAATACTATTAATTGACTCAAACAGGTTATTTTTATTCCTGCATGCCTCATGATGTAACATCAAAAGAGTGAATTGCTCTTCTAAATTAAAACACAAACTTTGACTTTAGGCTTTACCAATTACTCGTGTTCAATAAAGATCACACTCATGTGATATCTTTGTAGTCATAAGACTTTGTGGTTTATATTCAGTAAAAATCTGGAGCTGTACTAATTACTTAAAAGCGGCACTGGAAGAAATTACTGGAAAATGCATGTTTAATTATTTTTTTTCTTCTTTTTGCAAATGAAATCTTAAGAAATTAGAAAATATATATATAAATTTGTGACCAAATTAAAATCCTATCGGTACCTGAAAATATATATATATAATAAGTTAGGATAGAGTACAATATTAAACATTAGAAAATGAAAATGCAACACATTTCCAAAATGAAAAACTATTTCTGGAATTCAAAGTGGAGGAAGGCTTTGCGATTGAAATGGTTAAAAAGCAATACAATCTCAAGCATCCTTTATCTCTAGTTTAAACTGTACAAACGTCAATATTTCCTTCCAATTCTAGCACAAACCAAAATGACTTGCTCGCCTCAATCTAGCAATAATGGGCATTTATGAAAGCTAAAGGTTGTGCACATGTCATAAAATAGCGTGCTGTGGGCTATGGGAGCTAAGGGCTTTGTTTCATTTTCTGTATCAGGAAACACACATTGAAAACCTTGTCTGGTTAGAGCACAATTTCTTCAACTTACCTGTGTGTGTCTGTTATCATAAATGCCCCCTACAGAGCATCTTAAAAATTAAATACTTCCAAGCCTGCACATATGATTGTGAAAATCAGGGCCATAAATTATCAGGTAACAGATTATACACCATGGTTATTATTCAATTCATCTCGGGGGTATAGCTGACCGATATAAATTCCTTACTGAAGATGTTTCACTTTAATTATAGTCATTTATTATTGTTTGCTTAACCACTCAGATGAAAAGCTGATTCAGACTTCTAAACTAGTTCATAATACATAGACCATAAATCTTCAAATCTTTAGAACATGTTTAGCAGTGGGTTTTAATTTACATTTTAGTACCTGTATAATATTTACTAACCTGTACAAATAAGGATAATGCTGTAACATAAGGTATATCATATATTATTCGGCCAGTTGCCAGGTGCTGGCTTTTCAATTAAACAGCTGATGCTTCTGAAAGGGACTCATACTGAGCTGCTGAGGTCTTTTCAGTTTACTGATAAACATTTTTTGAATTTATACTTTTAAAAAATGAATAAAAAACAAGCAATAAGAATAGTGACTTTGAAGTTCCCTGCTTTTTTAAATATCATTTTTTTTAATTCACATTTCCTGACTTTACTTAAAGATCTCTTTGATGTGATGTACGGTATTTAAACTTGCATTGCTAATAAATTGCCCCAAAATCCAGAATAGAAGTGAAGTAAAATGTTGGTGAAATTAACAAAATTGCACTAAATTTGCAGTTACAAAATAATGGCAACATATATCTGATGTGGTTGTGTTTAGTTGCTGGCAATTGAAAAAACGCAAAAGCAAATGAGGGTTTGGGGATACATTAAAGTCTAAGCCCCACCTGAAAGATAGTGCCAGTGATGTCATCCTTGTGGAGGGGGATCAAACAAGTCTTTATTGCCCTTGCCCCAAGGACAGTGGTAAGCAGGAGGGTGGACGTCCCTAGTGGGGACACAGACCAACATAAACGCTAGTACAGATAAATGGCCAGCACACCAGCAGTTCAATAAAAAAAAGTTCAAATAAAGATCACATATCCAGGGGAAAAACATTAACATTTCAGGGACACTCAGGTCCTCTTTCTTGTGGTATTATGTGGTACCATAGGTCAATAATCAAGATATTTTGTCTGGGAGGAATGTGTGTGTAGGGGTCTGCTGCCCCCCCCCCCCGTCTGTAATTGGCTCTGCTGCTTAATGTTCACAGAGATTATTTATGTACATCACTTCCTGTCTCTGTGGGTCTGGGTCAGAAATCCCAGAAGGTGGAAGATGAGAGAGAGACAGAGAACTGAGCCACATGACCTTATACACACAGGGGCTGCTACGCCTGATGTACTTTCACCTAAACTAGAAGCAGAGACCATTAGGCAAGTGCTCCTAAGCTCTAATACTTTAACTGCAGCTGTCCACAATTTCTTAAGTGTGCATCTAAATCCTTGTGACAGACTTACCTGTGTCCCATTGTTTTTATCTAACATGCAGTGCCAGATAGCTAGGTATGTGCTACTGTATGTGGTCACCTCCCTGTATATAAGTTGGGTGAACCTTTTTATTGCAACAGTGTTTATTAGGGACCAAGACACAGAGGAGATAGGCTGAGCCACAGTTTCTGCTGGCAAAAAGTAGTATTCCAGGCTAGTTGGACATTGGCTGGAGGGTCTCCCCATCACTGCAGATCTTGTCTTCATGTCTCTGAAACCAAGATGAATGCTGCAGTGTGATCATTCTCAGGGGCCATTGTATTGACCTTTGCTGCAACATTCCTCTGGAAGTATATCTATTAATAACTATATATACCTGGGTACATGTGCAGAATTCTACCAGGACTCGTATTGGGCCCTTTGCTGATGATGCCTGTTTGTACTATTATTAATCTTTTATTATATAAAGCTTGTATTATTTCCACCCTGGCATGCATCTATATTCTTAAGTTAATAGTATATGCTAGTATTGGTTGCAGTAGTTCCTATGCTCCCAATTACTTTGATTATATTACTGGTTCATTTCCTTTCTTTGAACCCCCTCTGTTCAAAGAAACCCAGTCCAGTGTGGAGGCACTGCCAACTTTTGTATCTGGAATCCCTAAACTACTTTTCCTTGTGTGTGACCAATAAAAATTCTAAAAGACAGAAAGTGATTGGCACCCAGTGTTATTTCCGTCCCCCATTTTAGCCATGGACTCAATGCACTTAGAGCACCCTGATTAAACACTGGCTATGGGCTTTAAATCAGAGTTTTTTAATGTTTTGGAAGGGAAGTAGTAATTTCCTTCTTAATAAAACACCTATGTTCAGCTTTGTGGCAGACTGTGCAGCATGCTCCAAGTAAGTAAAAAGACCTGTATGATTCACTCTTCAGTGACAGGATAATGTGTCCATATTCACAAAGATTCTTTTTTTAGAGAACAAGCTGAAAATATAAGTCAAAGTTTTGATACTTTATGCACTTGCCGCACATTGTCCCACGGGCCACCTGAATGATGTATGTCGTAACTATAATTCACAGTCATTATAGGTCACAGTAGTAACAGAGTATGTATCAATTTGATCTGCACACTCTGCACCATTTAGCACCATGTGTGCAGATATTTTATTGCAAGCATAGATATGTCTTTATGTGCACTATTGAGTAGGGTGTAAAAACCATAAGTGCCAGTTGTTTTGTCTGTAATCTTGTGAATATGGATGGAAAACTTGAAAGCCTTAGGAACCATAACTGTGAAAATCATATGGTTAGATTCTGGAACATCTTAAATGCCACATATGGCTGATCAAGGAAACAGGAGATAGTGAAGTTTTAGAGCTGCAGTTCATCTGGAACCTTAGCTCCGTCCAAGCCACGTCCATCTATAATAAATCCCTGTCCTCCACCCTGGATGAGCTCACTCCCCTCACAACACACAGAATCAGGCCTTGACGCCTACAACCCTGGCAAACAGATGACACCAGAAATCTCAAAAAACGTAGCTGTGCTCTTAAGCGTCTGTGGCAAAAGACTAAGTCCCTCAAAGACTTCAACCAATACAAATCTGCCCTCCGTAAATACAATTCTTGCCTCCACACTGCCAAGCAGACCTATTTTACCACTCTTATTAACACCTTCTCATCCAGTCCCTGTCAACTCTTCTCTACCTTCAACTCTCTACTTAGTCCCCCACTGCCTCCACCCACTAACTCACTGCACAGGAAATTGCTAATCACTTCAAAAATAAGATTGATGCAATTCGTGATGAAATCTCCACTCTACAGGTATCTCCCCCAGCTGAGACCCCACATGAACAGGTACAACTAACACTCCCCTTATTCAAACCTGCTGATATAGATAAAGTTGCTAAAATCCTTTCTAATGCCCAAATAACCACCTCTCCCCAGACCCTATTCCCTCTCAAATACTAAAGTCACCCTCCGACTCTATCCTACACTCTCTAACTCACATCTTCAATCTCTCCCTCTTTTCTGGCATCTTCCCCAATGCTCTAAAACATGCATTGGTCACCCCCATACTTAAAAAGCCAACCTTGGACCCTAACAATCTTAACAATCTACGCCCTATCTCCTTATTCCCCTTTTCCTCTAAACTCCTTGAATGCCTTGTCTACAACCAACTAAGCGACCACAAGAATAACCTTCTTGATCCCCTTCAATCTGTATTTCGCCCTCAACACTCCACAGAAACTGCTCTTCTAATACTCACAAATGACCTACTAACCACAAAAACCAATGGACATTATTCTGTACTCCTCCTTCTGGACCTTTTCAGCTGCCTTTGATACAGTTGACCACCCCCTCCTCCTCACAAAACTTTACTCCCTCGGTCTCCGTGACTGTGCTCTTCGGTGGCTCTCATCCTACCTATTCTGTTTCTTGGACCTCTCTTATTTTTGATCTACACCTCTTCCCTGGGTCAGCTGATAGCCTCCCATGGGTTTCAGTATAATTTCTATGCTGACGACACTCATATCTACCTCTCCACCCCTCAGCTCACTCCATCAGTCTCCTCACGCATCACTAACTTACTAACAGACATATCTGTCTGGATGGCACACCACCTGTTCCCCTGACTTCTCTGTCAAGAGCAATGGCACAACCATCCACCTACCCCCACATGTCAGGGTGCTAGGTGTTATCCTGGACTCAGAACACTCCTTTTGGCCCCACATGCAATCACTTAAAGCTTGCCGCCTCAACCTCCGCAACATCTCTAAACTTCATCCTTTCCAAAACCAACAAAACCGCAAAGCTCCTGATTCAGACCCTGGTTATTTCTCGGCTTGACTACTGCAACTCTCTCCTCATTGGCTTACCTTTAAACAGACTATCCCCCTTCAGTCCATCATGAATGCCGCTGCCAGGCTCATCCATCTTACAAACCGATCAGCATCTGCTACCCCTCTCTGCCAATCCCTCCACTGGCTGCCACTTGCCCAACAAATTAAATTCAAAATACTAACAATAAGTTACAAAGCCATCCACAACTCTGCCCCCAGCTACATCACTAACCTAGTCTCAAAATACCAACCTAATCTTCCTCTTTATTCCTCCCAAGACCTCCTGCTCTCTAGTTCCCTCATCACCTCCTCCCATATTCACCTCCAGGACTTCTCCCGAGCCTCTCCCATCCTCTGGAATTTCCTACCCCAATCTGTCAGACTGTCTCCAAATCTATCCACTTTTAGGCGATCGCTGAAAATTTTTCTCTTTAGAGAAGCCTATCCTGCCTCCACCTAACAACCACACTTTTTATTTTCTCCATCAGCTCATCCCCCACAGTTATTACCCTCTCATATCACTTGACCCTTCCTCCTAGATTGTAAGCTCTAACGAGCAGGGCCCTCTTATTCCTCCTGTATTGAATTGAATTGTATTGTAATTGTACTGTCTGCCCTAATGTAAAGCGCTGCACAAACTGTCGGTGCTATATAAATCCTGTATAATAATAATAATAATAATAATAATGTGTTTTGATTTCATTTGAAGCTCTCTTTTTTTGCCATTTTACCAAAATTCTTTTTTTACTATGGTCACCAAGGCTTGAACTCCGTAGCGCTAATATGCTTGCTGGCTCTATTTGGAAAGGGAGTTTAAACCTTGGAGATCAAACAGAGCAGTAGTAACACTTTAGATGTGGTGCTGTGAAATGAATCGCAATACATCTACAAGTGCAGATGGACACTTACTATAAAGTGATGAACACAGGGTCCCGTGCAGGATATTAGAAATTTCCATAGGGCAAGTTAGGTCAGTAGCCCTACTACATTGTTCAGTGTAGGAAAAGTATACAAGAATGTAGAATGTGCTTTATAATATGCCACAGTCCCAGTTCCAGAGCCCCTGTGAGAGGTCAGTTGAATTTGCATGCCTAAGGAACTGTGGACTGTTGTCTTGTTTCATCTTGGCAGGTGTGACCTTCCTATCATTTTGGGTAAATGGAGATACACCCAAGAAGATCTGTATATATTATATGGATCCATGTTTGGGTGTGAGTAATGGTTTTCTCAAATCCAGCCTTATTTCTGTCTTAAACAGCTGTGTGTCATGGCCACAGATGACTACTTCTACTATTAAATTTCAGTTAATTCACTTATACTGTGCTAAAAGTACCCATTAGTCCTTATATCCAATTCCCTTATTTCTGTATAATGCCCTAGGTACATGTCACACTGAATGGAAAGCATGTATGAATATAGTTACAATTTACTCTTCTTTTACCCTGCAATGCAAAGTACAAGGTAATAAGACTATGCAAGTCTGCAAAATGAAGCTAGAAAGAGGCGCATTTATCTTTTCCATATTGCCAACAAGGGAAATGCACCTTCCATGTAATTATAGAGTAAAATGTGTTTTACAGGTTGCGCTCTATAGAAAGAGGACATCAGCACTGATCAGCCTTTGTGCAATGCCAGAAGTATAAATATTCCTGGGTGTGATTTCGATTGTACCCAGTGGCAGCGTTATTCAAGTGTTTTATATCTGCTGTCTTTCTAAGTAAGACCTTCACAGATGGCTGTCATTTGCTGAAAAGCATTAAGAAAATGTAACACACTTACCCCACTTCACAGCTGCTGCACTGACCACATTCATAATAAGGACCTTGACATGCCACGCAGACCATAGCTAATCCTATAAAAAAGTCCTGTTAAGATGTTGTTTATACAAATTTGCCACAGTGTCTCCATCTTTTAACAACGTGGGGATACAATCCTTTAGGGGCTTCCAATGAACTGTGCATATTCAAAGGCTAAAGAACATTTATGGATTATACATCAAGGGCAACTCATTTGTCAGGTATTCTAAACATATAAAAGCATATCTTATGACCTGTCACTTACTTTAAGATTTATTAAATAAAACCTTCTCTACATTTGGAAAATAAAGTAATCTGTCTTCATACTGTAGATATTCTCACCGCAGAAAAAGATTAACAAATGCTGAGATTTCAAACAGCGCACAAAGAGCCATACTGTGTACTAGTCCATAACAACCAATCAAAACACCACTTTCAGCATCAAGGACTGAGAATACACACAAAGGTCATTTTTGATTGGTTGTCTTTAGTTTTTGCAAATCATTCTTTATTGTACCATGCCTCTTATTCCTAAAAGAGTCTCCTTATAGTGTGTTGGTGTCACTGTCGCCTATGAAAATTAGACGGATACTATGGGCAGAACACATTTTACCTTTTATTTGGTAATGATACAGTCGTGTGTTATAGTGTAACTGCACATACACTTAGGGGAGCACTCTTAAACCCTGAATTGAAAGTTAACTCCAACTTCCGGTTCCGGCGCCTGATGAGGAAGGAGTGAAGAGCAACGGCTCCGGACCTCATCTGCTTATAAAGTAGTTTCTAAGCCGAATCAGACGACCACTGGACCCCAGCCCGCCCCCCCCGGCATCCAGTGACCATCCAGGCTACCACCAGCGATGGACAAATTCGTACTCCACGGCGGGCCCGCCATGGGGCCGACCTCCCGATCCGACACCGCGGCACCGAATCTTTGTTCGGAGAACATCGCTGCAACGAACCTTCGTTCGGAGAGTAATCCTGCAATGAATCTTCGTTCGGAAGCCTCGTGCGGGGAGCCGCCCTGCACTAATCCAACACAGCCATCATCAGTCATGGCGCCTTCCCCCCTTATCCATACAACTGTGGGGACACCAGAAACCCTTGAAGACCAATACACCAGACTAGCACAGGGGGTTGCAGCCTTGCTGAACCCCACCATTACTTTGACGGTGGAGAGAGCCATAGCGGCGGGTATGGCACAACTCAAAAAGGAACTGAACGACCACACTCAACACATAGGAGAGCTGGAAAACCACGTGTCCAATGTAGAAGACGAGATGCAGAACTCGCTAACCTGCAAGCAACAATTCCGGCACACACAACAATATCTCCTCGACAAGATCGACGATCTGGAAAACCGATCACGTAGGAACAACCTCAGAATTGTGGGCCTCCCAGAATCCTACGGAGCTGCCTCCCTACATGAGATATGGGGGACCCGCCTGCCCCAGACACTAGGAATCAGCAAACCTTGCACAGTGGAAAGGGCACATCGCATGGGAGCCCCCTCCAACGATCGTCGGTCTCCCCGACAAGTCATTGTGCGATATCTGAACTACATGGACAGATTAGCCATCATCAGATCCTTCAGAAACGCAAAGTCTCTGCAGTACGAGGGGCACAAACTCCTGATCTTTGCGGATTACTCGCAGGAAACCTCTCGGCGGCGCAAGGCCTTCCAACCGATATGCCAAGCCCTCTACCAAAAAGATGTTAAATTTACGCTCTCTTATCTGGCCTCTCTGAGATTCACCGATTCTGCTGGAAACGCCAAAGTCTTCAACCATCCTGAAGAAGCGGCCAACTTCATCCAAGCTCATCTGCAAATCCCGATGGACACCCATCCTTCAACATCCTCTCCAATGTCCCCGGGACACCGAGACCTCCGGAGTCCAAGGAAAGAATCCCCAAAGCGACCACGATACGCAAACAGATCACTCAGAGAGGACCGCTCCTGAATCGCCTTTTCTGAACGGACACCCTCGACCCACCCTGATCATTCATCTTATGGCTCTCTTCATCCTCATCCTAAAAGGTGATTTTCTCTATGTAAGACACTTGCCTAAGAAATGACTCCTCTACCGTTAAATTGAACCGCCAAGGTCCCTGCTCCTTTTACTTCTCTCGGTATTCTACTTACTAGTCCCACCCAGCTCCCACAGGCAAGTCTTTTCCGCTAAGTCCTCGCCAGGAGAGACTCACTAGACAAACGCATAGCACCAGCGAAACCCCTAAGAAAGGAACCTGAGGCCTCCAGAGCCACAGGGCCCCTGTAACCTCTCCTACAACTTCCTACCCACAGGTAGCCCTAAACGTCTACTCGAACCTACTTCAACCGGCGAAGAAGTCCTACCAACTTCTGAAACCGCAAAGGTCGTCTTAGCCACTTAGAGTCTCTCCGGTCTATTCTCTCGCATTTAAATTGTAGAAAAACCATCTCCCGAACCGTATAGCCAACCTTCC
>BLSH010313692.1:782948-803461 GCA_018402905.1 Glandirana rugosa | reverse complement strand
AGTCTGATGGGCAGGTGACAGGTACTCGGGTATTCTGATGGGCAGGTGACAGGTACTCGGGTACTCATATGGGCAGGTGACAGGTACTCGGGTACTCTGATGGGCAGGTGACAGGTACTCGGGTACTCTGATGGAAAGGTGACAGGTACTCGGGTACTCTGATGGACAGGTGACAGGTAGTCGGGTACTTTGATTGACAGGTGACAGGTACTCTGATGGACTGTGACAGGTACTCTGATGGGGTGGTGACAGGTCCTCTTTATTGGGGGGGGAGTGATCAGTGTGCTTGGTGTACAGTAGGCGGTAACGAGCTGTTACCGCAATCTCCCTGTCACACACGATCGGTGTGTGACAGGGAGAACCGCGGTAACAGCTCGTTACCGCGGTTTGTTTACATCACATGACCGGCTGTGATTGACACAGCCGGTCATGTGGTAAAGAGCCAAATCTATTGGCTCTTTACACAGATCGGAGCTGGGCTTTGTCCGAGGGACAAGCCTCAGCTCCGATCGCCGCGCTGCGCACCCCAGGGGCGCGCACGAGCGGCGTGCATGTGAGGCTCGTTTGTGACCGGCTGTGATTGGACACAGCCGGTCACGGGGTAAAGAGCCTATAATAAGGCTTACCTGTAGGTAAAAAGAATATCCCCTAAACCTGCATGGTTTAGGAGATATTCGCCCTGCATGCAGCCGCTGACATTAGCGGCGCATGTGCTCTGACGATCCGGCCGAGGCGGCCGGCATCTCAGAGCTGGCTGCCGGAGCGAAGAGCTCCCGTGCGCATGCGCGGCAGTGACGTCACGCGGCTCCGGCCACTCACAGCGCCGGAGCCGCGTACCCGGAAGACAGAGGAGGACAAACATGTCAGCGTCCTTAGTGCTGACCGACTCGGGCATCGGGGGCCTCGTTCTAAGGTAAATATTTCATAATATGTTAGTATGCCATGCATACTAACATATTATACTATTGTCTTGCAGGATTTTTTTTTATTTTTTTTTTTGTCAGCGGGTTTACTACCGCTTTATGTAGGTAAAAACAGCTTTTAGGGTTTACTAACACTTTAAGGAGAACAAACAATATCTCTACATGAAGCAGCATGCTTGGGATTCAAACTCAGGAAATGAGCATTGGTAGACAGTTGTCTTACCTTGTGAGCCACCAAGCTGTTACACATGTAATGTAGGAACACACATATACTGCATTTCTTTGGACATATAGGCAGTGAAATTACATTAAAACGAAATTAGATCAAATATCCTGCTCTGTGCGGTGGGCCTGGGTGGAATCAATGAGGCTTACTAAAGTGTGCGTGTACCGATCCAGAAGTTATTGCCTCAGTTGTTACACACACGGTGCCCACGCGCTGTGTGTCAGCAGCAACTCCTCCACTGTTACACCAGTCAGAGTGGAGCTCTGTGACACTGCGGCACCCAGACCTTGCTCCATCCTGCACCTGGATCTTGCTTCACACAGCTCTCCACCAGGATCGCACCATCAGTCTGCCCTAGACTGCAGCTCAATACACCCAGGATGTAGGAGCACTAGCTGCCCATCCTCACCACAGGTGCTCTGAGATTTGAGAATTGAGGACCATCCCTATGGTATAATTTTAATTATTTTACTAAATGTGAGTACATTAAATCACTTCTATCTTTTAATAAACCTTTTACCCAGGATAAGGCCCCACGCCTTTTGTTTTTGTCTTCCCATTTTGGTGAAATTACATTAGTCAGGAGTTATTCTTCTTTTATTCTATGATATTTGGTGGTTCTTGGTGCTGGAGTGTAGAATAGCAATATTATCCTCTGATTTTTGGGAATTGCATTTTATTTCTGATGTTGATATACATATCACATTTTTGGTCTCAAATTATGATCATTTGAAAAGATTAAAAAAAAATGACTAATTTTAAATTTGCATAAGCAATGATATTTTTTGTGGTTTGTAAATACATCAGTGTGAGTTTGGGGAAATATTTTTGTGAGATGGAGATTAGTGTTGAGCGAACCCGGACTGTAACGTTCGGGTCTGTACCGAACATTCGGGTGTCCGAGACCCGGACCCTAACACGGACATTTCAAAAAACGTTTGGGTTCGGGTTCTGGGTTCTGGTAGTTGATCACGCATGTTGAATAGCTGAAGGGCAGCCAATCAACAAGCGTTTCACTGGTTTGCCCTTAGAAGCCATCACAGCCATGCCTACTAATGGCATGGCTGTGATTGGCCAGTGCATCATGTGACCCAGCCTCTTTATAAGCTGGAGTCACAGTGCTGCATGTCACATGCTCTTGGGTTAGTGTAGGGAGAGGAAGCTGCCGGCGTTTTTGTGAGGGAGAGATTGCAGACATTTTAACATCTGATCTTGCATCCTGAGATTACTACTGCTGTTGCTCTGAGGGACAGATTGCAGAAATTTGAGATTTCACATACTGCTGCTTTGAGTGACACATTGCAGATCAAACCCTGCCTAACACAACGATCATTACGATCGTACACAACAATCAGATTGTAGGATCATACACAACGATCAGATTGTGGGAGTAATTTGAGATTTCACATACTGCTGCTTTGAGCGATCTGACTGCACTAGGTAGAGGCTTCTGCTTAGAGGGACAGATTATTGTTCAAAAATCATCTCCTAGTTCTAAAGGGAGAGGTTCTAGCTGCAGCTGTAAGTGACACATTATTGTTCAAAAATCATCTCCTAGTTTATTTGATTTTAATTTATTTTCCCTATCCCCATTTTTTTGTAGGGCACTTGCCCTACTCTTACCCCCATTTTACTTCCTTTTGCAGCCCTCTAGCACTTGCCAGGACTTTGTTACAGCCATTTTTGTGCCTAAAAGTTCGGGTCCCCATTGACTTCAATGGGGTTCGGGGTCCGGGATAACGTTCGGGCAACGTTTGGTGCCGAACCCGGACTTTTTTCCAAAGTTCGTTCAGACCCTCCGAACCCGAACGTCCAGGTGTTCGCTCAACTCTAATGGAGATCAACAAGTGACAGTGGCAGAGAAAAAAAAATATTTTAACAAAACATGAAAACATTCCACATTCTTGCATTCTTAAAAACAATGTAGATTATGAAGAAGCAACATTGTTGCAAGGAAAATTTCTTTGAGCGAAAGATACATTTCATCTCAACATGAAAAGAATTTATTTGGGGAAGTTAAAATTGTACCATTAGAATGAATGGCTTAAACTTGCATTGGGTACATAACTCCCATCTTCACTCACAAAAAACTCTCTTTAAAACAGCTCTCATTTTGGTATTTACTATAGTGCCCTGTAAATACTCAATTGGAGTAAAAATAAGAGCAGTTTCATGTCTGAGCATGCTCAGTTATGCTCAGCTGTGCTGTGCACCTATTTGTAAAAAGACGGGGAATTTCTCTCTTCTCAGACTTTTAAAGATATTTCAGTGTAGAAATTACTGTTTCACACAGTTTAAAAGCAGACTATCTTTAAACAATATACTGCATATTTTAGTACAATTTAGGTGATTATATCATGCTCTAAACATTATTTCCATGTGCACTTCTCCAGGTCCTGACTGGAGTAAGGATTTGGGCACGATCTGTTGCCTGAGCACTATAGTAAATTTTTGCTCCAGCCCTATTGTGAATTCAATTTGAGCGCTATTTGCCGTTTTTGGTGTAAAATCAGGCCCACATTTGCAGCACTGAGTGCTATAGTAAACCTCACAGTCTTTTATTTCAGAAACATGTTTACAGTTTCAATTTGACTGGAATGTAAAACTTGATTTGAATTTCAATTTGAATTTCATAAATTCAGACTAATTTAGTTCCGTTATTCAAAGAATTGGGTAAGCTTCATTTATACTGTAATTCGGATATTCGGATATGTCCAAATCTCCGGATAATGAAAAATTTGTCCAAATATTTATTCGGAACTAAATGAACCGCACATGTCTATTCCACACTTACTCGCCAAAGGAATGAATAAGAGTGTAGATCACGTGCATAGGCCTGATGTAGAAGATTTTGACAAGCGGCTGTGTTACTTCATAGTATCTCACTCGATCGTAGACAGGTAAGTATCAGACTGGGGAGGGGACACCACAATTAACACTTTAAAGTAAACCTGTCATAAGTGAAATGCGTAGGCTGCCATTGCTGGTCTCCTGCTGAAAATGTTAATTTGCTGAATGTTTGTGACTTTTACATACCCAGAATAAACATGTGCAAATAAAGGTTGGGAAAAGTCATCTGTTCATCTAATTATGCTGGCCATACATTATACTATTTTTTTGTACAATTTTCCTTCAGATTTAACAAAACCATATAATATGAGGTCAAAGCTACACTTTCAATTTGTGTGCAATTAGGCAGGCCCTTCCACTATATACTGTGAAGCAAATAATTAACAGATTGTTGCGCCCTCTGAAGTAATAAATTAGTGCAGGTGAAATGGTTAGAACTCAATGGTTTTGCAGCCTACTTCCCATCAGGTAAAAACCTGGAACATAAATCAATGTCAAAAATATAGAAGTGTTTGGCGCTCACCTTCACCTATTATTAATAAATGAAACCTATACTATATTAAACCACAATATTCACAAAGTGTAACCCATAAATCATACGTGCATTAAAAAATCATAATAGTAAAATAATCCTCTTGTGCAACATTAGTGATACTCAGTTCATCAAAAAATATTTAGAAAAACCGATAGCAGCAAAAACGACACTTCATCAAAATATTGAATCAAATAGCAGCAAAATATTTCTATCAACCATGCTCAAAAAGGGTTAAATTGTGAAAAAACAGTTCTTCAAAAGAGCTTGATCAGTAACAGCAGAAAGAGTCCATCAACCGTGCTCATAAAAGTGCTTGAGTGCATTGAAATCCTTCTTAATTTCAAAATGTGAGTGCTCCACCACAAAAGTGTGACGGGTTCACACTTACCAGGAAACAGATATAAACAGGTTCAGAAATGCATCACTGCCCATTCACTTGTCCTTGTGCTGATATGCCAGCACTAACAGATCCAGCGTGTGTGAATGACCACTACATAGTTGAAGGTATATCTAAAGGAAATTGAATAAGAAAATTGAGTAATGTATGGCAAGCTTTATTACTTGTTCCAGGTAAGTGAATCAGCAAGCTTACAAACCAAACCACCAGAATTAGGGCAGCAATGGCTGCTCATGTATTTCTCCCATGATCGTTTTCGCTAACACATAACTTAAAAGCTAATGGAATCCGGCTTGATTTAGGTAGTATCTCAACTTATACAGCGCACACTGGGTGTCAACTGGGGATTAGACAAATGTCAAAAAGCCTACCAAGTCCTCTAAGGCAGTGGTTCTCAACCTCAGTCCTCAAGTACCTCCAACAGGCTATGTTTTGGGAACTTATTCTAGATAAAATAGCTCTTATCAATACCATGGCCTTGATATTGATTAAAGCAGCTGTGCAAAGTAAAGGAAAACCTGAAAACATGGCCCGTTGGGGTACTTGAGGACTGAGGTTGAGAACCACTGCTTTAAGGGAAACACTTAGCCCTCCAACACATCTCAGCACACACAGTTGGAACAGAGTTAGGTTTCTCTGCTTACTGAGACAACATGGGGTTGATTTACTAAAGCTTGAAAGTGCAACATTTGGTTCAGCTCCACACAGAAACCAATCAGCTTCAAGGTTTTAGGCCCCTTTCACACGAGCGGAGCACATTTTGACGGGCTCCGCTGCTCAGCGGGGATCTATCTGAGCCGGCGGATGACCTGTCACAGCTCCATTCTCCTCTATGGAGGATCGGATGAACATGGACCGTCTGTCCGTGTTCATCTGATCCGATCCGCCAGATGGATGGAAAATAGGGTTTCCATCCCTCTGTTTTTGGCGAATTAAAACGGATTGGATGTCCGCGGACGTGTCACTGCTGACATCCGTCACTCCATAGAGGACAATGGAGCATCCGTTCAGGTCTGCCTGGAAAACTGACAGGGGGACCTGAACGATCTGCTCATGTGAAAGAGCCCTTATTGTAAAAACTTGATTGAACAAGCTGAGGTTAGAAGCTGATTGGCTAGCATGCACAGCTGCACAGTTTTTTGCACTCTCCAGCTTTAGTAAATCAACCCCTATATGTCATCTTTTCTTTTCATGATAGAAATCTATCATGATTAGGTAACAAGTACACCTCTGTGCTCGCAGTCCACAAAGTTTCTGCCTCTCACATTTGACTCCCTTGCCTTTAGTCTACTGGCAGAGCTTTCACCCACTGCAGAAGAACTATTCATTTTTAGTCACCATAAGGCGCTTATTTTGGAGGGGAATTGTACTTTAGCACTGGTTTATACCAGTGCAGCTTTGAAGTCGCACTACTTCATGCAATTTCAGAGTGGACTATTCAGTGCAACTTCATGAAGTCTCACAAAAATAGTGCCGGAACATTTTTCAAAGTCGCTGCAACTTGAACCACGTCAAATTGAACGGTTCCATTGCCGCTAATGGGGTCCGACTTGTGTGAACCAATGTTTTCCATGATCTCAATTCTGTGGGACTACTGTAATGCTTTTTGCAGTGGCGTTTAAGCAGTCTTAAAGTTTATATACGGGGCAAAATAATTGTGCTCCCTAGTAAAGCGAGTCTCAAACTGCAATGTACATTATGAGGAAACTGACATAATCAAGGACCAAATGTTTTTTTTAAAGCCTAATTTTGCCCAATACTGATATTTTTCTACTTATCATGCAAAGATGAAATATTGAAAATATTGGCTTTGGGTGGATTTGTTATATAAAGTAAACATGACTTAACCTAAGGAAAACTTTGACGTGAGTGTGTCTTATAATGCCTGCAAATAACTGTGTTAGTTTTCATATCAATCATTGTTCCTGCAGAGCACTTTGGATCCTAGGTGCATGCTATACATGGGACCTCGACTTCTATCCAATTTAAAATTCAGCCCTACTTCTTGCCAATGAAATGTCAAATGTAAAGCCTCGTACACACGGGACGACGATCGTATACAACAGGTCGTATGAACGACCGTTGTATGCAAAATCGATCATTCATATGCGCGATGAGAACAGCCGACATATGACGGTCGTACAAGGGGAGTTGTATGAGCAGACTAGAAAACTTGGTTGTGCCAACAAGCGGACATACGACCGTTGTATCATATGTACAGAGCAGTTGGTGCAACAAGTTGTATTGTGCAAAACACGCATGCTCCGAAGTCAGGAACGTCTGGATGCTAATTACATGCACCTGAACATTCTTTCTGTGGTCGTACGATCGTGTAGTGCAGTCAGTATACAAGTTACATTATCCAACATACGATTTGAGACGATCGTACATACGATCGGCGTCCCGTGTGTACGAGGCATAAGAGTTTAAGTGAGTAGAGGTTTAACATTTTTAAAGCATAACCAGTCCCTGTCCTTCTCCCCCACTGCTGCTACCCTTGGTATTTGCTGGCAGTTCCCAGATGTAAAAATAACAGCCTGGAATTGCTGTGTAAATAACCACAGCATCTGCTTTCAAAAAACTTCTAAACTTGTATTTATAAACACTGTAACGTTTGTATTTACTCTGTTCAATAATCTGCAGATAAAATGAATGAGCATTGATCTATACTGTATATGGATGTCAGTTAAAGCAACCTGACAAGTAAAAAAATGAGCTAATTTTTCTTTTAAATAGAAAAAAAAGTTATTATTTAACCACTTGCTGACCACGTAGCGACTATAAGCAGCGACAGTTTATAGTGCTTATAAGTGCACTGGTCCTAATGTGGGAAATCCTTCCGGGGCTGAAGTGGTTAACCACTTCAGCATCGGAAGGTTTTAACCCCTTCCTGACCAGGCCATTTTTTTGCAACACTTCAACTGTTGCTTTAACTGACAATTGCGTGGTCGTGCGACGCTGTGCACAAACAAAATTGATGTCCTTTTTTCCCATAAATAGAGCTTTCTTTTGGTGGTATTTGATTACCTCTGCGTTTTTTATTTTTTACGCTATAAACAAAAAAAGACAGACAATTTTGAAAAAAAACTATTTTTTTTTCTGCTATAAAACATTCTCAATTAAAAAAATTAATATTGATTGGTTTGTGCAAAAGTTATAGTGTCTACAAACTATGGGATAAATTTATGGACTTATGTTTTTACTGGTAATGGTGGCGATCAGTGATTTTTAGCGGGACTGCGACATTGCGGCGGACAAATCTGACACTTAGTGACACTTTGTGGGGACCAGTGACACCAATACAGTGATTAGTGCTAAAAAAAATGCACTGACACTGTATAAATGACACTGGCAGGGAAGGGGTCAACATCAGGGGCAATCAAAGGGTTAATTGTGTTAACCTCCATGCCACTAAAAAAAAACAAAGGAATAAATCTGAGAAATTCCCCTCGTTACAAACAAATCTGAACATTGCAGCCTTCGTCACACAAGTGACCAAAAAAATTTAACAACTTTATACCCCTATCAAAAGGGCTGATAATCTTACCCCTATACAGAAGAAGGCCTTACGAGATTTAAGTAATAATGCAGACATAGTCATCAAGCCCTCCGATAAGGGGGGGCAACGTGGTGGTCTTAGATGTGCCTCAATATAAGGATATGTGTCTCCAAATTCTAAACAATGAAGAATGATATAAAAAAATCTCTTTTATCATGAAAATTCCAAGTTATCATGAAATTCCAAAATGAGTTTACTGATCTCATTGGTCAGGCTTACCAACTGGGGGTCATTGACAAGGATACTTATGAAACAATCCTTATAAAACATCCACAGATACCTACATTTTACATGCTACCAAAAACACACAAAAACCTCACCAAACCACCAGGGAGACTAATAGTCTCCGGAAATGGCTCCTATCCAGAACAGATTAGCCAATTAATTGATGTGCATCTCAAACCCCACGTAATGGCACTGCCCTCCTACAGGACACGCCAGATCTCCTGCAGAGACTGGAAGATCTTTATGTGCCTGCTGACACCATACTTGTAGCCATTGATATAGAGGCCCTTTATAGCAGTATCCTGCATACCAAAGGAATACAAGTGGTTCGGGAATTTCTGTACGAGAGACATCACGATTTTTATAAACAAAATTACTTCATTTTGGCTGCTCTCGAACATATACTCACCTGTAATGCCTTTACTTTCGATGGCTCCCACTAGCTCCAGGTGCAGGGGGTGGCGATGGGGACATGTTGTGCCCCATCATACACCAACCTGTACCTGGGGGGTGGGAACGTGGCCTTTTCTCAGACGACAGATTTGCCGCCTTTTGGCCGCATGTCCTCCTCTGGCTCCAATACATAGATGATGTGTTCATGCTGTGGTCGGGGCCGGAAGAGGAGTTGCACCAATTTTTGGCGGCCATGTCGGTGAATGATTTCAACTTGAAGTTCACTATGCAATCAAACCCTGGACATATTCCATTTTTAGACATTGAAATCCATGTGGATTCCAACGGCCGTCTGTCCACAACCCTCTACAGAAAGCCTACAGCGGGCAACACAATACTTCATGCTCAGAGTTTCCACCCAAAACCCCTGATACACAGCATACCCTATTCTCAATATTTACGATTACGTAGAATCTGCTCTACGGAGGAGGCATTTCAACAGCAGGCCAACAACCTTCGAGACAGACTTCTAATAAGAGGGTACTCATGCTCACTACTACGGAAAGCTTACAACAAGGCCCATAGACGTTCTAGAGAGGAAGTTATGTTTTGCAGACCCAGATCCACGGAAGATAATGCAGTTCAATTGATTACCCCTTACACTAGACAACACAGCCAAATAAAAAGAATACTTCAGGAACACTGGTACCTTTTAACCAATGATAACATTCTAAAAAAATATATTAAGGAATATCCTGTTATTACATATAAACAAGCTCGATCAGGCAAGGATCGAGTCACGCGCAGTCATTTCCATGTGCCTGACAGCGACTCCACAGAGTCCCTGAAGGGCACATGGCAATGCGGCGATTGTAACTTTTTCCATTGGATTTTTGAAAACCAATCTTTGTATCTACCAAATGACCGATTACACACGATACAACACTATGTGGGCTGCCAAACGACTGGCATAGTATACATAATGTTCTGCGAATGTGGATCATTCTATGTAGGAAAGAACAAATGCCAATTTTGGTGACGTATCAAAGATCATATATACTATGGTAACTAAAACATCCTCTCAACTCCGATTGGCCAACATCTAGGGCTACATCACAATAATAACACTGAGGTGGTTCGCTTTGCGGCTTTGGAGAGAATACTGGAAAACCCAAAGGGGGGTGAATTTGATAAGATAATTTTACAACGAGAAACACGGTGGATCTACAGTACATGCTTAATGCCACTCAGAAACCAGGCCTCAACAGGCTCTGAGCTACAAACCATTTCTTTAATCCATTCAATAACATTCATTAATTTTGCAAGAATGAAAATTAACCTTCAATCTGTCCTTATCTCCCTCCCCCCCTTTTTTTTTCTCGCTCTCTCCCCCCCCCCTCGGGTCCTCCTCCTGTTCTCTCCGGGTCTTCTCCTAAATATAGGTCTCAATACCCCATTATACCAATAGGGGGTGTGTACACACATGCTGATGTGTTGTCTTGGCTGTCCTCTTTCTGTATAGTTATGCCTAAGCCTGTTTGTCCGAGCTAGTCTATTCCTTCAGACCAGCCAGTCAATGGCCTTTTTTAATGTGTATGGTTATAGATCATTCTTTCAGCGGCTCCCTCTATATGTAAATTATATTTATCATTAGTGATGAGGTGTGGTCTTGCATGTTTACTGCCGTGTATCCTCGTCCAGTACAGGTGGGCGGGCACATGCTGCCCATACCTCCTTCTGGAGGTAGACGCTTTTGGACCCATCGAGGCAGACTACACACATTGATGTCTTTGGCGGTGTCACGACTCATTTCCATGGATCCACGTCACTTGGTTTGTAAAAGACCGTCCCCTCCCTCCCAAGATGGAATTTAAAGGTATATATATAGTTCAGGGTACCTTCTGCCAGTTCCATTTTGCTCCTTCTCTCACTTTTTTTATCTATATATACAAACATTGTGTCACGTTGTTACTTGAATGCATGTGTATATGTCACATGTGTCCATGTACAACTATAGTGGTTACCCAAACTTTCAGTTTATGATGGACACTTGTCCACAAACACATGAATTTTTTCCATCAAACCCCTGTTTTTTATGTTTCAGATTGTTAGAAACTTTTGGCCACTGTAGCTTACTTGTCCCCTATGTCCGCCCTGCTGAGTATTTTGGATCCGCGGGAACAATTGACAGTCATGTAAGAATTACACACACTATGTTTATTATGTAATCTATTGTGTTATTTATGTTTACTTATCACATAAGTATAATTTATAACTCTGTTTATCTACAGTCGTTTGGGAGAAGGTCCAGATGAAGCTTTTCAGCGAAACGCGTCAACCTTATATGTCTGTACTGCATACTATGTTCTTTTGGTATTTTGTATCACTATGAATCCTATTGTCTTGGTAATCCCAATAGACTGTTTTTATATACTCCCAATGAGATGCTTTTTTGTCCTATGAGTACCCTATTATCACTGGTTTTAGAGGTATACCAATAAAATATATGTTTTTACATTTATACTCTATTTTTGGTCTTGTGTGTGTACCCTTAAAGTCCATATTTTCTCCCTTCAGTGTGTGGTTACACCACACATGAAAGGTTTTCTTTTTGTGTGTCTACCATTTTCGGGACGTTGGCACGCCATGGAAGGCAATTATTTACTAATTTGCAAAATGTTATGACAGAAACAAAGAAAATGCATTTTTTCACAAAATTTTCAAAGTTTTTTTATTTATAGCACAAAAAATAAAAAAACCACTAGTGATTAAATACCACCAAAAGAAAGCTCTATTTGTGTGAAAAAAAAGGACGCAAATTTCATATGGGTACAGTGTTGCATGACTGAGCAATTGTCAATCAAATTGTGATAGTGCTGAAAAATGGCCTGGACAGAAAGGGGGTTTTCATGCCCAGTACTGATGTGGTTAAAGTTAAACTAAATGCTGGAAAGAAAAATACCCTTGCAATGGAGGCCTGACATTGCAAGGGTTAAATGTTTGTTAAAGCATATTTGCACTTTTGCAGACAAATTTGAGAAACCCCCATTATATGTATGTTATATGTTTTCATTTACACAGCATATGGAAATATGTTTTACCTTTTAGAGGTTTCTCGAAAGAAGGTGTTATGGCTGACTACAAGAATTTTTGAACAATGTAAAGCTGGGTACACAGGAGCTGAAAATTGAGCTGAAACAGTCGGTTCGGCAGGAACTGACCAACATTTGTCCCGTGTGTACAACTGTCTGTTCTACAGAAGCAGGTATTACAACCAGCTTCTGTCGAACTGGCATGCTGGAAAAACAGCATTCAACTAGCATCCAATCAGAGCTGGTAGCTAATGGCTGGCAGCCCTGATAAGTGCAGAACACAAAGGCAAAGCGGGGAAGATCACTGCATCCCTTGTGTTAGTATGGAGATCTCTAAGGTCAGCCCCTTGGGTTGAATGAAAAAAAAAATATAGTGTGTACCCAGCCTTAGAGTAAAGCCTAGTACACACGGGCGAAATGTAGGATGGCTGTTAGAAGAAGACTGTGCTGAGGACTTGTTTGCACTTTGTTGTTGTTTCCTCGTGCTCCCGGTGGAGGCGGGGCTGGGCAGCTTTGTTTAAACAGTGTGCTTCCTGTAGCAAGTGCTGTCCGTTCTACAGCGTTCCTGTAACCTGTCTAACCTGCCTGTGTGTATTCTGAGAGACTTCCTGTTCCTGTGACCCCGGTTTCCCCTCTGGATCTGCTGCTATCTGCCTGCCTTGACCTTGGACTGTTTACAACTACTCTTCTGCCTGTGCCCTCTGTACTTCAACTGCCCGCACATTACCGACCCAGCCTGTACCCGACTACCCGTTTGCCTGATCTCTTTGTACTTTGCTGCCAGCCAGTTGCCGACCCAGACTGCACCATTATCCTTCAGCCTGCACAAGCTTCTGTGGACTCCTACCAGCTACAGAGACTAGTCCAGCCCTCGTGCCCCCCTGTGCTCCCAAGCTCCCTGTCTGCACTACCAGGGTCTCGCGAACCAGGGCCGCAAGAGAGGTTGCCCCCGCATAAGCCAGAGTCCACCCGCCAGGTACGTAACAGTAACAGACAGCCATGTCTGAGTCTGCGCCGGGGCCCTCTCCCATGGAGGAACTATGTGCACATCTTACCGGCCTGACTCAAGCGGCGAGCAGCCTGCAGGATGGATACACCTGCTTGGTGAATCAAGTGTGGGACCTAACAGCTCCAGGCTCTGCCAGGGGAGGGTCAGCACCCCCTGCACACTCTAGTGACTTTGCCTTCAGAGCCTAAGGTGCCCATGCCCGAACGGTTCTCAGGGGACTGCAGGAAGTTTCGGGCTTTCCGCATCTCATGTGAGCTGTACTTCTCCCTTCAGCCCCGCATTTTTGCCTTGGAAGCCACCAAAGTGGGTATGGTGATTTCCCTTCTGTCAGAGGACCCACAAGCCTGGGCCCATGGTCTGTTGGAGAAGAAGGCCCCTGAGACTGCCACTTTGGACCGACTGCTTCACGCCATGGCCCAGCTATACGAGGACCCCGCACCAGGCAGCCACTGCAGAAGCGGCACTCCGCGCCCTTTAGCAAGGTTGTCGCACCGCGGAGGAATATGTGTCCGAGTTCAGTCGCTGGAGCGCCGACACGGCCTGGAATGAGGCAGCGCTTTGCTATCTGTTTAGGCTGGGACTCTCTGAACCTCTGAAAGATGAGCTGGCGCGGATCGGTGTACCCCCCACCTTGGATGCCCTAATTACTTTGGTGATCCAAATCGACCGCCGGCTCCGGGAACGCAGGGCGGAGAGAGCCACGGAGCCGATGCAGTTGCGGCTCTTCTGGCCATCCCTGTCTGCTGAGAAACGTCAAAGGCGCAGGTCCCTTGGCCTGTGTCTCTATTGTGGAGATGCTAGGCATCTGATACGGAATTGCCCCGCCAAGGCAGGTAAGAGGGTACAGCCAGTTCCCGTAGAAGTGCTATCAGTACCAAGCCTCCAGTCTCACCTTATTATCCCCATTATTCTACAGCTCCCTGGCGGCAATATCCAGGTGCCCGCCATTCTTGACTCTGGGACCTGTAGTTGCTTTATGGACCGCGCCTTCGCCATCCAGCATCAAATCCCACTCCAGCCCAGGGAACAGCCAATGGCCATCCGGTTGGCAGACGGGTCAAATATCAAGTCCGGCACAGTGACCCATCAGACTGTGCCCTTGCCAGTCATGATGGCCCATGGCCATAAGGAACTGCTGCTGCTGGACGCCATTGCATCCCCGCTATTTCCAGTGATCCTTGGTCTCCCATGGCTCCGCACCCACAGCCCTCACATCAACTGGAACTCGGGAGAGGTCTTGTTCCTGTCCTCATACTGCCAGAACCACTGCTTCCAGTCGTTCCACAGGGCACCACAAGTACTACTCGGCCTTAACCCTGAGTCTGACCAGGAAACCAGTCTCACCGTCCCTGAAGTATACCACGACTTCCTGGATGTGTTCAGTAAGAAAGGAGCTGACACATTACCCCCACACCGGCCATACGACTGCCCAATAGACTTGATCCCAGGAACCGAGGTCCCTTTCGGGAGAATCTTCCCCCTTTCCGAAGTGGATCTAGTGGCCCTCAAGGCCTAAATCGAGGAAAACCTGCGCAAGGGCTTCATTCGTCCCCCTACATCCCCGGCAGGAGCGGGGATCTTCTTCATAGAGAAAAAGGACCATACTCTTCGGTCATGCATTGACTACAGGGACCTTAACAAGATCACAGTCAAAAACCGATACCCTACATTACCCTATGTTTTGGAGGTGGACACCTCGGAAGCCGCAGTCGGAGCCGTATTGTCTCAAAGACGGGGACTCAAGGCCTCATTACACCCTATTGCCTTTTTCTCAAGGAAGCTCTCTCCTCCGGAGAAAAACTATGACGTAGGGGATAGAGAGCTTCTGGCCATTAAGTCTGCCCTATCCGAATGGCGCTATCTTCTGGAAGAAGCGATCCACCCAGTCCTGGTCTTCACAGACCATAAAAACTTGGAGTACCTGTGAACTGCCAAGTGACTCAGACCTTGTCAGGCCTGTTGGGCTTTGTTCTTTTCCCGGTTTCAGCTGCACATTACCTACCGGCCGGGATCTAAAAATACGCAACCAGACGCACTCTCCAGGATGTTTCATGATTCCAAGGAGACTCCTTCAATCGATACTATTCTGCCTCCCCATAGCTTCCTGTTGGTCCAGGAGGACCTCCTAACCCAGATCAGGCAAACCTTGCCCGGTTCCACGGCCCCTACTGACCCTGGACTTTCCATGAGAGATGGGTTATGGTGTTCGAGTACCCAGATTTTTGTACCAGAGGAACTCCGCTTAACAGCCATAGAACTGTGTCACGACAATCATTTGGCTGGACATTTCGGTAACCATAAGACGGCAGAACTTCTGTCCTTTTGGTGGCCCCGCATGAGTGAGGACTGCAAACACTATGCCTGCCCAACGTGTGCCCGGAACAAGACAGAGAGAACCAAGGCCTGGGGTCTGCTAAACCCGCTACCAATCCCTGACCATCCCTGGTCCCATGTTTCCATGGATTTCATCGTGGAACTGCCCCCGTCTGCTGGCTTCACCACCATCTTTGTGGTGGTCGATCGCCTCACGAAGATGGCACACTTCGCTCCTATGAAGGGCACCCCCTCAGCCGCCGAAACGGCTAAGGTGTTTGTTAAGGAAGTGGTCCGTCTACACGGCATCCCAAGGAACATTGTATCTGATAGAGGGGTGCAGTTCACATCCTGGGTCTGGAGGTCCCTGTGCTCTACCTTGGGGATCAAGTTGGCCTTCTCTTCTGCTTATCACCCGCAGTCTAACGGCCAGACAGAGAGGATCAACCAGACCCTGGAACAATACCTTCGGTGCTACTCATCCTACTCTCAGGACGATTGGGTCTCCTTGTTGCCTTTAGCTGAGTTTGCCTACAACAACTCTGTCCATTCTGCTACTAAGCAATCTCCGTTTTGGGCGAATCTCGGCTACCACCCTATCTTACTACATTAGTGCCAGAGAGCCCAATCCCTGCCACACAAGAGATCACTCAGTTTCTGGGGAACAACAGTAAGCTGCTACAGGAAACCCTGGCTCAGACTCAAGAACGTAATAAAAAAGTTTTTTAACGGAAGAGACGAGGGAAGCTCGACTTACAGCTGGGTGATCGGGTCTGGTTGGCAACCACCAACTTGAGACTGTCCTGCCCATCAAAGAAAGTTGGGCCAAAATACATAGGACCTTTCCTAGTAAAAAAGAAAATTAACCAAGTAGCCTACGAGCTTGATCTTCCTTCGTCACTTCGGATCCACCCTGTGTTCCATGTACACCTCCTCACACCAGCTGCTAAGGATTTGTTCCCTGGGTGGAGGACCGCCCCAGCTGAATCAGTGCTGGTGGATGGAGAGGAGGAGTTCAAGGTGGAGGCTATTCTGGATTGTAGGACAAGAGCAGGAATCACTCAATTCCTGGTAAAATGGAAAGGGTTTGGTCCCGAAGAAAACTTGTGGGAACCGGAGAGCAATCTTCATGCCCCTGAACTTATCCGGACGTTTATGAGGAACAACCCGACCAAGAGAGCCGTTTGGGCATCCGGAGGCTGCCCCTTGAGGGGGGGGGCAATGTTAGAAGAAGACTGTGCTGAGAACTTGTTTGCACTTTGTTGTTGTTTACTCACGCTCCCGGAGGAGGCGGGGCCGGGCAGCTCTATTTAAACAGTGTGCTTCCTGTAGCAAGTGCTGTCCATTCTACAGCTTTCCTGTGACCTGTGTAACCTGCCTGTGTGTATTCTGAGAGACTGCCTGCTCCTGTGACCCCGGTTTCCCCTCTGGATCTGCTGCTATCTGCTTGCCTCGACCTTGGACTGTTTACAACTACTCTTCTGCCTGTGCCCTCTGTACTTCAACTGCCCGCACGTTACCGACCCAGCCTGTACCCGACTACCCGTTTGCCTGATCCCTTTGTACTTTGCTGCCAGCCAGTTGCCAACCCGGACTGCACCACTAACCTTCAGCCTGCATGAGCTTCTGTTGACTCCTACCAGCTATAGAGACTAGTCCAGCCCTTGTGCCCCCCTGTGCTTCCGAGCTCCCTGTCTGCACTACCAGGATCTTGTGAACCAGGGCCACAAGAGAGGTTGCCCCCGCATAAGCCAGACTCCACCGCCAGGTACGTGACAATGGCATTGGCCAGTTCAATAGAAACCGACTGACAATCAGCCTATATGTATGGCAGTTAGTCCGACAGAATCCAGACGTTTGGCCCACTTCTGTTGAAGGGTCATGACTAAAAAATGTCTGCTGACTGGAGTGTTCTGGCGGGGGGGGGCATCCTGCTATCAGAATACAATAGCACAGCAGGGGAGATCGATATACTAACATTGGATTGATAGTACAGTGGCTCCAACCTGAGCTGTCAGGTTAAAAACTAGCAGTGTGTATGAGGCATAAATATGTCCTATGTCTGTCCTCATTAACAATGTATGAAATCTAGTTTCTAAAGCTTTAGCTTTTTACTACCTACTATCTATAGCTTTTATCTAATCAGCATGTTCCTTTAAGCTTTGTTAATAAAACTTAGAAGCTGTTTGGTTACTATGCACAGCTGCACCAGGTTCAAATCTAGTTACAAATGATATTGAAGATGTGCCTGCCCAGTACAGACAGGGTTATTTATATCAAACACAGCTTAATAAAGAGAACTAAGTAGGATTTTCCTTGCTGGAAGTTCCACAATAGAGCATCTGAAAAAGGTATGCTGCAAATTTAAAATATTTTGTTTATGCTACTGTATGTGAATGGGGAACAATATAAAACAATATGAAATGCAGGAGTGGCCGGTCCATTAGGGGCGCAGGGACACCACCCCCCTAGTTTGCATGTGGGAATGCATGCAGGGCGCCGGACTTGCAACGCTTGTATGAGGTTTTTTTTCTTCAAACCACGTAATTAGACCCCAAGGCTCTAATTGGCTTGAAAAAGGTTGGGCTCGGGGTGCCCGAAACCCACCCGCTTGTGATACTAGAGAATCAATATTTGCTATTGTCTTCTGGCTTCTCTTCCCAGTTAATCAGAACAGGAAGCGGATCTGGTTGGCCGGGAGCAGAAGCCAAGGAAGCCGCAGAGGGGCTGAGTGCGGGGAGAACATACCGTGGAGGGGTGAATGCGGGAGGACCGTGCCGTGGAGGGATGAGTGTGGGGGGACCGTGGAGGGGTGAGTGTGGGGGGGACCGTAGAGGGGTGAGTGCAGACCTGGGGAGGGGTTTGTTTGCCGTCCCCCCAAAAAGTTTAGTACCAGCCTCCACTGATGAAATTTAACAAATATACTGTAAAGAAGGTGTTATCCCAATTTGGCTTCAAAAGTGGAAAATTACAAGTCTAGGGGGTAGAAGAATAAGTAATAATTACCTTATTCCTGACTCCAGCAGGCTTTTTTTATCCATGCGAGTAGTTCAGTGCCGCTGCCTCTTCAAGGTGCCCCCAGGTGCGGTTGCATGCTTGTCTCCTCCACCTACAATGCATGGTCAGTAGCCCTGCATGCATTGTGTATGATGACACCAAGGGACCACCAGGAAGAAGCCAGCTGGAGTGGGGAGTATGGTAAGTAATACAGGCTCCTTGATAACCCTGGAAATAATGATTATCTAACACTTGCAATGCAAAGGAACCTCGCTGCAAGGGTATTTTTTTTTTTTACAATCCCAGAGTACAGCTTTAAGTAGACAAACAAAAGACTAATGTTATAACCTTCAGAAGATAAGAAACACATCTCTGACAGCTTATAAAGAGTACTGATTCGTCAAATAAAAATATGTCTTGTGTAACACAAGGAAATAGAAAGTTGGGTTAATGTTTATTGCATCCATTTAGTTGCAGTCACTGGAAGAAATGAGAACTTAGAAAACAAAGTTACAACCTACAGTTATTACTCTCCAGAGGACAAGTAATCTAGGTTTCATCATTAGCCATATAGTTAAGGATGGAGAATAAGGGAGGACTGATAAGATAGTAAATGATTGTGTTACTATGGTGAAAGAACACATTTATTCTTTTCAGAACACAAAAGAAGTGAAGTGTGATTACATTTATGTAGGAAAACCAATTACACTGACATTGTGCTAAAGATTTGTTTGGACTGCAGACAGACCCTTGGTAATAGCCTCCCTCCTCCGTGTAAAAGCATGCTTCTTTACATTTTAGCCTCTAGGGCAGCAAAGTCAATATATGAGTCACATGGATTGGAAGTGACAAAACAGGCACAGAGGTCAGGTAAGCATCCTTATACTCAATGCAGAATTCTCAATGGTTTGACTAGCAAAACTTAAAGCGTATTTCCACTTTTGCAGTCAAATTAGAGAAAAGCCCACTATGTTTTTCCTGTGTTCCCATTCACACATATGTAACAATTTTTTAACAAGTAAAAAGCATTTATAAAGGCAACTAGCAATATTTCATTTTTTTTAAGTTATATTATGTACTACTTGACCTCCAAAAGATTTACCTCCCTTCATGACCAGGCCATTTTCTTGCAAAACGGCACTGCGCTACTTTAACTGACACTTGCGCGGTCATGCGGCGCTGTACCCAAATAAAATTTATGTCCCTTTTTTTCCCACAAATAGAACTTTCTTTTGGTGGTATTTGATCACCACATCACCACTGCATTTGTTATTTTTTGAGCTATAAACAAAAAAAGACCAACAATTTTGCTTTAAATGTATTAAGTACCTCTGGAAGGGTAAAGCTAGATAAACATACACTAAGGTGCCTCATCCATATTCGACATTGAAGGAAGAGTGAGGGCAAATTGGTCCCCAGCCAATACCCCAAAATGTAAGCTTGATGAAAGCTGGACTATTACGGCACCACTATAGATAAGTAATCTTACAATAGTTTTTTGTAAAAAATATATAACAAATCTCTTATTAATACATCATATTAAAACAGCAATTTAGCCATCAAACACAAACATTGTATAAAAACTTATTGTCACCATGATGCATCTATCCCCACTGGGGGTGATGTATTGATGTCAGGCCATAGATATCGATAGATCTGTACATCAGGAGAGATATCCGGGGTGGTGAGAACAAGAAAACAATGTACAATAAACAATAAAAAAAATAGTTTTATGATACAAATGAGTCAGTAAATGTACATGGGGAATGTAAGGCGGCTGGCTTACTCACAGGCCCGGCCACACCAGATGCAAGGTGCACAGAGCGATGTTCCCCGTTGGCAGGAATGGGTATATGTGTGGAGGTGAAGCACAAAACAATTTATATCTAAATAAAAAAATGTAAACATATACTGTGAAGCTCATATGGGACAATACATCGGGGGGGAGGGGGAGAGGGGAAGAGAAGGGCGGGAAAAGGAAGGAAGGAAGGGAG